>JACEFZ010012464.1:0-164938 GCA_014155875.1 Cepaea nemoralis
GAAAAAAAAAAAGGGGAAACACCTAGCATTTTGTAGACAGACAAAAGGAAATAAATCAAAACAGGGTGAAGCAGGGCTGGGTTTCCGGCTTTTATAGATTATAGGCGATAACAAGGAAAATTTCGTTATCTGTTACACAAATCCTAGACATGAATTTTTATCTTTTGGGAAGCCTAGACAAGCTTTTCTAGGGAAAAATTTTCTAAAATTTGGGTTCTTATAGTATTTCCTAGAAAGGGTTTTTATCTTTTGATGGTTCTAGAATAGACTCTTAAAAAACCCTAGAAAAGGGTTTGATAAAGTTGTAAATTTTTATCGCTTGATAAAGTTCTAGAATAGGCTCTTATAGTATCCAAGACAAGGTATTATCTCTTGATAGAGTTCTAGAATAGGCTCTAGACAAGGCATCATTTCTTGAAGGATCCTTTCGCAAAACATATATCTTTCCACGACGTTCTAGAAAATGCTTTATCTCATAGAGACATCCCTGAAGAAGTCCTAAACAGGTTATCATCTCTTAAAGAAGTCTTAGACAGGGTATTAATGCTTAAAGAAGTCGTAGACAATGAATACCTCTTGATTAACCCAAGACAAGACATTATCTATTGATGAAGTCCTAGATAAGTCATTATCTCTTACATAAGTCCTAGGCATGGCCTTATTTCTTGAAGAAGTCTTGAGCAAGACATTACATCTTGACGAAATCCTAGACAGGCATACTTCTTGACAAGGGCCTAGGTTGGGCATTATCGCTTGGAAAAAAAAAAGAAAAAAACCCCCCGAGTTCATTAAAATACGATGAGAAATAAATCACAAATCAGGTTGTTGATTGATATTCGAAGCCAGCAAAATAGAAAAAGAATAAGAAGAAAAAAGAGTGTGTCATCTAATTTTAATTTCTACTTCGTTCTTTTTCCTACTAAATATACCAATCTTGAATATGTGAATTAATAACTGAATATTTTGGTAACAATTATATCAGGCGAATGGGATCATATCATAGTAAACAAAGGACCCTTTTGCTCGCCTTCAGGCGCATTCGACATATGATACTTGGCACACATTTGCATGGATCTATCGGCATTGACTGGGTGAGGTCAGTATCACGCAAGCCACCTTTACTTCCCAAGAAATTTCCTGGTACCCATTTTAAGCAAAGTCGACCTGGAAACCAAGTAATTTTTCAAAGTCGGCCTCGATGCGAATTCATGACAACCGAGCCTGGGGTCGAACATCAAGTCACTACACTACCGTGGCTAACCAGGTCATAGTGTAATACCTTTAAAGGTAAAATTTACTAAAGTTCTCGAAGGTCCGTGTAACATATACAAAGAGGGTGTCCAATTTTTATTTGTGTTCACAAACATGTCAAAGTCAGTTTATGGATAAATTGCGTGCGTATGTACTTCTTATTCACTTGAGATGATCCATTTGTATCCCTACTGGTTTCTTCACCTTTGTCTGACATACTAGACACATCTCATGCGCACGCATACATTCACTGTCGTCTTTTTACGACCCCTGTCTGGTTAAAGACCCTTCTATTATCTGGAAGGTCAAGATTGGCAGCGTTTGAAGCCAAGTCCTACTACAATTATCCTGCTTGTGTGGAGATATTTCACTACACGCCAAGCTTCCATAGATTTACGACAGTCGTAAAAGTGGATAAGACCAACCTGGGCCGGAATATCAAGACTCTATTTACAGCTATTTTACCTCTGTGTGAGGAACTCTATCCACTGAGTCTTAGAAGGTCATATGACGGGTGTGATTTCCCTCTGAATTGTTCTTCTTCCTTCGTTTTTCGAGGGGAGTGTGTCATATCTAGTTCTGAACCTTTGTAGCTAAGAGGGTAATGTATCAGACTCATGCCTGCATTTGTGTAGTGTTGAGTTCCGTTAGATACTGTATAACGTGAGTCTCAGCCACACCTCTTCTATAAATAAGTGAAAGGTCACAACCAGAGCGGGACCAATATAACCAGTCCTAGTCAGGACTCACTAGAAAAAGACCACAAATAGGAACAGGATCAAAACCCACACAATTACTGATCTCAACTCTAGCCAACGCCGAAGAGGATCGAAAGGATAAGAGCTCTCTATCTTTCTATCTTACATTTCATGTGCGCTAATGGCGACGTAGTCAATTAAACTCCTACACCGGCATTCAGTTGGACTACGTTCACTTCTCGTTCAGAAAGTAATGGCAAACTACTGAACGTAAAATTATCCAGAAAATTAACTTGGGGTTAATCGCAACGCCGAGCAAAGGTCATGCAACATTTGTTACTCCATATGGATACTGCCGATGGGTGAAAACAGCTGGGGCTTAACATTGACTAGGCCAGGTTATATTCTGACGAGAATAAGAACATTTCCTTTCTTCACAGAGTTTCTTTCTCAAAACAGTCTGAAAATTGCCGGTACCAGTATGAGGCAACTAAGTGGCAGCTGGCAAATCGACTGGAAAAAGATAAATATCTGGATGGTTTGGCTGCATGGTACAATCGGAAGAGAATCACATACCTGATTCAAAATGTTAGTGACCATAACAAACCATGGTCACGCTTATCAGTATGGCACATAATGATGATTACAGTGCACATGATCAATGTGGCTACAAGTAAGCACATTAAGAGCTTTGCTATTACGACTGTTCTCAACACGTCCAGACAAATGGCATCCACTTGTACCATCTATAGCTGTGCAAAAATCAACTCTGAATAGGTGACCGTGCAGCCCACATGCCAAGTGACTGACTAGTAATGGAGATAGTCTGTGATAAACTTGATCTTGGCAAAATGAACTAGCAGTGGACGGATAATAGATATTTGTAATAAATTTTAAAAAATGAAAAACATGCCCCAAAGTAGGAACCGGCTGTAGGTCTGTAATGTCTAGGACTATCATATTTTGTGGGCCTGAGTGCAAGAAGCAATG
Organism: Cepaea nemoralis; assembly: GCA_014155875.1. Taxonomy (NCBI): domain Eukaryota; kingdom Metazoa; phylum Mollusca; class Gastropoda; order Stylommatophora; family Helicidae; genus Cepaea; species Cepaea nemoralis. The sequence goes on from JACEFZ010012464.1 coordinate 2,940, forward strand.
AGTGCCAAATCTTCTCCTTCCGGGTCAGCCTGTGAATCAAACCCTCATGCCATTTTCAGCTAAACTTCCTGACCGTTACACCAACGCGTGATATAAAGAGACTGAAAGTCTTAATTACCCCATATTGACAACAATCACCTTCTGTTTAATAAGACTGTGAAACACTGCTGACTCAATCACAGGACTATCATTCTGAGCCGGTGATGGACCCTAACTATAACTTCTCCTCGAGGTTGAACGGGGTAGGGGCAATGGTGAAATCGAAGTGAACTGGGACACTGGAGATTGATCTTGAAGATTAGGAGAACACTGCTGCTGATCGACCTGTCTGTGTAGTCACATCTCAACTGGTATGGCGATTTTGGAACATCTTTTTCTTCTTTGTTCTTTTGAAATAGATTGTCTATTATCAATGTGTGCGATCGTGTTGTTTATTGTAAATATCTTAGACTTTTTTAGTTCACCAAATAGTCCGTACAGTTTATCAACCACTGCTGTTTATCTAGACCAGAATGTTTGCCTTGATATGTCGTATTCGAGGCATTCTTGGAGTATGTGATCTGTTGCCCAGGTTGCTGATCCACCTGTACATGTGGCTGAAATTATGTATACATGGGGCTGCGTTATAAACAATTGGAAAAGCCAAGCGCAGGGGTGATATACGAATAGTAAAGTTACCTTCATTTGTTGTCAGTAGACACTCTACTGTCTTCATCTTAACATATGATGTGATTGGTCAAAGCAACGACTCCTGAACATACTTCAGGACTGAAAGATGAACTATTGCCATCTGCGTCAACAGTACACAAATAGCATCATGTTTTAAGGGAAAGTAGGACATTGGAGGCCACCAACAGAACAAGATACAAAGAAAAAAGTAAACGTCCTTGCCAATCATACAGCGGGTGAAACTCAGTCAATCTTTCAGTCATGTAGCAGCTATTCTGTAGAACGTTGGTCTCATCGTGGCTCACAGGAACAACTCCCGATCTTTGGCCAGTTCCCCTGCCGCATGCATACTCATGTCTCCGGTGTCTTTATTGTTCTGTGTCCACCTTCGTACTAGTCAACCAGTGGCTCTTTTTTCAAGTATGTTATTTCTAAACCATCATCATCAAGTGCCCTGCCAGCTGGCGTAGGCGTTCATGGCTCTCCACAGATCTCGGTCTTTGGTTTTCTGGATCAACTCTGCTGCTGATATTCCTCCATGCCACCGTTTCAATCCATCCAGCATCATTTTTCTTGGTCTGCCTCTGCCTCTCTTCCCCTCGATTTTTCCACTTGTCACGATGTTCTCCAATGCCTCTCTTCTCATCACATGACCGAAGAAAGATGTTTGTATTTTTCTTATTGTTGTATATAATGTTCTAGTTTCATTAGCCTGTTTCAGGCAGTTGTTGTTAGTTACTCTGGCAGTCCAAGGAATTCGCAACATTCGTCTCAGGAACCACATCTCTGTTGATTCTAATTTCTTCTTAATTTGTTCTTTTACATTCCAAGATTCACAGCCATACAGCAAAACTGATTCTACATAGCATTTCAGCACTCTCTTTCTTACATTCAGTGATAGTGACTTATTGCATAAGATACTCTTCATTTTCTGAAATGCGGCTTTTGCCTGTCCTATTCTGCTCTTAATCTCTGTTGCACATCTTCCATCTGATGTTATAAATGCCCCTAGGTATCTAAAATTATCCACTTGGTTAAGAATTTTTCCTTCTATTTCTATGTTACATTTTGGTATTTTGGTGTCACCATTATCTGTGATATCACCATTGTTACTGTTTTCTTGATATTCAAGGACAGTTCTTTTCTTTCACTCTATGTTACTACAATGTCCAACAATTGTTGTAGGTCTGTTGATTTATCCGCCACCAATACAATGTCATCTGCATAGCGTATATTATTTATATTATAACCTCCAACTAGTATTCCTGGCGTCTCTTTGATCTCTCTCATTATTACTTCGCTATATAGGGAGAAGAGATCTGGTGACAAGACACACCCCAGTCGTACTCCCAGCTTTATCTGTTCGTAACTCCCCTATTTATTTCCCATTTTAATTGCTGCTACTTGGTTCCAGTAAATATTCTTTTCTAAACCACTGTGCAGTTTTATATGGACACAATATTTGTTTCAGTTCCCAGGGCATGGTCCTGTCTGTGAGTGTCAGTTCTTGTCCATGTTTGTCCTTATTTCGTGTTCCGCTGTTAAGATAATTGACTTGGACTGAAAAGTAGTAATTTCCCTTTCGTATCCACAACCATGTAGCTTTGAACATACGTTCTTAGCATTTAGCAAACTTTGAAGTTATTAGGTTAAGTGAGTATCTTACTCTGTACAACTCTAGCTAAAAACAAAGGGCACCCGGATTAATACCTACTTATCCAGACAACACGTTAAAACCCCAACTCGACACGATCTGCTGCCAAATCGGTCGCCGCTGTGTTTTGAACGCGTGGTAAGCGGCTCACGAATCGCGTTCGCAAGCCTTTAGGCCACGGAGATCGGTCATGTACATTCTAAGAGGACATAATCAGAATGCTGAAAATGCTTGTTCATCGCGTCTTCATTCTTCTTTTAATTTTAAAAGTCCTATCTGAGAATATAGACAAACCAGCTGACCTTTTCGGACTGTCACTGCACTGGGAGTTGAATAGCGACGTGGGGTGACCAGTACACTTTCTCACGGCTGTTTCCTTAGCCAGCTAAGGCCATCCGACCCAGCCACACATTTTACCAAGTTTTGCAGTGACCTGGTTTTGGACGGGTCGCAACAGACGCAAAGGTGAAACTCACAAACATGAAGGTATTGGGTTACCCTCGAGGCATGCCATAAAATGCAGGAAGGATGTGTGTTAGGTGGAGACACGGTCGCCCTCGACGATGGCAGCACAGTGTTAATACAGGCATATTGTGTTTCAGTATGGGCTGGTATTTACTACTTGGCACCGACACCCACAGAGAGCTGCGGAAGTGCCGCGGCTGGCACGACGTGTCTTCGAATTCTGAACGAGGCGGACTTAAACAATAATCAAGTGACCTGGTCTGAGAAAAATATCAAATCTTAAATGTGTACCAGAAAATGTCATAGGAAGTAAAGACAACCAGGGGGACATTGACTACAACACCCATCGAGTGCGAAATATCTTTACAAATATGGAGTAGTGTACCGGACACCCAAACAAAAAAGGTTTTTTTATTTTACTTAGAGCTTGGTGTTTTGCTTGACAATGCAAAATAGTCAGATGTGTTTGGACGTTGTATGGAATATTCGTATATTCATTTGTAAATAACAATACTGGTCGTGAACTCACAACGAAAACATAGAATATACTGAAGTATGCATGCTCAGTCTTCATAGACTTAGATGGATAGGACACGTTAGGGGGATAGATGATGGTTGAATACCAAAGGACATCTTTTTTGGTGAATTACAGATTGGTAGGAGATCTCGGACTCGGCCTCTACGGTGATACAAAGATGTGTGTTAGCGGGACATGATTGATACAGGCATTGATAATGCACATTGGGAGTAAGTCGCCGCTGAACGTGTTGCATGGAGGGCAAACATCAGAAATAGAATAAAGACAAAGGAGAAAATGATTGTAGATAGGTCACACACTAAGCGTGTGAGACGTTAGATTGTGCGTGGTGGAGGAAATGACAATGTGTTCACGTGCATCTATTGTGGACGAACATTTACAGCGTCACATTCGTTACCGCCATGGTTGTAGTTGTTATGCCTTTTTGAAACACAATATAACACACTATCGTCTAGTCAAGAGGGCAGGATGCCAATGAATGATATATACTCAATACTTCATTCCCCTGGCCACATTGCTCTGGCCACATACAAATAGATAATATGACCATTAAAAGAACGGAAACATACAAATACCTGGGTAAAATCTTCAACTGCTCCAACATCATAAGGGAAGAAATACAAACTAGAATCAATTCTGGAAATAAGATATACTATGCACTACAACATCTACTAAAATCAAAGGCGCTATCTCGTAACACCAAGATCACAATATACAAAACACTGATCAGACCAGTTGTGCTGTATGGCTCTGAAACCTGGAGTACAACGAAAGGAGACGAAGCCTTGTTACAAACCTTTGAGAACAAAGTTTTAAGACGCATCTTTGGACCCATTAGGGATACACAAAGTGGAGAGTGGAAAAGAAGAAGTAACAAAGACATTTATGATCTGTTTAAGTCCCCGCTAATCACTGATATCATGAAGGCTAATAGACTACAATGGCTGGGGCATATAGAAAGAATGGAAGATAATAGGGAAACAAAACTCGCTTACACTCAGGAAATAAATTACCGTAGACCCCGAGGTAGACCAAGAAGACGGTGGAGAGATAATATATATACAGACCTACAAGAACTTGGAATCAACGACTGGCAAGAGAAGGTCAACCAGAGAGACGAATGGAGACGGATTGTATCTGCAGCAAAGAACCTCAGTGGCTCGGAACGCTGAAGAAGAAGAAGACTTCATTCCCCTGCTTAGGGGTTTTCAAAGTCTAGTCAAATGAGAACCGTAGTTTCCCCGACTGAACGCTGAGATAATACGTTGGTCAACAACTTAATCACCGTAATCCATGCACGTGGATTGATTTGTTGCGTGTGGATTAGCTCTCCCTATTACCAGTGTCCCTCGCAATCAGGCGAACTCACTCCGACATTTGAGGTACTTGAAATGTATATCTCGAAGTCAAGGACGAAAAGTGAATATTTAGTTCAACTGACCGGTTTAGGGGTTGAACCTGCTACCTCGGCATCAGCATACAGAAAGATTAAAGTCGTTCGCTCTTACCCATTCTGCCATGCTGACTTCCTATAGGTATATACAAAAGCAATGTCACATAACCTAAACGCTTGTTTGGCATACACCCGCTCCATTTGAGGACAAACACTATGGATATGTCATCAGGCTTAAGGTGACTGCTGCTCTCTTTACATGTATTCACATTGGCGTCTTAAGGGGTACGAACAAGAAGACTTCACGTATCTGCGGTTGAGAGTGGTTAGAGGGCTTGGTTTCTAAGACAGTGGTCCAAGTCCCATCCCCAGCACTGGTGGTATTCTTTTTTCAGATCAGAACTGTCTTGGTGTCCACCCAGTCTCATATATACGTATGTGAATGACACTTATACACACCTTGAGGTTATGTGGTATATGATGCTAGCTCCAGTTTGCATAAACTAGTCGGCAATCAATGGGTAGGTACAGTAAACGACCACTTTTGAGGCGCACTGGCCATATGGTGCTAGACCTGTATGTTTTATAGATCAGTCAGCACTCGATGGCGATGTGATCAATATCAAACCAACCGCCTTTACTTTCGAAAATATCTCCTGGTACCCGCTTTAGGCCGTGTCGATCTGGCAGCCCAGGTAATTTTTGTTAAATCGGCAATTTCGAAACAAACACCGATTTCCTGAAAGGGGCTAATGAAACTAGAACACTATATACAACAATAAGAAAGAGACAAACGGCTTTCTTTGGTCATGTGATGAGAAGAGAGGCATTGGAGAACATCGTGACAATTGGAAAGATCGAGGGGAAGAGAGGCAGAGGGCAGACCAAGAGAAGTGATGCTGGATGGGATGAGACGGTGGCATGGAGGAATGTTATCAGCAGCAGAGTTGATCCAGAACACCACAGACCCAGATATGTGGAGAGCCATGAACGCTTACGCTAGCTGGCAGGGCACTTGATGATGATGATAAAACACCGGGCGGGTAGGCCTATGTTACCGGCGATCCACAGACTCGTTAATTGGTGCGCGATCATTTTCATAATTGTCTGGGAAGGAAAGGTCCAACATATCAAGCCCCGGCAACTGTGTGTGCCAGGGAAATTCCTGTACTGCCCTCCACATCCCTTTATTAAAATATCACTTGACATTCTGGCAAGTCACGGAATCGCCTGTCACAGATTTTATCTTTACTTTTATTTACCAATAGATTTCAGTCCCATGGGGGCAATAAAGATGGCTGGGCATTTTATCCCAGGTTTATGGTTGTTGATTCAGGTGGATGATAAACCGGGCTATGATGACCCCTTCCTTAATGGGAATTAGCTGATCTGGCTCGGGAGTTAAGTTAGGGAAGTCAAAAGTCATTTGGAGATGTCATTCTTGACTCTGGTGTGCTGCTGAGAGTTCATACTTTGTGTCCCGCTTTCGGCAGGGAGCCCTACGGAAAGAGGCCGAGCCATGTGGAATATAACATGGTGCAATGAAGCCGATCTTCTTGCATTTTAACACTGCACTAGACTGGACTGATTGATTACTGGCGCAGTCGCCCCATAGCCCAGTTACTGTATGTAAATTAGAACGCTGGTTTCGCCCGCAAGTTATTTAAATACAAGTGGATAGATCGGGTAGCATACCCTTATAATAACAATACACAACACCTGAGAATTGTTTTGTTCTTCACACTTATGCAGCAGTTGTATAGGCAAGAGCTTTCTTTCCCTTTACCTGTGTGATTTGTATGCCTTGTATTGCGCTTAAACAGAAGTGTCTGAAGAAAAGGTCTGCAACACACACAGATTCACAAACCGGATAATGCCCTTGGAATTCACGCTAAACCATGAAAAGAACAGTCAAACCTTCACTGCGGCAACAATGAATTCCATTCTACTTCGCCTCTGTTTAACAACAAAAGCAATGCCGCTGTTAAGAAAACCCCACTAGGGTTTATTAACGTCGCTAGGCGAAGATAGATTATTAACTTCTGGTTTACGTGAATGGAAAGTAATGGTACACTACAGCAGTAACAATTCTAGAGTAAATCACAAACAGCCATAAACTATGCTGGGTGATTGCGACGTCCTGTACATCATGGAATTAAGTTTAACTACGTGAATGGCATTGGAACAACATTTTATTGTTATGTGTCAACTCAACCATAGGAACTTCAGTAACGGTACTAATCAGCAATTTGCACCGAAGAGAAAGTATAATTACGGCATTATAATGGTAGGTGCCCAGCTCTGTTCCTCACCTTCTGTTTCTTATTCGAGAATCGTTGATATCCATATCAGCAACCTCGGCTCTTTTCTTTACATATACTCAGATTGACTGCAAGTGGAAGAAGAAATCAAGGAGAACAAGAAGAGCAAACGAAAGAAAAGGGACAAAAGAAGAAGATGACCTAAAGAAGAAGAATATTAGAAGACGAAGATGATAAAGAAGAAGAAGAAGAAGAAGAAGAAGAAGAAGAAGAAGAAGAAGAAGAAGAAGAAGAAGAAGAAGAACGAACGAACGAACGAACGAACGAACGATGGTTCGAAAGAACGAACTATGTAGAAGAAGAAGAATATACCAGACATACACGAAAAAAGAACAATTATAAAGTCTATATTCGTCTGGAAAGTTTATACTGGAATCTCCTCATACACGAAGATTATGTTCTGTTTTTAATTTACACATAAATAACGCATAGGCAGGAATGTTCGCTCAGAATAACAGATACAGACACTTCAAACTCATGGCATGTAAACCGAATTATCCCTAAACAGCATTGATTTTGACAATCACAAATAAACGACGAATAAACCTAATTATGCCCACTCTGAAACGACAGAAGAAACGCTAAACGATTATCCATAAACAATAATATCCACAAAGAGTCACGCAATTTGTTCGAGAACGTTCCAAACAGATCAAACACACAGGAAACAACACACGCTTAAGAAATATGCGGTTATTAGGTAAGCCATGTTGAGAAATATTAATGAGTTGTAATAACTAGTAATAATGCAATAACATGTTTCGTTGGTGGGTTGGGTGGTAGGTTGGTAGGTTGATAGGTACGTTGGTTGTGTGGTTTTTGGAAGGCCGCTATAAGACAGCTCAATGCCGCTACTTTGAAGTAAGGTTGTCTGAGTGTTGACAAGGGCTTACATTTGTCTGGGATAGCTGATTTAGAGGCTTTCCTCCCGAGCTCCTTCTAAAATACCAATTCCACATGGGCTGTGTTGTAAAGCTCTCGTTCCACTATCCATGCATAGGATCCGGAAATATCGGTAGATGAGCTTCGTATCTACTGAGAGGAGTGGCGATCATTGGAAAGTTAGCCAGAGTTAGAATCCAGTGAGTGGATGGGAATCCAGTGAGTGGATGGGAATCCAGTTAATGATTGGGAATCCAATTCTCCTCTTCTTTCGTTCGCTTGAAATATGTCTATAACTGCAATGCTGTCTCTTGTATGAATTGAACTGTCTTTTTCAGTTCACACAGCGGTCCATAGAGTTTTTTGGAAAGTTAGCCAGAGTTAGAATCCATTGAGTGGATGGGAATCCAGTGAGTGGATGGGAATCCAGTTAATGATTGGGAATCCAATGAATGGTAGGGAATCCAGTGATTTGAAGGGATTCCAGTGATTGGAATAGAATTTTGTGAGTGGATGGGAATGTAGTGAATGAAAGGGATTCCTGTGACTAGAAGGGAATCCAGTGAATGGAAGGGAATCCAGTGAATGGAAGGGAAAGTGAGTGGATGAATATCCAGTGAGTGGATGGAAATCCAGTGAGTGGGTGGGAATTCAGTGAGAGGATGGGAATCCAGTGAATGGAAGAGGAGTCCAGAATCCAGTGAGTGGATAGACCGTACCTAAGATCGTTGATTCAAAGTCTTAGTCAATGTAAGTCCAGGTCGTTGTCTTGCGACCACTGCGGCCCTACCCTATCCTGCCGTGCTGCCTTCGTGTGGTTAAAAAACATCAAGAGATGGACTTAAGACCACGTTTCGTGTGGTTAGAAAACATGAAGAGATGGAGATGGACTGTACGATAATATTTCGTCTGATTAGAGATATCAAGAGATGGACTGGAAACCAACATTTCATGTGGGTAGAAAACACCAAAAAGATGGAATGGAAGACAACATTTCATGTGGGTAGACAACATAAAGAACTGGACTAGAAGGCAACGTTTTATATGGGTAGATAACATAAAGAACTGGACTAGAAGGCAACGTTTTATATGGGTAGACAACATAAAGAACTGGACTAGAAGGCAACGTTTTATATGGGTACATAAAGAACTGGACTAGAAGGCAACGTTTTATATGGGTAGACAACATAAAGAACTGGACTAGAAAGCAACGTTTTATATCGGTAGATAACATGCAACGTTTTATATGGGTAGATAACATAAAGAACTGGACTAGAAGGCAACGTTTTATATGGATAGATAACTTAAAGAACTGGACTAGAAGGCAACGTTTTATATGGGTAGATAACATAAAGAACTGGACTAGAAGGCAATGCTTTATATGGGTAGATAAACTTAAAGAACTGGACTAGAAGGCAACGTTTTATATGGGTAGACAACAAAAAGAACTGGACTAGAAGGCAACGTTTTATATGGATAGATAACTTAAAGAACTGGACTAGAAGGCAACGTTTTATATGGGTAGATAACATAAAGAACTGGACTAGAAGGCAACGTTTTATATGGGTAGATAACATAAAGAACTGGACTAGAAGGCAACGTTTTATATGGGCAGATAACATAAAGAACTGGACTAGAATGCAACGTTTTATATGGGTAGATAACATAAAGAACTGGACTAGAAGGCAATGCTTTATATGGGTAGATAACTTAAAGAACTGGACTAGAAGGCAACGTTTTATATGGGTAGACAACATAAAGAACTGGACTAGAAGGCAACGTTTTATATGGATAGATAACTTAAAGAACTGGACTAGAAGGCAACGTTTTATATGGGTAGATAACATAAAGAACTGGACTAGAAGGCAACGTTTTATATGGGTAGATAACATAAAGAACTGGACTAGATGGCAACGTTTTATATGGGCAGATAACATAAAGAACTGGACTAGAAGGCAACGTTTTATATGGGTAGATAACATAAAGAACTGGACTAGAAGGCAACGTTTTATATGGGTAGATAACATAAAGAACTGGACTAGAAGGCAACGTTTTATATGGGTAGATAACATAAAGAACTGGACTAGAAGGCAACGTTTTATATGGGTAGATAACATAAAGAACTGGACTAGAAGGCAACGTTTTATATGGGTAAACAACATAAAGAACTGGACTAGAAGGCAACGTTTTATATGGGTAAATAACATAAAGAACTGGACTAGAAGGCAACGTATTATGTGGGTATACAGCATAGAGAATTGACTAGAATACAAAATTTAATTTGGCTAGACAACTTAAAGAACTGGACTGGAAGATAACGTTCCGTCTGGGTGTTCAACATAAAGAGATGGATTGGAAGAAGCCTGTATGAATGCGCTGTGAACACGCACGATATATGGTGCTGGCGATTCACTGCAGTCTTTTTTTTTTCTATGCGGAGCTGGCACTTGATTAACCGCAATACATTTTTTCCAACAGTCAAATGCGTTTCCCAAGATGCAAAAGTGTGTTAAATTACAATAGTGAGAAAATAGTGAACATGTTGTAAAAAGTTGATAGTAAATGTGAAGGCAAATATCATTAACGCCATCCTAATAACCCATTCCCAAAGGAGGACGTGTCCCAGCCAAACAGCTCTGGCTGTACATTCTACAGAGATCATCGCTTCAATGGTCAGTGTTGAACCTCAGTCGGCAGGAAATTGCAAACATGGCTTTCTTATCACCAGTCTTGATAGCACCTCAAATAAATCACTATTTTTGCTAAGGGAATCTGGAGTTGTCCAGCTCTTGTGGCAAGTCTGCCTTCCTAGGATCGTGTTTACCAAAAGTCATATGTGGCTGTCTTTTCTCATAGTGTGTTATTGATTGCAGAGGTTTTCTTTTATTTTCATTTGGGCTGCGACTTTGTATTATAGAAGCTAACTTTCGGTACGATGTGGACTGTTTATTGAGTCTATTGAACGCAAGCCGCACTGGGGTCTTCTGTTTAAGTTGGAATTCTGGAATATCGACCCATTCTGTACTAACCAACGCACTATACGTTGATCTATCAACTCTTGAATGATCACAACCACTTTCAGTTGTATGTATTCTTCCTGTCTAAGACAGTTATGAATTTTATACAGGTATGTATTGCTATTCATCTACATTGTCTGAGATGCTACTTTAACTCCTTTGTTCCGAAACAGTTATTTTATTTTTATGCAGCCTGTCCTAATTACTACTTTTCACTCATTGAGACACAGACGGGTTTACTCTTCTATCTGTCATTCTGGGAGTTTTTTTTTTTTTTAGTTGATAGACAGGCAGATAGACATACAGCCGACCGATAGACCGACAGACGGACGGAGGGACGAACGGACAGACAGACAGACAAACAGACAGACAGACAGACAGACAGACAGACAGACAGACAGACAGACAGACAGACAGACACAGGTAGGTAGGTTAGATAGGTAGGTAGGCGGGCGTTAGGGCGGGCAGACAGACAGACAGACAGACAGACAGACAGACAGGTAGTAGGCAGGTAGGCGGGTGGGCAGGTAGGCAGACAGGAGGCAAATAAACATGCCGGCAGGCAGGTAGGTGGACAGACAGACAGACAGACAGACAGACAGACAGACAGACAGGCAGACAGACAGTTAGGAAGACAACTTAGGTATGTAGGCATCATCTAGGGAAATTAAGCATCATGTATGCATCTACTTACCTAAACTTCCTAACACGTTCGAGGGACATCTGAACATCGCTTACTGAGTAACATCTACACAAAGTCTCTGTATAGTACTTTCGTTTAAAACTCATTGTGGTTACGTCGAATCATCATTCTGAAACATCAATGAATTATACTATAAGCAAATGTTGAAACCATTTGTTGGAAGAAACTGTAAAATCTCGGATTTACTAAGCACAATTACATTTCAACATACATTCGCTATTATGTAAGATAACTTTGAATTATACAGTTCCTAGTTTGCTTCTGAATATGTCAGGAACAGACTTGTTCTTGCGCATGTCTGGTAAGAATATCTAACAAATTCCTCATCTGTGAGCATAGTGGTTTACCTGTACCGCCAGACCGTGGGGTGGAGAGCAGGAAGTGCATTTGGGACAGTGAGAACGATGTTTTCTCGCCATTTGCCATTAAAAACTTGACCTGTGTGGCCATTCGTATAATTTATGCATGTTAAAAGGTTTTTAATTACCATGTCATCATCATTATCACGTGCCATTGGGAAAAGGGTTGGCGGTCATGGTTCATCGTCTCACACGATCACCAGAGATCAGCCCTGTGTTCTTGTCTCTATTATTCCATGTGGCTAAGCCATCCAGGTGTACATATCTATGCATTTCTTTTGCTCTTTTCCTATCAATCTTATCAGCTGTCACTTAGTTTTGCAATGTATTTCTCCTCATAACGTGCCCAATAAATCTTGACGAAGTCTAGTTTCTCGAATTAGTTTACGGTTTGCATTTTCAATAACATAAATCTTTCTTAACAATAAATAATAATCTTCTGAAATAACTGTTTTACGTATACATATGTTCCTAATGTAATCTATCTCTTACACAGCTCCTCATGAAAGAATGTCCTTGAGTCATTAGTGATTAGTCGCGGTTCCAACTTCATGACAACGGGTCGTTCTCATTATGCTCCGGTCCTGTGCCAGTGAATTTAACATAAATTGCTCCTCACTGCCCTATGTGAAAAGTGGAACAGACAGAAGTCTCGACAAACCAACAGCCCTCACAGGCACATTGTACATAATGTCGATGCCAGAATGCCAACACAAATGTTCGCCACGAAATATACAGTTCATTGTCGATGGAAGCAGCAGTCACCACAAAATCAGCAGCTACACATTACTGCATAAGGCAATCCAGTGCTTGAGTGAAACGTGGAAGGTAAGCGTGCAAGAAGAAGACAATGCATGGTAGAAGCCTATCTGAATGCACAATGAATACCCAGTATGGACAGTGTTGAAGGTTCGGTATACCTTCATTGCGCAGACGACGGTTTGATGATGATACATATATCTCTTTGCCTATTTCCACGTCCAAAGTAATGTCTCTTGCTCTTACTTGATGTTTTTTTTGTTTTGTTTTTTAGCAAAACACGTGCCGTATTTTCCATCTAAATATACCAGAAATGCTAACAGTCCATACGGAGTGGTTATGGTGATTATGTCTTTCCACAGCCTCTTGTCTTCTGTACTGTCAATGATGCTCCTCCATGATAAGAAATCCAACTGTCCAGCATCTTCTCTCTCGGTTTTCACCTGGCTCTCCTCCTATCCAACTTTCACATTGTGACGAAATACTCCAGCTTTCCCTTTCTCATGACATACCAAAGAATGTGGAATGTCTTCTTCTGATGTGGGTAACTATTTCTCTTTGTTTGTTTGCTTTTTTCAAGATATCTTTATTGCTATTTATATCCGTCCACGGTGTTCTCATCATTCTTCTATACAACCACAACTCCGCAGCTTCTACATAATTCCTCACTTGTCTGCTACTGCCCGTCATTCCATTGTAGAAACTAAGGCCACGTAATTGATTCGTCTATCGTGATTTGTTATTTACATCGGCGCTGTTGCATTGGCGCATTGAATGCGTTTCACAATTCCTGAACCCATCGAGTCAATGGTTGGAAATCAACAGCAGGCCATACTGAAGCAGACCGCCTTGCGTCGATTTCAACGGCATAATCATCAGTCCCTCAGGCAACAACAGCAAACTACTGAATGTAAACACTGCCTAGTCAATCACAAATGGCCTAAAACTATTTCTCTGTTTACACACATGCGTGGAGTATTTACCTCATATGCTTAATAATTGAGATAAACTGTATTTTTGTGTTGGCATTCTGGCAGCGGCATTATGCATTGTATACCTACGCGGGCTGTTGTTTTTCGAGACTCATGTCTGATCCACTTTTCATATGGGGCGTGAGAAGCATTGTGTGTGCTATTCACTGGCACAGGAACGGAGCATAAGGGGGTGGCCCTTTGCCGTGATGTTGGAACTGTGACTAACTAACTAACTATGCTTAACATATTCCTGGCCGTTCTTCTACTGACTGACTCAGTCTGGGGTTTGGTTAACGTCTGCTGTCAAAGCAATGCCAACATTCTACAGAGGCAGTATGATCCACCTAAACCTAATTCGGGTCAATCCGCATGTGCTGTGCTGAATCATGACCTGGTAATATCTTAATATGTCTCTTCGCATATATATATATATATATATATATATATATATATATATATATATATATATATATATATATATATATATATATATGCAGTTCCGCAGTGAAGTTTGCTAACTTAGAGAAGGCAGACGGGAGGTCTGTAACAAAGGCTCTATGGGGATGGTAAAGGGCAGTGGTTCTCAACCTTTTTTGGTCCGTGCACACCTTTATCATATTTTCAGAACGTCATCCCCCTCCCCTTCGTATTTCATCCCTATAAAATCTCCCCCCCCCCCCCCCCAACTACACAGTATAAGTAAAAACGGAAGCTAAATTTAATAACACATACTAGAACAATTCAAGAAGTCTACATAAAACGTAATTTATGGGTCTACTTACGTTATAAAATTAATTTCAGAAGCGTGAGAAGTACAGAACTGTAAAGTATGAAAGGAAAAACAATATCAAGTAATCGGTTCTTGTATTAACGCAATCTTGAAATAATTGTAATTCCCCCCCCCCCAACCCCCCCCCCCCCCCCCTCCCCGCGGAAATCCTAAATCTCCACCCCCCCCCCCCCACCCGGTTGAGAACCACTGGTATAAGGTTATTTTTAGTGATTGTGCAGTGTTTGAAAATATTGCCGGTCCAAGTTTTGTATTTACCTATTATGTTCCATGATCTTTACAGAGGATGAATACAAAACTTGGACCGGCAATATTTTCAAACACTGCACAGTCATTAGCCAGTCTCCCTGGTCTAGGGGTTATACGACTTTCTCCGTAATCCCGTATACTCTCGTGAGTAACGTGACGTTGCGTGAGAATCGGTAGCGGTTCTCTTCGCGTAGGTAACTTACGGGGTATGTGAGCCGGTCGCTAAGAAAGCAATTGCAAACTACTGAGCGTTAATCGTTATGGCTATGGTGCTAATCCCGTGAAGTCCCATCAGGCGGTGATAGTGCCGGGCCCCCTGCCTCGAGGGGTCCACCCATGACTACTGGTGGTCACCTTCCCCTGTGCTGTGGAGACAAGGCACAGAGGAGTAGGTTAAGAGCTATTGACCAAACACCCCGGACACTCAACATACTACAATGGAATGCAGAAGGAGTTTATAACAAGAAAGCCTGCCTAACACAGCGTCTTCATAAAGATAGAATAGATGTGGTATGCATTCAAGAGACACACCTCAACGCCAATCGCACATTTTCAGTCGAGGGATATCAGGCTACACGTTTCGACCGCGAAGGACACAAAGGAGATGTTGTAATACTTACACGAAATACAATACCTTGCAGCGAAGTATCTGTGATCTCTGACAACCAAACAGGAAATTATAGGTGTTGATATAATGATAAAGGACGTGAAAATAAGAATTTACAATCTGTATAGCCCGGCAGATAAGGATCTTACACTCTCAAACATGGAAATAACAGACACAAATTGCATTGTTGTCGGAGACTTTAATAGCCGTTCAGAAAGATGGGGATACCCAGATACTGACAAAAGAGGAGATGAAGTGGAGGACTGGGAAATAGACTCAAATCTCCATCTACTCAACAAAGCGGATGACCCACCGAGCTTCTACTCCAGAAGATGGATTACCACTTCTACTCCAGACTTAGCTTTCTGCACAGGAGACATCCTCCACAAAATCGATCGCCATGTGCTTGACCAATTAGCAGGTAGTGACCACAGACCAATCAAGCTTGTAATAAATATGGAGTATGTTCCACAGGAGCAAAAGCCTTTGCCCCGTTGGAATTACAAACGAGCAGATTGGGACAGATTTGCCATACTAACAGACAAATATTGTGAAAACATAAATACACGATATGGCAACATGAAGCAAATGGTGGAAAGTCTAAACAGAGCAATAATACAGGCGGCCACTGAGTCTATTCCAAGAGGAGCGAGGAAAAATTACAAACCATACTGGACTGAAGAACTACAAATTTTGGAGGACAAAGTTGAAGATGCTAGGAAGACCGCAGAGAGAGAACAAACAACTGAAGCGAACATCTCTCTCAAAGCCATCTCAGCAAAATATAAAAGAACAGTAAATCAAACAACAAGAGATTGTTGGAGGAAAAAAACAGAAAACCTGAATTTTGACAGGGATGGAAACAAACTATGGAAACTAGTGAAAGCCATGAACAATGAAGGACCTAGAAACAAACGAATAACAATTAAACAAGGAAATGCCTTGCTTACAGGAAAAAAGGCTGCAAATGCACTAATGGAACACTATGCCAGTGCAAACCACATTGATATTACAGCCGAACAGAAGAAAGCAATCAAAGATAAACAGATACATCATAGATATACAGAGACAGCAGCAGAATATATGATGGCAAATCTAACAATGGAAGAAATGGAACAGGCAATGAATACCCTAAAAAAGAAGACATCACCAGGAAAGGATGGAATCACAAATGAAATGCTAATAGGACTAGGCACTAAGGCAAAAAAGAAACTACTAGCAGTCCTAAATTACAGCTGGAAGAGGGGAATAGTCCCACAGGCATGGAAGGAAGCTATACTAATACCAGTCCCAAAGAAAGGAAAAGACCTGGAAGAACCAAATGGCTATCGACCTATCAGTCTTCTTAGCTGTGTAGGAAAATTAATGGAACGCATTATCAATGGCAGGCTAACATGGCATCTGGAAGATAACCAACTCTTAACACCTCACCAAGCAGGATTCAGAAAGTACAGATCCACTGAAGATCAAATAACCTATATAGCTCAGGAAATAGAGGATGCCTTCCAAGAGAAAAAGCACACACTAGCGGTCTGGATAGATTTAGAAAAAGCATTTGATAAAGTATGGAAGGAAGGACTGAAAGTAAAACTGCAAAAAATGCATGTTTGTGGGAAAATGTACAAATGGATCAGCCACTACCTTGAGAACAGAACTGCCAGGACAAAAGTACAAGGACAAACCAGCAAAATGATGCTGTTGGAGCAAGGTGTCCCCCAAGGAGGAGTTCTTTCACCAACATTATTCCTAGCATATATAAACGACATCACGGAAAATTTTCCAGCCAGAGTACACACATCATCCTTTGCAGATGACCTAGCCATATGGACATCTGAAGAATATATTAGTACAGCTAACAGCAGAATACAGCAAGCCCTATTAGCGCTAGAGGACTGGTCAAAATCATGGCTAGTGAAGATAAGTGAGGAGAAAACAACATGCACAGTGTTCTCCCTCTCAACTAAAACTCAGCAACCTAAGCTGGTATTGAATGGAAAAATATTGCGCCATGAAGAAAATCCAAACTATCTAGGAGTCACCTTTGATCGTCGCCTGACATGGAAGACACAGGTTGAGAAAAATCGAACAAGAGCAAGGCAAAGAATGGCAATCATGAAAAAGCTTGCTGGTACAACGTGGGGAGCAGATGAGAAAGTTCTCAAGAAGTTATATACTGGACGGGTGAGGCCAGTACTGGAATATGGCATTGCAGCTTGGGCAACAGCAGCTAAGTCAAACTTTAACAAAATAAGTAGAGTCCAAAATCAAGGAATGCGAATCATAACTGGAAGCCTGAAGACAACGCCTATTAATGAATTAGAAAAGATAACTTGTTTACAACCAATGCAGGATAGAAGAGATAGCAGAGCCCAGCAACAAGCTGAAAAATTTAGAAGATTGACAGACCACCCTATGTATAAAAGGTTTAGTGGTTTTGGAAAGGGAAGACTGAAGCGTAGCAACTTTGTAGAAACTGCAAAACGAAAAATTAGGGCAGATCCCATACTTAACATATCAACAGTCAAACCCATTTACAATGCAGACAAGTTCCCAGCTTGGAGACAGCAGCAACTGCCTGAGATGATAGAAAACATTCCTGGTATTGAGAAAAAGAACACTCAGCATGAAACCGAAAGAAGAGAAATAACCCTAAACTACATAAAAGAACATTACCCAAGCAGCAATTGGACCCATGCATATACAGATGGATCAGCCAAAAATTCAGTAGAGAATGGAGGAGGAGGAATTCTCCTAAATTTAAAAAATGGAGTGAAAAAAAACACATTCAGTGGCAACTGGAAAGTTTTCAAGTAACTTCAAAGCGGAGGTAGAGGCTCTGAAAACTGCAGCAGAAATGCTCTTGATGGAGGAAAATAAAGAGACACAAATAGCTATCTTTACAGATGCAAAGTCAGCTGTCTCAATACTGAAGAGCAAAAACAGCACAGAACTAGCTGATCCTAAGAGCAGCACTCCATGGTCTATGCCAGAAATCCAAAAAAGTTGTAATACAGTGGATCCCATCACATTGCAGTATACCTGGAAATGAAGAGGCTGACAGACTGGCAAAAGAGGGCGGACGACTACCACAGCCTGACATAGACATAACCTATAATGAGGCAAAGAGGTTGATTAAAAGCACTTATAGAACCAAATGGGAATCAAAGCACCCAGGCCACCAGAAGGATGATGCATATTACAAACTCGACCGAAGAGAACAAGTAGCAATCTTCAGACTCCGCACAGGACATAACAGGCTGAAATACCACTTGTTCAACAAACTAAAGATAGGAGATACAGATGAATGTAATTGTGGAACTGGTAAAATGACAGCTAAACATTTGCTGCAAGAGTGCCCAATATATGCAGAACAGAGAAAGATATTTTGGCCCACACCTGCTTCATTCGAGGACAAGCTTTATGGAGATATCAACAAGCTCAAGTCGACTGCAGCTTACTTTAACTGTATTCAGGTTGACATTTAAATGTACATGAAGAAGTATTTAGACTGTCACACTTCATACCACAGGCATGTCGGATTACACAAGCCTCCCAGAGGCATGAAATGGAATATTGCTTGGATAGCAAATCCATTACGTGGAAAGTCCGAATCGAAAGCTCACTGTGTGGGCTTCATAAAAGGTGGAAAAGCGTCCTAGTGGCACAAAATGGAATATTGCTTGGATAGCAAATCCATTACGTGGAAAGTCCGAATCGAAAGCTCACTGTGTGGATGTCATCTGCAAACTGCATTCTTCTGGCTTCTGGAAGAACAGCCTATGGTGAACGGAAGGCCCAATATACGGAAGTGAGGCTAAGCAGCCATGTGCAGGACGTGACGATTCCTTGGGTGAGCCCAGTACCAGAGCGCTGTGTGATGGCTCTGCAATTATGGAAGCCTCCTTGGATGGCGGGGAATGCCCATGGTCTGCCCCTGCCTTCCCTTGAGGGCCGACCAGGATGCCTTTGGCTGTTCTATATGGGCCAGCTGGGATGGGAGATAACACCACAACAGTGAGAGTCTAACGTCCTAAGAAACCCCCGGGAAGGTTAACCCGGTCAACAAATGCCCGCAGAAGTCGGATGTGTCGGCCTAACGGCGCAAGAACGCAGCTCAGCTGTAAACAGGCACAACGCAATCACGTCCGAAAAAAAACTCCGGATGAACGAAGAAGAAGAAGAAGAACTACTGAGCGTAATCTTGCAAATAAATCAACAATCAGCTGAAAGATGCTGATGTTGACAGCGATGTCCTGTAAAGGATATGCGGAAAAAAAGCAGTCATTAACAATACACCCTATACTTTGGTACTGCTTTTAAGTAGAGCCTCAACGCCCACCTCACTCAGATTGACGAAAGCCCTTTTCATGGCTCGGAGAATCAGTACTTCCGCCTTATGAGATAAAGCTCAGTCTTCCATGTGAACCACACACCATCTTCTGATTGAACTAGTCCCAGAACCATGAGCGGTTTAACTCCTTATATACGCTGGTCGGTTATTTCTTCCAAAACCAAATCATTGTATAGTTTTCTTCAGCCGTGTAATCTCCGACAGAACTTTACCTCACTGTCTACTACTTGTAATTGTGAACTCTCTGTCCTAGTTATTGTATCAATGACTTCAGTCCCAAATAGTCTGTCAGAGCTGAAGTAATAAACATTATTACTTTAGCTCTTTCTGACCCTTTCTGGCATTAAACTAAAAATAAACAGAAATAAAGAAACTGCATAGGTAGAGAGAGTTAACTTTGGGATAAAAGCTTTCTAGTAGACAGCTTAAAAAATTAATAGCAGATCACACACAAAACAAGAAATCTAGCATACGATCTATGCAAGGAGACGTCCAACTGATGAAGAATAAACAATAGTCTTGCCCAGTGGTTCTCAACCTTTTTTGGCTCGTGCCCCCTTCACCATATATTTAGAACGTCATTCCCCCCTTTCATATTTCCTACCTAATAATCCCGCCCCGTCCCAACACAGTATACGTAATAATGGAAGCTAAATTTAATAGCACATACTTCTTCTGTGTTCATCCTGAGATTTTTTTTTTTTTTTTCGGACGTGATTGCGTTGTGCCTGTTCACAACAGAACTGCGTTCTTGCGCCGTTAGGCCGACACATCCGACTTCTGCGGGCATTTGTTGACCGGGTTAACCTTCCCGGGGAGGATAATTCTACCAGATGAAGTATAACAATTAATACTGAAGTTTAAAAACACGGAATCTAACAGGTCGCCTTAAAAACAAATCTATCAGATCGGCTAAATTTTTTAAAAGTGTAATCTATAAGATCATCTTAAATACTATAAACACACCATATAAGAAGAACAAGCAGATCACCTAACACTAGGAAATTTAGCAGAACATTTAAGAACAAACAAAATTAGAAGAACATAGCAAAATCCAAGAAACCAAAAGCCTAGCAGAAAGTCTAAAGAGATTAGAATTTACTTGACCACCTGAAAAAAATATACACCAGAAGTCCAGAAAACCACCTAAACCAAGGCATCGATAAGAACACCAGAAACATCGAAGATCACCTCTGGATAGACATCTAGCGTGAACTGTGGGTGCTAAACGTCACACCACAGAAGGCGACTTTTAACCCCTTTGCTTCTACGTGGGCCATAAAGTGCCGTAACTTTTGTTGTGGGATCCTCGTATGGCCTAATTTACATAATGAATGTAGGCCGGGGCAGTCAGCAACCTTGAGTGCCACAGTTCACAAAACATTCACCTGTTCACGTAGGTACGGCAATTCTTTAGGAGGGCATTACTTAGTATTCCTTAGGAGAGGCACTCAATCACGGTGCAATCACGCCTGGATGCTGTGAAGCTTTTGTGCCCGCGGACTGCACCTGAACATTGCTAAAGGATTTACATACCAGAGAGGTGAAAATCTATTAACTTTTCCACCGAAAGCCCAGACATCAAAGTGAGGGGTAAGAGGACAAGACCAAGTTTAATTCTAGCAGCAGAGAAAATTAGATGGAGGTCTCACGTTGGCAGTTACAAAGAAAAGGAAAGGAAAGATGATAGGTACTATGTCCTTGTGGGAAGGGTATTTTCAATCTCTACGTGATTAGCCAAGGAGGAAAATAAATCAGCCTGCCGGGGATAAGTTTTGTGTGTAAATATTTTGTTTTCGAGAACAGTAATTAGCTGGGGGGAAAACTACAGGTGACATGTGACAAGCGGGATGTCGTTGCCTGCCTCTTTCTCATTCCTCTGTCCGTTTTTATTTACATCCTACTTTCCCTTGCATAAACATCTCACTGAAAATGTCAACATGCATTTTTAGACATATCAACAGTTGGACATATTGTATATATATATATATATATATATATATATATATATATATATATATATATATATATATATATATATGTGTGTGTGTGTGTGTGTGTGTGAGTGTGTGTGTGTGTGTGTGGTAGATTGTATGTCTTAGCCTGACACGACAACTAGAAAACTATATAATAGAATAATGAAAGGAAGTAAAACAATGCTAGAAATGAAAAGGTATGACATTTACACAGAGAAATCGCAAACAATATGTTGCACACGTTATTGGCTGACATATTTCGCTGCATCTCGTCAAGTGCATACTGCAGAAGTATATATGACTGTGGAAACATTCATTATATTTGTACTGAAATACTTACAACACATAGTCATTGGTATTGATCGAATGTGGAGCATTTGTTATCCCCACGGTAATAGCAAATCTACAATGAAATCTTTGTCTACACACTATTGACTGCAACCGGCTAATTGCTAGAGCCCATATTTGAGCAACCGTTTATTGTTCGATCCCTACAGTATGATATCAAGTGTGCTTCCGATTTGATCAATACTGCGACATTTGTAGCCAAGCCAGTCTACACAAGAGAGGCAGCCTTTATGGTGTGTGGGAGATTAGGGGCCGTTACAATATGCTAGAGAAGCTGTTGTCGGTGCTATACACTTTAGTATATAGTATTTGGAGCCGGCTTCCTAAATATATCGGCTCTGTGGACAGGGGGTTAAGAATGCAATTCGTAATACCGCATACCGCGTTTGAAATACAGCTGCGGACGATTTGGAAGCGTTGGTTTCCATACAAAGGTATGAGTGTCGGTCGTTCAGAAATACATGGCAATCCACCGAACGTAAACTTGCCAAGAAATCACAAACAGCCAAGAAACGCTGAGATTATATTGCAACTAACTGTCTTTTTCTTTTTTTTCCCCCTGAATATAGAAAATCAACCGAATCGTTGTCTAGGCTATTGAAAGCCGTCTTGCGGACGATAAGTAAACAGGCTCAGATCCGCCTTCCGTGGGACAGTATGACATCAGGCCAGAACCTCATCGAATAGGCAGGTACTTGTAATCTCCCCGTATCAAAGACCCATTTGACCACGAACCCACTATGCCGTGGTCACCAGAGAAATTTCGGCCAGTAAAATGGTGTGACAGATTCACCACGAGGATCGTCAACGAGAGAACTAAACAAATGCCAGAGAATCATGTGACGACGAGAAGACGCCGGCGATGAACAGGGACATCCACTGAGACAATTTGAGAATAGTATAACTTGAAATGCCGTGGTCTGGTATCATTGAGTAGAGAAAATAACTAGAGGAAGAAAAAGGAAGGAAAAAAAAACAAGGAGATGAGAAGTAGCGGCAAATGAATAATATATTGGGTGTTTGTAAAGTCTTACAACATTTCGAAACACTTGTTCAATCAAACAAATTCTTTCTTCAGGTAATAACACCATTCTGTTTGAAGTGCAAGGAATTACTCCAGCAGACGACAGCCATTCGTTGGATATTGTTTCACGATGGCCGGTGGAGCACAATTTTTTATGACATCATGTACTTCATTTTTCAAATGTGTTCTACATACAAAGTGTAGTGAGACTTTACAAACACCATGTAGAAAGGCTACGGTTGGAGCTACATGGGATAGGTAAAGATAGGAAGACTTTAAGTGAGTTGGTTGAGGGCCCTATGCCCCAATGAGGGATAAAAGACGAGAGAAGAGAAGAACTAACGGAGCCACGCAACATCCGAAGTATTTCACATGATCTTGATTCTACACATTTGGTTTCAGATTCCGCAATACGATCTTGGAACGAAGCCAAGCGTTGGAGCGATGGGAATTTGATATATATGATAGAACCAAACCAAACGTTGTTGACACGATAGGAATATCTTCTTCTTCTTCTGCGTTCATCCGGAGTTTTTTTCGGACGTGATTGCGTTGTGCCTCTTTACAGCAGAGATGCGTTCTTGCGCCGTTAGGCCGACACATCCGACTTCTGCGGGCATTTGTTGACAGAGTTAACCTTCCCGGGGCGATAGGAATATGATCTCTAACATATGTTATCTTATCTTGGCACTGGGCCAAATTATTTCGGGCACTACATTATATGTTCTCAAGTTATATCATCTGATCTACCAATCGTGACACATGTGTTTGGAGCTGTGTAAAATGATCTTTACATTAGGTCACACAATCGTGGGACTATATTGTATCCTCTTGCATCGAAACCATATTATCTTGCTATGATAAATGATTTTTCAGAACCCATGTGATGTGGTCTTGGAACTACATCATATGAGTAATACTTTTTTGAACTATCCCATATGATGTGACAAGTGTGTTGCACTGTCCTTATAATCTGGTAGCTGTATTATACTGTCTTAGCGTTATCCAAATGTTGTCTGATAACTATTTTATACAGTGTTGGAAGTACACCATGTGATCTTGTAACTATGTAAAGTCTTGAAACTGTCTCATGTATCTTGTTTACGTTACACTGTCAAGGAGCTATACTATATGATTTGGGACATGTGTTATACTATCTTGGAACTTTACCATATTATCTGGCAATTGTGTTAGACTATCTCTAAACTATACCATATATATATAATCTGGTAACTGTGTTAAAATGTATTGGAGCTATTTCACGTGATATGTTAATTATTTTACCTTGTCTTGGGACTATTCCACGTGATATGATAACTATGTCATACAGTCTGGGAGCTTTACCATAAGATAACTGTCTCAGTATGTTTTGGAACTGTCCCTTATCATTGGGTAACTATGTAATACTGTGTTAGATCTAACATATGTCATTTGTTAACTATGTGATACTGTACTGGAACTATCACGTATGATCTAAGTATGTAATACTCTCTTGGAATATCCCATATAAATGTATACGTAATCGGAACAATCTATGCATGACTACCCTCTGACGTATCTACTCTTCTGTCTGCTTGTCCAATCCTAATAACATCAGAATAACAGCATAGTAACAGCAGAAATGTATGCCCACCTCCCAAACAACCCTAGGGTAACACAGACACAGACAACAGAAACAGACTAAACTACCTATATGTTTCATAAACCGCCAAACTCCGAAGAGACCTCAAGACTGTTGGCATGTATTACTTAGTGTAGGCGCGTCTGACAAGAAAAACCATCTCTGCAGAAACGTGCGTGCCATTCA
This sequence comes from Cepaea nemoralis, assembly GCA_014155875.1. Classification (NCBI taxonomy): domain Eukaryota; kingdom Metazoa; phylum Mollusca; class Gastropoda; order Stylommatophora; family Helicidae; genus Cepaea; species Cepaea nemoralis. The sequence continues at coordinate 27,826 of JACEFZ010012464.1, forward strand.
AACAAAGTAAAGTACTACTGGTCTGTCAGCGTGTAAATAATGGGATATGTAAACTAGAGACTTGTTTCCACTGGCTGTCTGTTTGAAGTAGAGATGTTCTGTGAATCTGAAGAGTTCTTTGAGATGAAGCTTGTGGTTTCTTCAATTTATCCAATGTTTACCATTTCCACGCTGCTGTATATTCCACATTATGGCTTGTTAAATGAGTCGAATGTGTGTATAGGAATGTGGCTATGTTTGGCATCTGAGATAGACCTTACAGTAATTTCCTACACCTAGCATTTCGAACGTGTCATCTAGATTGTGCCGGCTCCGTGGTAAAGGTGTTACGGGCGTAGTTCGTAGTCCCGCATACCCGCCTTCGAAACACTTCTGCGGGCGATTTGGCAGCAGACTGCCTTGCGTTGGATTTCTTACGAAATGGTATGGGTGCCGCTCGTTCATAAAGCAATGGCACACTTCTGAACGTAAACTTGCCAAGAGATCACACCAGTATAAAATGCTGGTGTTGACTGCGACGTCCTGTAAAGGATATACAACTAACTTAACATTTAGATTGTAATAAAATACTAAAGTGGAATTAGCCGACTAGATAGGAGCAGAGGTTTGAGAAGATCTCCTTCTCATTATCATCATCATCATCATCATCATCATCATTATCATCATCATCATCATCATCATCATCATCATTATCATCATCATCATCATCATCATCATCATCATCATCATCATTTTAGGAACAAGCCATACCTATATCAGTAATGGATCCCCGGTAGTGCAGTAGCTAGCATGCTTGCTTGTCGACCCAGTGGTCATGCATTCGAATTTATTTCGAGACATAAGTGTTTATTTGTCGTTGACCTGGAATTCAGATGGACGCAACCTAACACTGGTACCAGGGAATATTATGGGAGGTGAAGTCGATCGGCGTGATATTGACCACTACACATCAGCCGACTGGTCTGAAATTTGAAAAACGTTAGTTGCGTATCCTTTACATAACGTTTGCAGTTAACACCAGCATTTTGTTTGCTGTTGTTGATGTCTTGGCAAATTTGCGTTCAGTAGTTTGCCATTGCTTTCTGAACGACCAGCAACCATACTATTTCGCACAAAACCAGCCCAACGCGGTCTGCTGCCAAATCGCGTGCAACTGTGTTGCGAAAGCGCATTTGCGAGATCACAAATCGCGTCAGTAACACCTTCGCGGCGGTAGCATCATATACCAAACACGCTTCATGATCAGAAAGGGGGTGTGTTATTTTATTATGAATTTAGCAGTGGTCTAGAATCCCCTTGTGATTCTCTATAAGATTTCTTCCGCACTTAACGACGCAAAACCTGCCACTCCACACCTCTCGTAGACAGCCCGGAAGCTAAACTCTACTGTTTGCTTGTCCAATCTTAATAACTGTCTCATGTTAACTTACAACACAGCGTGCTCAACAAACTCAGCCAAAATTCCACCAATTATTACTTCCAATACCGAAGAAGCAGAAGAAAAACAGCAAAGTATTTGCTACATTAAGACCCAAGTTCCTAGACATGTAGCAATTTAAAAGTCAAATTTTGGCTTGCAGTTACACTACAAGCAGTCTGGAACTTCTCCTTCTCAAGCGGAAATCGGGAAATAGACAGCACTGGAGAACTGCCGTGAGCTTGGAAAATGTGGCCCCTAGCTAAGTCATTTATTCTGAATTGTGAAATTGAAATATGAAGAAATAATAAAAGATGGAACTCGGTGACATAACCAACTGTCACCATTAGTCAAACAAGCCGCACATCTGTTTAGAATTCGAGCGACAAATGATAAATTATTTATCATGAATATCGCATTTCTATCATCACTCTGTTAACAGTGGACATTGCGTCTCAAGAAAGGGAACACATAAAGTAATGCTTGGGGAAAGCTGCTGGCGTCGTAGGAAGAATCATAATTAGAAAAGATGGTTATAGAACTATCTTAGGTAGCATGCACTATATTATTGAGTTTATAGAAAGACAACTAAGTGTTTCACAATAAAGCCCAGCCAACTACCGCAGAGTGCCTACAATGAACTCATCTCTGGCTCAAGGGTCGGCAGTCTCGTAGTGTTATACCCGTTATGTTGTAAAGTCCCTCATCGTGCCAACCGAAGTCCATCATTGTCGGAAAGTTTCGAAACTAGCGTATATTAGATTTGTGTCCGGTCTCCATCAGTCTAACACAGTGGTTCTCAACCTTTTTTGGCCCGTGCCCCCCTTCACCATATTTTCAGAACGTCATTCCCCCCTTCCTATCAAAAATTTGGCCCGTGCCCCCCTTCCCCGTATTTTCAGAACGTCATTCCCCCCCTCCCCTTTTCATATTTCCTATCTAAAAATCCCCCCCCCCACCCCTACACAGTATACGTAAAAATGGAAGGTAAATTTAATAGCATATGCTAAAACAGGCCGGCTTCGTGGCTTAGAGGTTATGACTTTTCTCCGTAATCTCGTATACTTTCGTCGGTAACGTGATGACGGTGAGAATCAACAGTTGTTCGAATCGCATCGGCCGCATCGGCTGCTGAGCAGCCGGCCGCTCAGAAAGCAATGGCAAACTACTGAGCGTAATCTTGCCAAGAAATCAACATACAGCTGAAAGATGCTGGTGTTGACAGCGATGTCCTGTAAAGGATATGCAAAAAAAAAAAATACTAAAACAAGTCTAGACATCCACATAAAACATGATTTGTGGGTCTACTTACTTTATAAAATGAATTTTAGAAGGATGAGACGTACATAACTGTACAGTATGAAGGGAAAAACAATATCAAGTAATCGGTTCTTGTATTAACTCGATCTTGAAATGGTCTTCATTTCCCCCCCCCCCCCCCCTTTTTCCCCCTGGAAACCCTAAACTTCCCCCGGGGGGGGGGGATTCCCCACCGATTGAGAACCACTGGTCTAACAGCACTGTGTTAGCTGATTCACTGCCTTATGTGGAAAGGATGAGATTGCGGGGAATTAGCAGGGGTTCTGGTAGAATCTCAAAACTGAGAGGGAAGGCCAGGAGAACTTTCAATCAGATAAAGATGGGAACGATGAGTAGTATGACTCTTCGCTGGCTGTTGAACGAGGGGACGGAGGGTATAAAGGAATGTCCTGAGCGCAGTGATGTCAGTTGTTAGTTCAACTCAACTCACCTCAATGTATCGCCAAATGTGACCCCCTATTTGGACAGAAGGGTGATATATTGTCAAACTACGATCATCGTGTTATTTGACTTGTTTCGTGGTATCCGCAGCAATTTCAATGCTCAGTGATCGGAAATTTACATTATACGAGGGTAAGTTAATAAGTAAGTCACAAATGGCTCTAGAAAAATAACTAAAGATGATAACAACTTGAAACCAGTTTATTTTTATACATACATTGACACTTTATTCTCAACATAATTTCCACCAACATTGATGCACATTGATTGAGATTTTCGCGACTTGGAATGTTACTGTTCTAGGATATAAGGCACCAGCTCTCGTAGAGTTTATGAAAACAAAATCAAATATTCAATTATTAGAACTCGCAGATACTAGGAAAAAGGGGCAGAACACGAAACGAACGCATGAAATTACATTCTTATATGGAGTGGCCTCGACCAGCGAGCTACAGCTAAACATGGAGTGAGTTTTTTATTACATCCAGACAAAGCGAAAGCCATTATTAACACTAAATGTAACGACACTTACAGCGATGAAGGCAAAGACGAGTATTTTGATAAACTTGCAGACATGTTAAATAATGTCAGGGAGACAGATGAACTTATTGGGATGGGTGATTTTAACGGACGAATAGGCACACGAAGAACACCGTGGGATAATTGCATGGGGCCATTCAGCGACACAGAGACTGAATGTAGCAGCAATAGTCAACATCTACTCAACATATGCTCCGAACACGGTCTACTAATAGCAAATAGTTGTTTTTTTTCAACATCGTCGTAGCTACACCAAAACCTGGTATAAATGGAATGACATAGACCAAGCATCTCAAATTGACTTTATTCTAATTAGGAAATCAGACAGAAGACTACTATTAGATTCAAGCGCACTCCCAAATACAGATGTTGATACTGATCACAAGCCAGTCATAATAAAAACAAAATTTCAACATACAGGAAAATAAGAAACAAAAAGGTAACAACACATGTCATCAATTATAGGAGGCTACAGGAAAATACGGTTAAAAACGAATTCAATCAAGAAGTCCAATACCTACATAAGAACATCCCTGATGACCACTCAAGCGTAGATAAAGAATGGACAATTTTCAAGGCTGCCATGCTCGACACACTGGAAAATAAATGTGGAACAAACAAAGTAGGGCAGGACAAAAGATTAAGAACAACCTGGTGGAACAACGAAGTTAAAGATAGCATATTCAAAACGAAGGTAGCGTTCAAAAAGCTGATCACAATTAAATCTGAAATATACTATGTTACTTATAGAATAGCACGACGTAATGCTAAACGAACAATTAGAGCATCTAAAGATGAATCCTGGAGAACATACGGTGAACAGATGGCGACCCTTAGCAAAGACTACCCAAGAGAATTTTATAAACGTGTCAACACAATGAGAAACAGAGATCCATGCTACAACCCAACCACCATCATAAACAGCAAAAGAGGTGTACCGATATTTAATCCACAACAAAGACTAGCAAGGTGGGCAGAATACTTTCAAGAACTACTTAACCCCACACATAACATTGAAAACCTCACTTTTGTGCCTAAAAGCTAGGGACAGCAAGAACCAAATTTCATACCTGCAGAAGTCAAAGCAGTTATACAGAAAAGTCCTAAAAACAAATCACCAGGTCCAGATGGAATAACCACATAAGCTATTCAGGCCTGTGGGGAAACAGGAGTTAAATGGCTAACAAGACTTTTTAATATATAGCATGGGAAGAAAGAAAAGTCCCAGATGATTGGCAACAGGCAATAATAGTACCAATATAGAAAAAGAAAGGCAATATGAGAGAGTGCGAAACATACAGAGGTATGTCACTCCTGAGCCATATAGGGAAAATGTATGCAAAACTATTGGAACCCATAGTTGAACAAACAGTTACGCAAAGTACAATTCTGTTTTCGGAAAGGTAAAAGTTGCACTGATGCATTATTTACGCTTAGACAAATATGTGAAAACACTATCGAATATAGTGACCTGCAGAATATTGTGTTTGTAGATCAGGAAATGGCTTTCGATAGAGTAGACAGATACAAATTATCGACCATCCGTGAAGACTATGGGATACAAGGGCAACTGCAAGTTAGTTAGTTAGTTAGTTAGTTAGTTAGTTAGTTAGTTAGTTAGTTAGTTAGTTAGTTAGTTAGTTAGTTAGTTAGTTAGTTAGTTAGTCAGTCGAGGTTCCAACTTCACGGAAACGGGTCGTCCCATTATGCTCCGTTCCTGTGCCAGTGAATATCACACAAAATGCTCCCCCCTGTCCAATTTGAAAAGTGGAATAGACAGGAGTTTCTTCAATCCAACAACCCGCACATGTACACTGTGCATATACTACCGCCGCCAGAATGCCAACACGAAATTCATCCACGAAAACCACAGTTCATGGTCGATGGACTCGGCAGTCACCAGAAGGACCTCATTGATCCGGATTTCCTCACATGGCTCGGTCTTTCACCGCAGGGCGACCCGCCGAAAGTGTCGCACAAAGCAGGGACTCCGCAGCTTCAGCGCCGACTCCCGGTTGTCTCCTGAAAAATGCACTCGTGAACCGAAAAGGCAAATCAATTGATTCAGCAACAGCCGGTAGCCATTGTTCGTAACATGCAGGTCACTGTATAGGACAGATGTAAAATCATTCCACGCGAATTTCACAGCTCACAGTGTCGCCCACGCACTAACTCAGTAGCAGGGCGACGGCACCATGTACTACCAGTCCAACATGAGAAAAATGCGATTGCAAACCGTAGCTGCAAGCATAACCACGCCACATGCCTTAACGGTTCAACACCTAACCGCCATGTTGGCGACTGCCTCTGCTAGAAAACATCATAGCCATGTACCACTCGAGCCGAAGTGCAGTAAGAACACAAGAAGGTATGGTATATCAGATATGTTCACAGTCGATACCGGAATGAGGCAGGGATGTGTGCTCTCTCCACAGCTATTTAATATCTACATGGACAGAATATCCAAAGAAGCAATTCTTGACAGAACAGATTAAGAAAATTTAGAATTTACTCCAGATGAAACAACTGATCTACAGGAAATAAATGAACTTTTATTTTCAGACAATCAGTGCCTGTTTTATAGCGACGAGGGCAGACTGCAAAATCATATTAATAATCTGAGTTCAACATGCAGGAGATACAATATGAGTATAAGTACAGCCAAAACCGAAGTAATGCAAGTTAGCAGATCGCCAGGCCCACTAAGTATACAGATAAATAGCACAACCCCGAAACAAGTTAAAGACTTCAAATATCTTGGAAGTATATCACAGAAGATGGCAGATTGGACAGAGAAATCGAAATCAGATGTCAAAAAGCTAGTGCACTTACATATTAACTATCACCCTTAATGAAACATCAAAATATACCCATGTCCTCAAAACGACATATAATAAACAGCATATTCACACCAACCCTATGTTACCAATCTCAGACCTGGACTTTATCCAAATCACACTTTCGCAAAATAACACCTGCGAGATAAGATGCATGAGGAGAGCTGCCAACTTAACAATCCGAGACCGAGTAAGAAATGCTGTTATCAGACAGACAGTGGGATCAACACCTTGTGCCACATTTATTGAAAGACAGAAGATCAAGTGGTTTGGCCATGTCGTTAGAATGCAACACCAGCAACTACCATCACTGGCCTTACATCAAAGATTATCTGCGACGAGACCAAGAGGACGTCCAAGAAGAAAATGGATTGACGACATCAAAGACATTGTGCAACCACACGGAATGACACTATCCAGTGCCGCCCACCGGCCGCTGGAACGCAAATTATTCCTCCCCACGTCGCTTGACGGCAGAAGTGGAAGATGATGATGATGATGATGATGATGATGATGGTGATTGATGCTCTTATCCCATCATGTTATCAGTCCTCCCAAACCGGCTGCATAGACCTGCGTGCTTTATTTTCATTGACCTGCCATCCCACAGAACTGTGTGACTTACTTATTGACTCGCCTTCGTAACGTTTTCTACCCAGCTATGCACCGCTTTACGGGACAAACATTTGTTAGCATAAACAGCAAACACACTTTGGCGGGAGACATTTCGCCAATGACGCCGAAGTTGAATGTGAAGTGAAAACGTGGTTTAGAAAACAGAGCACGCAGTTCTATGCAGCCGGTTTGGGAGGACTGATAACACGATGGGATAAGTGCATCAATGTTGGGTGGAAATTATGTTGAGAAATAAAGGGACAATGTAAGTATACAAATAAATTGGTTTCAAGTTGTTATCATATTTAGTTATTTTTCTAGAGCCATTTGTGACTTACTTATTAACTTACACTCGTAATACTTGTTCATTTGATTGTGTACCATGTTTGGTCCAAACCTACTTTTTGTTTGGTACTGAATCAATTAATTAATAAGAACACCACCTTTTGTGCTTCGGTCAAAGGACTGTACTGGCATGAGTATGCATGGTCATGAGAAAGGAAAAGGAAAAGGAAATTGAACTTGCGTCAAGAACAGTCATTGTTGCTCCACACTCAATTTGCATCTTTTAACACATTATTACCCCCCGATGTCTGTTCGTTTTGAAGATATGCAGAAACAGGAATGGCTTCACAAGATTGTAAGTTTACATTTAATTGTAAATTAGAATTTGCTATAAAATCATATGCTGTACGTCTGTTCACTCAGCGTGCCATTGAAAATTGCTCCACGCGCCACGATTGGTCCTCATCTCGTAGTTTGTCGTCGCCTGCTATTACTGGTAAGAGAAAGGCTACGAATAATCTGTGGGAGGAGATCGGGGCACTGATGGATGCATCCTTGGTTTCTTCTGCAGCTGCCTGTTAATTTCCAATGGACCATAGGGCCATCGACCAACTCGCATCAAACCTTCCCGTATGTAGACTTGTTCATGACTGGTTAGATTTTGCAGCTGAAGTTTTATACGAGATAGAGTTGCCAGTCTCACACCGATCCTCTTTAGTCCCTTCTTACGATATGAATGATAAGTTACAGTTCTGCCATTCTATGCTTGCGTAACGGTCCTCGTAACATACGGCTGGTGATACCCGTGCCTCGCAGCCAGATGTCCGTAATTTTCTAGACCCAGCATAACTGTTTGCAGTGTACCAGAAACCTACTGGCACCTCGCCGTTTGACAGAACCTACTTTGTTACAAAAAGGCATAATAACTACAACTCATGGTGGTAGCGAATGACTGATCAGACCAATTCGCGCGGTAAATGTGTGTCCACAATGAATGCATGTGACCACATGGTCATTACCACCATCAGTGTGTGACCTATCAGCAATCACTCTAAAGTGGTGATATTTAATTCCGGGACATGAATTGAAACCATATTCTATAGCCGTTGGATCAGGTAGATTATAGACCTAGCTAAAAAAAAACACACAGACACGCGCGCACGCACACACACACACACACACACACACACACACACACACACACACACACACACACACACACATTTGTTAGTGTGTCTAATTGGCCATTCGTCGAAGGACACTTGAGCCTTCAATGAGGCACTATCGTAATTTGGAGGCGGTAAGTTTAAATCGCCGTGTTGCCTCTATATATTCAATTATTATATTGTCTACTGAGTCCTCACATACCTACTTCTCTAATCTATGAGTGTCGATCAATGCCTGTGAAGTTATTTCTTCTCTTGCCACAGGTGATTTCAGAATAACAAAATCTTCGTTTTGTTAATTCATCAAATTCTTACTCACATATGAGCATCATCTTGTGCCACACTGATAGGTTTGGGAGATCATGGTTCGCAATTGCACACGATCACGAAAGTATAAATCAGGTTTATGTTTTTGTCCTGATTAATATGCTACATGACCAAGCCATCCAGGAATGCATTTCCCCCTTACCAGGTAATACATAACTTGTACGATCTATCCCCTATTCAACCTCAGTGTGGTCTCATGACTAGCACCATTGAAGAAATAATTTAGTGTACCTTCATAGAAAAACAACTATGGCTATATACAGTCTTAACTAGGATGATCGCTATATACAGTCTTAACTAGGATGATCGCTAGACCCGGGTTCGGAACCTCGGTACGGTATGGAGTTTTTTCTGTCAGAGGCAAAAATAAAACCCTAACCTGCACAGTTCGCGGCGACTGCATTAACCAGGCGGCCTTAATTCCTCGGGTTCAAAACCCCCCTGCCATAAACCGCAAGGTACTATTATATATTGGAAGTAAATGGCATTTTGTTTTTGTTTTTGGGGACAGTCTTAACTATGATTATCGCTATATACAGTCTTAACTAGGATTATCGCTATATACAGTCTTAACTAGGATGATCGCTATATACAGTCTTAACTAGGATTATCGCTATATACAGTCTTAACTATGATTATCGCTATATACAGTCTTAACTAGGATTATCGCTATATACAGCCTAAACTAGGATTATCAACAGTAGCCGATCCAACATGGGTATTCAGATGGCAAATTGCACTGCAACAGATCAGTTACTCAGGCGTCCGTTCTGCCTGGTTGTGCTGGGTCATGTGACACGACGTTTAAACAAGAGGCTCACCGCTGTTTCTAAGGAATTATTAATAGGTTTTGACTTCATTATTCGTATGGCTCGATACGCTCTCTCTCTCTCTCTCTCTCTCTCTCTCTCTCTCTCTCTCTCTCTCTCTCTCTGTGTATGCGAGGGAGTGTATTCGTGTGTTATGTGTGTATGAGTGTGTAAGTATGTGTGTATGAGTGTGGATGTGTGTAGGTGTGTATATGTGCGTGGGTATATGTGAGTGTTTGCGTGTGAATGTTGTGCGTGTATGCTCGTATGTATGTGTGTATGCTTGCGTGTGTATGCGTGCATGCATGCCGTGTTTGCGAGGGAGTGTGTATTTGATTGCGTGAGGGTGTGTCTGTCTGTGTGTGAATGACAGTGGAAGAGAATAAGATATCGAGTGAATGAAAGATGGAGAGAGTGAGTTAATGAGGGAAATAGTGAGTGCGAGAGAGAGATAGAGAGAGAGAGAGAGAGAGAGAGAGAGAGAGAGAGAGCTGAGCGAATGCTTGTCATGTAACATGTCATTCCATATTTTTTATATATTCTCATCTTTCATATTATCATTTGTTCTTTTTTCTTATGCCACTTGATGTTATCATGTATAATATGAACACACGTACATTACTGTAGAGTGAGAGAGAGTGAGTGTGAGAGAGAGAATGTGTGTGTGTGTGTAAGAAGAGAGAGAGAGAGAGAGAGAGAGAGAGAGAGAGAGAGAGAGAGAGAGAGAGAGAGAGAGAGAGAGAGAGAGATTAATTGCATCACTAATTTTTACGTTACACAATGTACATGTACAATTTTTTCTCAATTAAAAAATTTTTTTTGCGAGATTGCTCACGACAATCGTCAGTGTATGTGTGTGTAAAGTGTGGGCGGTTGTTCATACGAGCTTCAGTGATTATGTGAGGCAACATGTATGTGTCTAATGTGAGGATGTGTATGTGGGTGTGAATGAGATATGCATGTGTGTCTGGGGGGATGTGTGTGTGTGTGAGGGGTGTATGTGTAGAGGGGTTGTGTGTGTGGATGGGTGAAGGGATGTGTGGTGAGTGTGGGATGTGTGTGTAGGTGAGGGATGTTTGGGTGATGGTTGGAAGTGTGAGGGTTTTGTTGGGTGGAGTGTTGTGTGGGTGGGGAATGTGTATGTGGGTGGGTGAGGGATGTGTGGGTGAATGGGTGTGTGGGAGGTGTGTGTGGGATGGGGATGGTTGTGTGATGGGTGTGGGGGTTGGGTGTGGGGATGTGTGCGGGTGGTAGATATGTCTGTGTGGGTGGGGTGTGTGTGGGTGGGGTATTTGTTGGTGGGGGATTATGTGTGTGTGTGTTGAGGGCATTTGTAGGTGGGAGTTGTCTGTGTGTGTGGGTGGAGTAATTGTGGGTAGGTGGAGGATGTATGTGTGGGTGGTTAGGGTGTTTGTAGTGGGGGTGTGTCGGTGGGTGGGGAGATGTGTGTGTGTGTGTGGGTGAGGGATGTGTTTGTGGGGATGTGTATGGGGGATGCGTGTGGGGCGATTTGTGTGAGGATGGGGGATGTGTATATGGGTGGGGTGTTGTGTGGGAGGGGAGATGTGTGTGGGTGAGGGATGTGTGTGTGGGTAGGTGGAGTTAGTGATTGGGTGTAGAATATACGGGTGGGTAAAGGATGTATGTGAGCGTGGGGGATGTGTGTTTGGCTGGGTAGTTAGGGTGTGTGAGTGCGGGTGGGTAGATGGGAGATATATGTGTTGATGGGTGGGCGGGGGATGTGTGGGTGTAAGTGGTTGAGGGATGAGTACGTGAGTGGGTGGATGTGTGTGGGAGATGAGTGTATGGGTTTGAGATATGTGTGTGGGTGGGAAGATGTGTGTGGGTGAGGGATGTGTGTGGGTGGTGAAGGTGTTTGTGGATGGGGGATGTGTTGGTAGGTGGGGGTGTATGTGGGTGTGGGGATGTGTGTATGGGTTGGGAAATTTGTGTGTGGGAGTATGTAGTGGGGTGTGTGTGTGGGTGGGGGATGTGTGGTTAAGGGTTGTGTGGTTAAAGGATGGGTGTTTGGGGGATGCGTGATTGGGGGTGGGTCGGTGGATGTGTGGGTGGGTGAGTGTGTGTAGGTTGGGGGATGCGGGATATGTGTGTATAGGCGCGGGATGAGTGGGTGGGTGGGGGAGATTGTGTGGGTGGGGGATGTGTGAAAGTGGGGGATGTGTGGGTAGGTGCTAGTTTTGTGTGTGGGTAGTTGCGTGATGTGTGGATTGGCGGGGATGTGTGTGTGGGGGATGTGTGGTTGACTGGGTGGTTGGGGGTCTGTGCGTGTGTGGTGGAGGATATGTGGGTGGGTGAGTGTTGATGGATTATGGGATGAGGGATATGTGTGACTGGGTGGTTGGGGGTCTGTGCGTGTGTGGTGGAGGATATGTGGGTGGGTGAGTGTTGATGGGTTATGGGATGGGTGGAGGATGTTTGTGCGGGTGGGGAGATGTGTGTAGGTGGGGGATGTGTGGGTGGGTGATGAGTGGGCGGGTGCATGTATGTGTGCCTGGTGGTGTGTGTGTGGGGTGTGGGATGTGTGGGGGGATGGGTGGGTGGTTGGGGTATGTGTCTCATAACATGGTAATGTGCATTGTTTATGTTTACAACATTCATTTGACAATGTTTTTATTTTCGTATGTGAATGTATTATGCATTATTGATGAACGAAAGATGAGTGATTGGAAGGGCGGAATGTAAGACGGGCCTTCGTGCCCAATTTGTTAGCCTTTGAAAATAAAGTCTGCTCGTTCGTTCATTCGTTCATATTCTCTCTCTCTATATATATATATATCTCTCTCTCTCTCTATCTATCTCTCTCTCTCTCACTCTCTCTCTCTCTCTCTCTCTCTCTCTCTCTCTCTCTCTCTCTCTCTCTCTCTCTCTCTCTCCATTAGCCGGTGCCGCGACTTTTTGGATAGTGAGACGGCAGTGTGATAACTGCTCGACACACCAAGTCGAGGGTTCAAAATCAGGGCAATTTGGAATCAGACCGCTCCGCGCTGTTTTCAATAGTACGAAGTGAAGAAACAAATGCTAATTTGGCTTAAATATTCGTATGATGTGCATCGTCGGTAACATTGCGCACATGTGTAGAACGTTATATCAACACAAGTAACACATTGTTAGGACGCGTTTTCCACTCTAGAGAAACACATTGTTAGGACTTGTTTTCAACTGTAGAGGGACACACTGTTAGGACCTGTTTTCAACTGTAGAGGAAAGCAGTTTTAGGTCGTATTTTCCACTCTAGAAGAACACATTGTTAGGACCTGTTTTCAACTGTAGAGAAACGCATTGTTTGGTCGTGTTTTCCACAGCAGAGGAACACACTGTTGTAGAAGAACACACTGGCATGGTGGCGTCTGTAATTTTCTGCTTTCGGGGAACACATTGCTATGGTTGTGTCTATTATTTGTAGTGTTTAGGGACCATTGTTAGGGCAGTGTTTAATGTTTCTTAGTTTCCGTGTGCACATTGTAAACGTCATGTTTTCTGTTTGCAATGTTTAGAGAAAAACAGCTAGAGAGGCGCCTATTGTTATCCGTTTCAGGAGAAAACATTGTTAGTGTTGAGCCTGTTCTTCTCAGTTGTGGAGATCACATTGTTGCCTAGTGTAGGTAGTCTTTAGGTGCACGCTGTACATGTAGTGTTTTTGTTTGTAGTTGTACTGTATAATATTGGTAATGTCATGTTACTATTGTAAACATCGTGTCTTCTGTCTTTTTTAGGTTTAATTAAGGAAGTATATTTTTATGCCATGTTTTTATTGTAAATATTGTGTTTTCTGTTTGCAGTTTTAAGAAGATATTGTTACTGTCATGTTGTTATTGTAAATGTCTTTTTGGACTGGTCTATTCAGAAGTTCCCCAAAGTATTATCTTTTCATTTAATATTTAATATTAGTAAAAACTTGCTCATTACTATTTTTGTATCAGTCCACTTTGCGGATTAAATTGTTCTGCTATTTACCTTGTAGTGCTGTAAAGATCTTTAAGATGTGATTTCCTTTCGCTGCTACTGCTTCTGCCTCTCCTGTTGGTGCTCTGAGTTCAGTAGCTTAGATGTTGCTGTGATTTGAACCTACTTTTTAATTTTTTTTCCCCTTCAAATTTCTTTATCGTTCCAGACGTTATCCTTGTTTTATATTTTCGTTCCCTTTTTCCAAAAAACATGATGGTTCCAAATGCTTGTAACCAGCAGCCAGTAGTCTTCCTTTTCACCTCTTCTACTAACTGTTGCGGGACCTCTTAATTATTAGAGACATTGCCAATTCATTGTTCCTCTTTCTTTTATTTCTGCGGCATTGTTTCCTGTATTCATTCCCATGTCTATAAGAGATTTGCTTCGCTAGAGTTTAAACTTTATTTTATTGTTTAGGAGATTGCGATATGAGTTTATATCTGCACCTCTGAAGACTTTTACTTCATGTAGAGGTGATCATTACAGATATGATCAATGTTCTGTATTGTAGGCTATGATACATGGATCGCAGTATGTATCCTTTTATGTCGGAAACCACCTCTGGGTATGCCGTACCGATTCGCTGGGCAAAAGCTGGTGAATAATTCCCCATTTTATTTCACAACCCCAGTTTGTGTTTCCATATGATCTCGTCATAACCAGTGTTATTTAATGGTATCCTGGTAGTTAGGTCGAGAATCACATTTTGTTGTTGCCATTTCTTTGATGACCTGTAATACTTTAAAGTTACATGCAAAATTCCACCGTAATTGATTCATACTTGTCATCTGGTGGTGCTTAAAACTAAATCACGTTCAAGCTTATTTTATTTTTTATGGTTTTAAATGTTGCAGTTATTATTCTAGAACTCACTGCTTCCCATTCTATTAATGCCTTCTTTGTCTCTTTACATAACATTAAAATAAAACCACACCTTACTTGTGGTGGGCATGTACCACCATATAACCTTAAAACAGCGCTCTCTCAAATCCCAAAATGTTAATCCTATCATATTTAATATCTTCTACCCCCTGCAATGAATTTCCCAACCACATAGCTGCACCAGTCTAGTTGTCTATTCTGAAGAATACGTGAAATGAAGTTAGTTAGCTATCCAGAGCCATTGCAGCTTTCTCAAATCGTGTCACACCGCTTCTAGAATAACCTCTTTTCCTCACATTTGCTTGGTGTGTTCCTTATTTCTTTGTCTTTAGACGTATTCATTTGTACGATTTTTGCAGCTAAAATTGTCTTCGAGATGTGGAAGGAATCCCCAAGCCAAACCTTCCTTAGTCGCCTCTTACGTCATTCATGGCAGGTTACAGTGTTACTATTCTAAGCTTCCCTTACAGGCCTCGGCAACACGCGGGCAATTTTAATGTTATCATATGAGTATTTGTTATTGAACGAGGTGAAATTTCATCTCAGCCATACAACGATCACTTAACATGCAGCCTGAATATTATTTTACCAATTTCTCTCTAGCTTCCATCCCCAGTGTTTCCCTGTCTATCATTCGCAGCTGCTGTTGCTGCAGCGTTAGTAAACTTTTGCTAGAATTGACATTGTTTGTTTTTTTTTAATTTATTTACTGTGTGTTAAATTTACCTAGCTTGAAACAGGATACGCTATGTTTGTAGACAATAGATCAGCGAGCTATATGCCAATTAAAGCTAGACCCCGCGTAATGTTACTAGTCACCCAGTTTTTAGTCACATATGTGACTCAGCGTTCCTATTGAATGTTTGTAATGCTACACTAACATCTGTCACATACTTCAGAACCCCTGAAATAAACCCCTCGAGAAAATGCATTGTTCAGGATATACGTAGACAGAAAATGCGTTATGTTGCTCACGTTTCAGAATAATATAACAAACTGGAGAATGTTTGAGTAATATATAACAAAATTGGAGAATGTTTGAGTCATATATAACAAACTGGAGAACATTTGAGTAACATATAATATATAGATATTAAAAATATCGCATGTTCTTTGCAGGACGTTGCCATCAACTCTAGCCTCCGGTTGATGTAATAGACATTTTTACATTCAGCAGTTTTCCATTTACTTAAAACTTGCCAAGAGATCACAACATCAAAAAACGATGGTGTTGACTGCGACGTCCTGTAAAGGATATGCAACTAACTGTAAATAAAGCTTTCCATTGCTTCTAACCGAGATCTCCGTTGAAGGCCACACGACCAGTGTAATGAATGAACCTCGAATGAACCCCACCGCCAGGGCACCAGCAATTTAAGCGCATGCGTATTAAGTCCGGCAGCCCAGCAGACTTCGAATACAGGGTGTATTTTTAATGACTGTGCAGTGTTTGAAAATATTGCCGGTCCAAGTTTTGTGTTTGCCTATTATGTTGCATGAACTTTACAGAGGGTGGATACAAAATTTGGACCGGTAATATTTCCAAACACTGCACATTCATTAAAAATTCACCGAAGATTTAGGTAGAAGCAGGTGTGCCGTGTGCTACAGGGATCCTGTAGAAATGCAGAGCATATTGCGACTGTAACCCACCATGTATGCTGTCAGATGCGACAAAAGACGGTTGGAATGAGGCTGGTTATCTCATCCCGTGGGGAGGGGGGGGGGGGCAATTTAGTTGCAATATCCAGCAAATCATGAGGAAGTCTACAAAGGGCTTAGGTTGAGTTGATTTAGGGCCTAAGCTAAATGGAGGAGGAGAGAAGAAGAAGAAGAAGAAGAAGAAGAAGAAGAAGAAGAAGAAGAAGAAGAAGAAGAAGGAGGAGGAGGAGGAGAAGGAGAAGAAGAAGAAGAAGAAGAAGAAGAAGAAGAAGAAGAGCTTGGCCTTCAAACCTATACTTTAATTTTGAAGGCCTACGCTTCCAGTTACGTCACCAACACGCTGTCCGAGCTGTATTATAATGATCTTATTAACAATCAAACAACTGTTCAATGACCATAGTAAATCTATCAATATGGAAATTTAAAACACTGACTCTACTTAAAATGGGATGGGATATCCCTTAGACAGCCGCATCCTCTCCAGAATTAATTATCGGCTCTCGGCAAGTCCTTCTTAACAAGCCTCAACTCGTGTAGCGAAATGTCTTATTACCATTCCCAAGTATCACTGTCAGTTGTGATCATAGCATGCGTACTCGGTAATAGCAGACAAAGACTATCAATTACCAGCCCAGTATTGCCGCGGTAGAGTAGTGGCTAGACGCTCGTCTGCCTGCCTGAACAGCGGTCATTGGTTCGAATCCCCATAGCGGTGGATATTGAAAATTGACTCAGAGGTTGAAACCGCCTCAGATTGGTACCATTGAATGTATTGGTAAGCAAAGACGGCAGGCATATTATATTAGTGACCACACTGCCCATGATGTGCCGATGATTTACACAAACATGGGTTTAGCACCATACGTGCGCACAATGCACCTTAAGGCGTGCTAAAGGGTTCTTTACTTACTGATTTTACTTATTGCTGCTGAAAGACTTTCGAGCTGAGTCGTTGAGTCGTTGTGGTGATTCGTATCTATTGTTTGTTCTTGTGGTGATTCCTTTCTGTTCTGTGCTCCCATGGTGATTCCGCTCTATTTTGTTCTTGTGTTGATTCCGGTCTATTTTGTGTTCTTGTGGTGACTCCATTATGTTCTAAACTCTTGTAGTGATTCCAGTCTGTGTCGTGTACTTGTCGTGTTCTTTGTCTATTTTATGTATGTTGATCAACGGTCACACTTGTTTCAGCATTCCCTCTTTGTCTATTTCATGTTTGTTGATTAACAGCCACACTTGTTTCAGCATTTCATCTTAGCCTATTGTATGTTTGTTGATTAACAGCCATTTCCATTCTCAAACAAATGGTGTTATCAGTTATTAGCTGACGCTCAACGTCAGTTATATCTGGCGCACTCTAGCCAACTAACCGCCTACATACATTCACGCAATCAAACAACTGTACTTACATAACGCCCAGTTAGAAACAGCGATGGCAGTCAGCAGTGCAGCCTGGTGGCGACCAACAACATCAGCCTCTGCAACAACAAGACAGCAGAACAATTGTATCAACTCTACACGTTTTTTAGGGATTGATTTATTGTTTGTTACCTGTAGATATGCCGGTTCCGTGTCACGGACGCAGTTCGTAATCCCACATACCCGCGTTCGAATCAAAGCTATGGGCGATTTGGCAGCAGATCGCCTTACGTTGTTTTTTTTTTATGAAATGGTATAGGCGCCGGTCGTTCAGAAAGCAATGGCAAACTACTGAACGTAAACTTGTCCAGGAATCACGAAGTCAAAATATGTTGGGTTTGACTGCTACGTCCTGTAAAGGATATGTAACAACATGTAGGTATACATGTAAAGAGCTGGCAAGAAACAATGGCTTCACTGAGTTAAAGTACAGCACGCAATTTCACACTATTATACATATTATACATACAAGTATTACAACTCAATCTTCCTATCAACTCTATGTTACCAATGCCAAACCTGGATAATGACAGAAAATAGACATCTCCGAACAACAGAAATGAGATTCCTGAGAAGAATACTCAATACATCAAGAAGAGAGAAAATCAGAAGTGAAGACATCAGGACTAAAGTGTGGGTTATAGCAGCGATAGAGTTTATTAGAAGGCAGCAAGTCAAATAGTTTGGCCATGCACGTAGGTTACCTACTAACAGTATACCACAACAAGCAATGATGTACAGACCAGAGGGAAGCAGGGGAAGAGGCCGACCACATAAACGATGGATGGAGGGAATAGTCCATGGGAATATCGATACATGAAGCACATGAGCGAGCACTTTCCCGCTGTTTATACTTCACCTCGACACCGCAAGTTACAAGAGGAATATGATGAGATGATGAGATGAGATGAGACATGATTAAAGACACATATTGGGTATATAGTATTAGTGCCATATTCTTAGACCAATGGGTACTTGATGGTGATGTGGTGAATATCACCTTTACTTCCCAGAAAATGTCTTATTACCAGTGTTGAGGCTGGGTAGACATGGGAGTTTAGGCCTATGCTCCATTGAACGATGAGAAGAAGAAGAAGAAGAAGAAGAAGAAGAAGAAGAAGAAGAAGAAGACGAAAGTCCACTTGGAGCAGTATACACCACACTTTAAGGAAACCAGCTACTAACCCTAACTAGAAGGTCCTCTTCAAGAGTCCACAAAAATGTGCAGATACCAAAGACACAGTGACGGCAATGTAGACGAGTAATATTGTTAAGTCATGCAAGGGTGTCTGGAGACAGCAACATATAAGATGACTTGGGTGAGACTGTTTAGGGCCTGTGATGCATCACGGATAAAAGGCAGAAGAAGAGTAAAAGGACTATCTACAAATTCGGATGCCCGACATCTGCACTTTTGGAAAGCCATAAACGTTTTAATTTCCAAAGTTGTAAAATGAAATCCTGTATTTATGGCTGCACTTGCTCCTGCGCGTTGGGTTGGAGTATTTTGACAATAAATTACTTTACCTCAGTGAAGGAAACAGTGACAGATTAGGCCTAATCCTAAACAGTCGGCGGTGAGCTGCTGAATCATAATCTGGTTACATCCTAATATGCCTCAGTGCATTTCCAGTATCGATCTTACACGTGCAATTGGTTTCTGGGATTGGAGAGGGAATGGAGATCTATACAACATAGTCCCCGTGGCGATGGTACTTTGGTACGGGTCAAGAGAAAAGTTGCAACACCAACCTCAACCACGATGTATACAAGACCTTTTCGAGGCTTAGACAACTTGAATGTCAATACATCGAAGTGAAATCTCAGACTTCCACAATAATCACAACCAACCAACCAACAAACTAACCAATGAGTCAATGGTCATTTCTTATTGAAACCAAATGTGTAACAACTTAAACACTCGCCATGTAATATCATTTCCGAGATTAATTTCAACCAGATTCTAGCCAACTGCGCGTCGATCGTGTCATCAAGTAGCAGTTTTACCAAAGTGCTTGTTATTATTTATTTATATCATTCGCGGTGACACTGTTCTACCCTTTGCGCGAATGGGGTATCATTCCTGATGATTGCGTCTCTAAGGATTAGTTGGTCCTACTAAGTCTGACAAGTTGTAATGTGTTTGCCCAGAGACACCAGTTTCTCTCTAGGGGCTTTCAAGCGAATCTAGCCAATATAGGAATGACAGCCAGGGGAAATACATCATGACGGCTGGAGCAGGATGTAACAAGTGAGGCAGTTACTGCAGTTAGTCCGGAGTTTGCAAAACTGGTAGTGATGCTGGTGAAGTTAACTGCGTGTCATTATAAGTGTGCACTAATATACTGAACCTCTGGTTCCGTCCGTTGTTGGATATACTGAAGTTCTTTTTTTTTTTTTTTTGTGTCTATATCATGTTTCTCCGAAAAAAGCCCGGGTCTTACATTAATTTTAACTTTAAAAAATACACTAGGGCTTATTTTCCGGATCTCTCTCTCTCTCTCTCTCTCTCTCTCTCTCTCTCTCTCTCTCTCTCTCTCTCTCACACACACACTCACACACACACATATATATATATATTAGTTAGTTAGTCTTTCCTCTTGAGCCTAAGGCGGCGCATAGGGCAGAAGTCCTGTCTCTCCATGCCTGGCGGTTCGCTGCTATCTGTTGTAGATCTTGGATATTTACTTGGCCATTGAATGAGCCTTCTCTAATGATGGTTCTACGCAGGGTCTCTCTTGGTCTTCCCCGTTTTCTTTTCCCTACCGGTGACCATATGAGGGCTTGGTAGGGGAGTCTTGTCTTGTCCATTCTGAGTACATGGCCGATGTAGTTCCAACGGCGTCTTCTTATGAAATTGGATACTGTATCTTGCTTAGTCTCTTGTCTTATTTGCGAATTGGTTCTGAAGTCTGTCCAGTGGATGTTTAGAAGTCTTCTAAGACATTTGTTCTCAAAATTGTCTAATTTTTTATCTAAAGCTACCGTTGATTTCCAACTTTCACATCCATACGTTAACACTGGAATCACACAAGAGTTGAAGATTTTAAGTTTTGTGTGTTTGCTGAGTGTCTTTGACTTCCAGATGTTTGACAGTTTATTGAAGGCACTAGATGCCAGTGCGATTCTAGTTGATATTTCTGGTGTTGAGTCCCCTGTGGATGTCATTTTGCTTCCTAGGTATGTGAAGCTGTTGACTTTTTCAAGAACGTAGCTGTTCAATTTGGTCTCATCTGAACAGTTGGTAAGATCAATAGTCTTTGTTTTTGTGGTGTTAATTTGGAGACCAATTTGCCCTGAAACATTTTGGAGGTGGTTTATTTTCTCTTGAGCATCCGGATGTGTTGAACTCAAAAGCACTATGTCGTCGGCAAAGTCCAGGTCTTCTAGAATTTTGTCAACCCAATGGATACCCATATTTGTGTTGCTTGTGCATTTGCGCATGACCCAATCGATAGCTATTCCAAAAAGCATCGGTGATAAGACACAACCCTGTTTCACTCCTGTTTCGACTGAGAACCAGTCAGAGTTGCCTGTTTCTGTTCTTACGCAGCAACGTGTCTCTTTGTAGAAAGATTTTATGACGTTGGTATATTTGGTAGGAAAACCATAGATGTTAAGTAGGTTCCAAAGTGAAGGACGGTGGATGCTGTCGAAGGCTTTTTGAAAGTCGACAAAGTTTGTGATTAATTTCGACTGGAATTCTACGGAGTCTTCAATGATTATTCTGAGGGTGAAAATGTGGTCTATGCATGACCGTTTTGGTCTGAAGCCTGCTTGTTCTTCTCTGAGCCTTTCATCTATCGCCTTTTTCAATCTCTCAAGTAACATGCTACAAAAAAGTTTTCCTGGTACTGACAATAGAGTGATACCACGCCAATTATTGCAATCAGACATATCGCCCTTTTTAGGCAGTTTGAAAATTACACCATCTTTCCACTGTTGTGGTGGGGATTCGCTTTGCCAGATTTCATTGATCAGCTGTAACAAACGTTGTAAGGTGTTCTCATCTGCTGCTTTGAGCATTTCTCCTGAGATTTCATCTTCACCAACAGCTTTGTTGTTCTTCAATTTTTTGGTGGCTGCTTTAATCTCTTCCATGGTGAATGACTCGCAGGAGGCATCCAGTGGGGGCATAGTAATTTCTCCATCCAGGTTCGGAACAGTGTCAGGCTGCGGTCTATTTAATATTTCTTTGAAATGTTCTGCCCATCGTTGCTTTTGAAGGTCATCGGATAACAGTTGATTGCCTTGTTTGTCTTTGATATATCGTCGGTCGTTCAGAAAGCAGTGTCAAACTACTGAACGTAAAATTACCTAGTAAATTACAAACATTTGAACAATGCTGGGGTTAATCGCAACGTCTTGAGAAGGACATTCTGCACCATTTTTAAAATTTAAACAAAAAGAAACAGTTTTTGGTCATGCACTGGGGAATATATATATATATGTCTCCACAAACCTAGCGCCTTGAAGTGCTCTACGCCAGTTGTATTTATGATATACCCTATGCCATCGTATAAGATCAACAAACACATCATCATCATCATCATCAACATCATCATCTTCGTCATGATTATGAGTCTTGCTAAATGGTGTAGGCGTTCATGTCTCCACAAATCTTGGCCCTAACAAGGTGTTCTGAATTAATTTTATTGATGGTATTGCCCCATGCCAGCGTCTTAGACAATCCGGCAGCAGTTTTCTTCGTCTACAAGTTTCTTCTACCGCTGATTTTCCCCAGTGCATGACCAAAAACTGTTTCTTTTTGTTTAAATTTTAAAAAATGGTGCAGAATGTCCTTCTCAAGACGTTGCGATTAACCCCAGCATTGTTCAAATGTTTGTAATTTACTAGGTAATTTTACGTTCAGTAGTTTGACACTGCTTTCTGAACGACCGACGATTATACCATCCACATCAGTACAAGGCTGTCTGCTGCCCATTCGTCTACACCATCGACTAGGTATGTTGGGGAATTGTGAAACATATCCACTGCCCCGAAGCAACAGCAGCGGCTCCTTTTTTATAGTCGCGTATCATATTTTACTTTCATTAGAATCTTTCACGCAGTCAGTCGTCAATTACCCAGGGACTGCAAAGAGTACTCTCAAGATTGTCCCTGAAAACACAACTCTGATGTCTCCAAGCGCTTCTTATTTTGTTCGTTCACATCCCAAAATCCACTGCCATAAAACAGACCAGATTTTAGTGTTGTTTTGCTGACATTAAATGAAAGTGGATTATTACGTAAGGTAGTTTTCATCTTCTGAAATGCCACTTTTGTTTAGTTTATGCTGCTCTTAATCTATATCACGTATCTTTTATATGATCTTATGGTTACTCCACACCCCTCGGCCCCCTTATTTTGAATTTTAAGAATGTCCAAATTTTAATGTCTCATCATCATCATGTGTCATGCCGATAAGCGTGGGCTGTCATGTTTCGTCATCTCACTCTATCACTAGAGTCTTGGATCAGCTCTGTGTTCTTGTCTCGATGTTGCTATGTGACCAAGCCACTTAGATATATATTTCTTTCTTTCTTCCCCTGGTTCTTTACCCCTTTGACGTCTAGTGCGCCCTCTAATATCTATTTCTATCCCTTAATTATATCAATGAGTGCTGATCAATACCAATGAACTTAACTTTGAGGCTGCTTTAGTTAGCAATATAAAATGGTATGAAAATGACGCGCAGACTTTCTAACATCGTCAGCCACATCAGCAGAGATTATTACAACAGATTCGGTGTTGAGAACTGTACTATTTTTGCGCATAGTTAGCGATGGAAATAGCATCAAAACAAGGGAGCACTGTTTTGTTGGGGTTGCTAAATATGGCGTAGAGACAAACTGTATTTCAGAAGTCGTGGTAAGCTCTACGGAAAGAGAAATGTCAGCTGCTGGGAAACAGAAGATCCCATTGACATAAGATTATTGTTCTAAATGTTGGTATTTTCTAATGTCGCCTCTGATGGTTATTTCCGTACCATCTGTGAGTTCAGTCAGTCAATTAGAAGTGGTATATGTTAATAGCCAACTCTGTGGCACAGGAGTTACGGACGCAGTTCGTAATCCCGGAAACCCGCGTTCGAAATACAGCTGCGGGCGATTTGGCAGCAGACCACCTTGTGTTGGTTTTTTTTACGAAATAGTATGGATGCCAGTCATTCAGAAAGCAATGGCAAACTACTGAACGTAAACCTGCCAAGAGATTACAAAAGCAAAAAGAAAAAAACACTGCTAGTGTTGACTGCGATGTCCAATAAAGGATATGAAACTAACTAATATGTTAATAACATTAAATGATTAAGTGCCATGGGATGATAAGTCGCCATATTCGAACTTTCCTCAATTGCCATGGGTTTATAAATCAAACTATAGTTAAAATAACTACCTACAGTAGTTTTAGCTAAATAGCCTTTTATTGCATACATAATATAGCATGTTTGCTGTCATATTAACAACGTTTAAATCATAACTGAGTCATACCCCTACTTCCCAGTTTCCGTCATGGATTTTTGTTTGGTTGAAATCCTACTTATTGTTTAGCACTGAATCTGTTAAATCACTGAGGAGATGCAACCTTCTCAGACAGAGTGAATCACGTTAAACTCTTCTGGTCCAAACAACGCATGATGTCTGATCACCTATTGTCCATGCGTATTAAACGCTTCTCGTTTATTAGTACTGTTGTTTTTAATTTTCCTCCGAGCATGCTAAAGAATTCTGGCTACATAGTTTAATGACTTCTTGTCTGCCCTGTATCTCCTGTTGGCACAACCAACAACCAACAACCAATTCACGCCAAACTGTCCTCTATCTTTAGTTATCTCCTGCAGCTGACTCTATATACTCCTCTTATCATTCGTCTCTGTCTGTAGCTATGCTTGCCTGCTTGCTTGTGTTCGTTGGCATGAGTTACAGCGCGAAGTCCTGTATGTCGGATGAAGGCATCATGTTTTCCAACATCAGATGATGTCATACAGGACCCGAGGTTTGCGTGAGTATCCGTTGTCCCTCGTCTAGCTTATTGGTGTGCAGACTGGTGGTTTCTCGCCGTACAGGCAGACACTCCCGACTTCGGAGGAATCGGCGATCCTACTGACTTTAGCCAGGACCCCGAAGGGACCTGTTGCCCAGGACGCTCGACGAGGACGCGTCATTAGGTCTTGGCCAGTATATAACCCGGCCCTGGTGCCTTGGAAACACCTCTGCTTCCCGTCTCTAGCTATCATATACACGTGTGTTAAGTCCCTGGAATTAATGAATGACGATGAATAACTGGACAGATGAAAGTAAAGATTGTGTGCATTGATGAAAGTAAAGATTATTTGCAATAGCTTGTATTGTGTCGCTTAGGAATCTGGAACAACACTGAAACAAAAACACGATAAATACAATCGCAGCTATTAACTGGCATTCAAGGGGGAAATGAAGAGCAGAAAGTAGTAACCAGGGCGCAGACTGGACAATAGAAAAATGTGCAACTTTTGGTACACCCTGATTCGAATAGTTCACCTCCAGATGACGTCGGTGCCCGGCCGTAGAAACAACAGCATCTCGCAGACGACCAACTAGAACATGTCCTCGCGGCCGCCGTGGCTGAAAGGTTACGTGTCAAACTTAGGCCCAAAAGGTACGGTGTTCGATTCCAGCATGGGGTTGGGAATTTGTCCAAGAACCACTGGTAATTATATCGCACACACAGCTCATCTCTTGGATAATGAGATCCGATACTTCTTAAATAAGGGCGAAAAACAAGAGGTCCCGTGTTAAAGAAGTGCACATCAAACATCCTATGGAAGCTGGAATCTTAAAAAGTAGGCCGCAAAGCGGCCGCCAAGGAAACATTGTTATTAAAGAAAACCAACCGGATAATACGGGTAGATAGGACACGTTCCCTTGGACAGAAGTTGTCTAGAAAAAGCAAACCTCATTCAAATGATGTCCAAGACGGACACTCAGAATTTAAAGTGTATATCTGGGCGTGACACACTTCCTTCAACAGACGGAAGAAGAAGAAGAAGAAGAAGAAGAAGAAGAAGAAGAAGAAGAAGAATATTTCTACTTCTTGTCCTCGTCTTCTACGAATGCCAGTCAAATAGGTGAGTTTATTTCTCACGCCATGAGCCATTAAGCATGCACACAGGCTATCACAGATGGAAGGTAGCAATTTTGTTCCTGGCGACATGTAGTGTGATTAAGTGAACATTTAGTCGGACATAAAGTATCCTTGTTTGTATGCTGGTATTCCGCTGTGTAAGTTGTAATTTGCTGATGCCATCTGCGTTAGCACGAGTTATCAGTTTATACACGGCACGTCCATTAGTTATTCTTGCCGTCGACTGCTCCCAGCCTCTTCCAAATTGTTGTGGAGAATGTGGTCTTACTGTCTGCATGCGAAAATGGTTGCTGCTGTGGTCTACATCTGAACTTAGGTTTGCTAATCTGTCTGCACTTTTGCTTAGTTTGCCATGTGACTTGAAATCTCAGTGGAATTGACTACTATAATGTCTGCCCAGGTAATGTCGTTTTGAAAGAGTTTACAATATAGCCTTGCATAGATAATGATGGTGATTATGTTTTTAAAGTTACTAATGTTATGTCGTTGTTGACCTCTCTCTCTCTCTCTCTCTCTCTCTCTCTCTCTCTCTCTCTCTCTCTCTCTCTCTCTCTCTCTCTTCGTTATTTTATTTATTGTTCGATACTTTAACAAAACTTATCCCATGCAAACTGATTTGTAAAAAACAAAACGAGTATCGAAGCACGGCATAACTCACCCGCTATGCAAATTGATAACCTCATCACTTCATTCACTTTACCAGCGAACTATCACTTCACTAACCAACTATCACTTCATTCACATCACTATGAAAACACTAACGAATTGTCATTTTACTAGCGAAATATCACTTAATTTGCTTTACTAAAGAACTGTCCCTTCAACTACTTCACTAACGATCTATCTCTCCATTCACTTCACTAACGAACTACTATTGCATTCGCTTTACTAACCAACTCCACTTCACTCACTTCACTAATGGACTATCACGTTCTTCACTTTACTAAAGGAATATCACTATAATCACTTCACTAACGAACTATCACTTCATTCTCTTCACTAATGAACTACCACTTCATCCACTTCACTAACGAACTCCACTTCACTCACAGACTGTCACGTTCTTCACTTTACTAAAGGAATACCACTATAATCACTTCACTAACGAACTACCACCTCATTCTCTTCACTAATGAACCACCACTTCATTCACTTCACTAACGAACCATCACTTCATTCACTTCACTAACGAACTATTACTTCACTAACAAACTACCACAAACACAACAAACAACAATCAGGTTTCTATTTGCCAAGGGGAAAAACCCCATTCCCGGATCTAACAACAATCGATACCGCGGTCAAGGACACAGCCAATTATCAGAATAAAATGTTAAATAGGACTACACCCTGTTTTAATCCCAACCTGACATAGATCTGTATGTTTCTCGCTACAAACATTTCTTATCTCATCCCATTGTTGCTCTGCTTACATTAGATTCCTCGCATAAATCGCTGTGCTTTCCCCACTTTATCAAGCCATCACAACTGCTGTGTGCTTTCCACATTTTCCACTTTCCACCATATATTTCTGCATACTCCGTGCTCCTTTCCCTGTCTACTCCAGAATCAGTTGGTGCAAATAGTGAAATATTTATCGGTTTACCATTATGAAAGTTAGAACCATTCAGTGCTAACACTGAAGTATTTCTAGTTTCACCATAATACAAGATATAAAAAATTCAGTGTCAATATTTCTGAAGTACTTGTAAAGAAGAAGAAGAAGAAGAAGTTGATGATGATGGCATTACAACATATCAATAGCGGCAATATTTTTACTAATCTTAACCCTGGCCTGATTCGGATCACTATTTCACTCGCATCCAACATTTGTGGATGCTAAAAGTTATTTGCATATCCTTTACAATACGTTGCGGTCAACCTCAGCATATATTGGCTCCTTGTGATTTCTTGGCAAGTTTATGTTCAAGCAAAGGCTTAGAGGAAAAGAACCAGCTACAGCACCCCTAAAAACATGATCTAATATCCGATACAACCGACTAATTCATAAAACTCCAGGACTACTTTCACTATCTATTTATATATCGTGTGGACAAATGATTTGAAATGATCTGACGGCACCAAGACACCACGACTAATTACTTGAAATGGTAAAACATCACTGGGGGGTCGAGCGGCCATTACATCACGTCCCAGGATACATCGACCGCAGGGAACAATATCAAACATCCAACCACTCGTTCGAGCAATGGGGATTTCCAGTACGTGCTTGTAATAATGGGGAACTGTTACGAAATGCAGTCACATGACTTGTGGTTTGCCAATCTGCAAATATCGCCGAACGAAACAGAAAAAAAAAAATAAAACGCGTACAAAGTTTCTTCTTTCAGCACAGTTGCTATCTTCTTTTGTTGTCCGGACATGGCAATATGCCAAAATGTGAACCAGAAATAGTAGTTTGTTGAGTGTCTGCTTATTTGTTTAATGTTCTTGGCTTCCTCATGTTCATATTGTTAAGTTTTCTTGTTATCGTATCTACAACACTGACCGGAATGTCATAAACTACTAGTCTGTGAGCAAGTAATTTAAAAATTACTTAGTGGTCCAGGCAAACATTAAAAAACTACCCAATGATCAAGGTTAACATTTATAAACTTCCTGTTGATCGAAACCAAACTTGCATTTATAAACTGCTCAATGATTGAAACCAGATTTGATAAACTATTCTTGATTTAAGATAACTATATAAACTACTCAATGATTCAAACTAAATATATAAACAACTCAATGATTCAAACAAAAATGTTTAAATTACTCAATGATCTAGGTCAATATTCATAAACTAAACTGAGATCCAGCCCAACATTCACAAACTAGAAAATGACAACGTCCAAGGGACATAAACAGACAAACCAACCAACCGCCCAACCAACCACGTACGTACGTTATGTATGCCTACTTACTTGTCTGTCTGTATCTTTACACGTGTTACGTTCCTGTCTGTCCATCTATGTGTGTATGTGTGCGCGCGCGCGTGCGTGTGCATATTAAACAACCTGTCCGTCTGTCTATGCCCTTCTTCATGTTTGTAAAATGACAAATCACACGTTTCCATCCCTGAAGTGTCTGGCACCTCACAACCCATTCCCTACCGAATATCAACACATTATAACCCTCTAGCATTCAGCTTCTATAAAACATACATGGAGATCACCACAGCTAAGAACAAACACAGCTAACAACAACAAGGCAACAAAAATAACAAGCCTGACAACAAACAATAAAGCCTGTCCACACTAAAGACATGCCCTTGCCAACAAGACACTACAGCCAGAGGTACACGAGCAGATCCATGTACCGTGCAGTTTGCATGTTTCTCATTTTTAATATAACAAGAGTAATAATGTAACAACACTCAATACTACTTGGCTGCCGAAGACCTGATACAATCAATACATCTGTACAGGAACAATGCACTTAGGGGATTACGTTTCAGAATTATTATGTACTTCACGAAGGTAATATCGCAGAAGCGTTAGTTATAAAATGAATTACTTGGGACAATTTTAGATTGCGCTAGCGCTTGCTGTTACTTTGGAGCAGGCCATGTGGGCTATGCCTTGCAGCAATATTTTAACCGTATCACGAAAGCACATTAGCTGTAATAATAAACCGTATCAGGTTGTGTGTCTTCATGTTATTTAACGACCAGGCTTTTGGGGGTTGTGTGCTAAATGTCTTTGTGAAGTGTGGTAGATGGCTGGTAAAGTGTGACTTCGCTTGAGGGTGTTATTATTGGCATTTAGGTCTTTCTATCCCCAGCAGTTGTTTCTTAAGTGTTTCTATCCTGAGCTGTTCTTTCTTGCTTGAGTGTTTATATCCCGAGCATTTTTAGCTTAAATGTTTCTATCCCGGCTTTTTTTTTTTCATGCTTGAGTTTATATCCCGAGCATTTTTTTTAGCTTAAGTGTTCTATCCCGGGCTGTTGTTTTTTTCTTCATGCTTTAGTGTTTATGTCCCGTGCATTGTTAGTTTAAGCGTTTCTATACCAAGCAGTTGTTACGTGAACTATTCAACTGCAAGCATTTTTTTTACTGTAACTGTTCTATCATATGTAGTTGTTACTTTAACTATTATATGTAGTTGTTACTTTAACTATTCTAGCATATACTGTCGTAGCTTTAATTATCCTATCATATGCAGTTGTTACTTCTATTCTATCATATGCAGTTGTTTTAACTATTCTGTCATATGCAGTTGTTACTTTATTCTATCACGAGCTGCTCAAGTTATTCTAAGTAGATATATCTTCTTCTTCTTCTTCTTCTTCTTCTTCTTCTTCTTCTTCTTCTTCTTCTTCAAATCGTTTGGTACCTGCTCTGAAGCAGACATCGGCGATGTTTTCTCTATATTTCTCTATTATTATGATGGCATTGATATTGTTTTCATTATATTTTGCCATCTTTGTATGTTTATAAATACACATCTGTCTCTGTCTGTCTCAGTCTTGAATAGTATTTACCCATATATTTACCCTCTTCTGTCAATTGTCACCATAATTTGAATGTGTCTTTTACTAACGGTTCTGATGAGGTATTTTAAACATCTACATTCCTCGGTAGCTCAGCGTTTGTTGTCTTATCTTCCATTCTGTTGTCAACATTATCCTCAAAAACCAACATCTCCGCTGCCTCGAGTTTCTTGACCTTTGTTCATTTACTCATTGTCCAGCATTCACATCCATACAGAAGAAAGCCCACACAATTGTTTCAGAAATAGATTTTTATAGCTATAACCTAAAGTCATTCTACTTTTCAAACATTAGCCTATCCAGTAGTTACATTAATATTCTGCCGGACGAATTTGCTTCCCATAAAATTTGCTGGTACTCAATTTAGACCAGGTTTACCTAGGATCCAGCAAGTCTGATAATATCATGAGCGCGGTGGTTCGATTCCATGCACTCCTTGTTCGCCAACAGAGGACAAGATTGGTCAGCTATTTCCTCCATACATTCAGACCAACAGAATGGACACACCTATCACACCACTGACTAGGTTCCTGCTTCGGGACATGTTCCCCACCCCAAAGAAGATTCACATACACGACCACCGTGCCGACAGCCACTGCTCTACCTCGGCCCATCGCCTCCTGTGGAGCTTACAACACAAACATGACTAATGGACTGCCTCTTTGATTGGATGTCCCGCTGAAAGTGACGTATGAGTCCCGCCTGTGGAGATGACGCCTGCCTCAAATATACCTGCGTGCAGTGATGACACCCATCCACCATGTCTGTCAGAGATGGATGGTTTTACCTGGGTTGAGGGACATGTGTTGAACACGGGAGCGTTTGGAGGGGAACAGCAGGAGTCACCAAGTTTGTCGATGCTGGGGGGAGAGAGTCGAATGCGGGCATGATCAAATGCAGTGAAGATTTGATGGGGTGGAAATATATAGTCGCACGTGAACTGTGTCTAATGTAGTAGTATCTTGTGAACATCTGATAGAGCACGAAGAAACATGTCACAGTGACTGACTTATAGAAGAACATCAAGCAAGTTAAGGCAAGTTTTTCACGCCATAAGGCGTATTTGGTATATGGTCAAAGTAAAGTTAACTGATTAACTGCCATGGGATGGTTAATCGTCTTAAGCGACTTCCCGTATCTGCCACAGGCTTATATATCGCCGAAATATTGTCAATGTATAATACAACATGTCTGCTTCTATTTTAACAACGTTTAAGTCATAACTGTGATACACCATACTTCCCATTTTTCATGTTTGATCCAGACATGCCTTTTGTGTGTCACTGAATTTATTAAGGACATATTTCACGACATTAGGTGTGTAAGCTTTGTATTGATAGTCTCATAATTTATAGACCAATCAGAATTTGATGGGTGACGCGGGCCTTTACTTCACTTAACATTTCCTGGTGAGCGTTTTATGATGTGAGGACCTGGCAATCTAGGTAAATCAAATGAAAATTCTTCCCCCACCTGTGTATGAATTCGAATACATGTACACTGGGCCTGAGGGCAAGTGAACTAAAGACTGCCCTACCATAGACGTACATGTTTGTGATCAATTATATGGACCCGGTAATATTCTGAGATTGACCTACAAGATGCAGATAGATTCTGCAGATGTCGTTTAAGTAAGGTGGGAAAAGTTCCTCGATTATAATTAAGATATGAACAATTGTCTCAATTGTTTACAAGTCCGTGTGTGTGTGTGTGTGTGTGTGCGTGTGTGTGTGTGTGTGTGTGTGTGTGTGTGTGTGTGTGTGTGTGTGGTGTGTGGGGGGGGGGGATAATATGTCGACAAATAAGCGTTGTAATATGTTGACATAAGGGTTGTAATCACATATATTAACCAGAAAATATTCTCAAGTTGCCCCATAAGATGGAATCAGTTTCTGCAGATGATGCTGAAGTCAGGTGGAAACAGCTACTTGAGATTATGTCAGGTAGATACAGTTTCTGGAACTGGCCTTTACATAAGATGGGTGGTGACATATAAGTAAGCGCGAGACACGTTTCTTAAGACGAAGTTCATATAAGATAGAAACACTGTCTACCTAACACACAGGGAGAAGAGAACTGAAGACAGGGATGAATAGATATGAGAAGAAAAAACATGGAAGGTTCTGCTGTCAATAGTTGGCAAAAGATGGGGGTGACGGAATTTTCGCCCAGTGGACGATCAAGGACAAAAGAAGAAGAAACAATTCCTTGAAAAAGAAGATTAAGTAAGACTGAAACAATTATTGGGATTGACGTATAAATCACACAAGAATTACGCCGTAGAACGATGTCATTTCAGGCGACAGAAACAGACATGGTAAGTATAAAATAAACAGCAATCCAGAATGCATGTGTGCTATTAAAATAGTTAGTTAGTTAGTTAGTTAGTAAGTTAGATTCACTCACGCTCAGATGGCGGCCTCTACAATGCTCAGAGATTGAAGGCTAAGACCAAAATTAGGAGGGTACTGATCAGAGAGTTGCTTTTTGCAGATGATGCTGCAGTTATGACCCACTCTGAGGAAGAATTGCAATGTCTACTATCTGCATTCTCCAATGCTTGTTCTGAATTTGGTTTAACAATTAGCAAAAAGAAGACACAGATTATGTCACAAGGTGCACATGGGGTACCATCAATCTTTATTGACGACGCCGAACTAGAGATAGTAGACCATTTTACATATCTAGGATCAGTGGTAAATAGCAAATTATCCCTAGATCAGGAAATCAACATCCGGATTGGTAAGGCAGCAACAACAATGAACAGGTTAAGAAAAAGAGTCTGGGAGAACAGGAAGCTTACTGCCAAAACAAAAGTCCTTGTCTATCAAGCCTGTGTCCTTAGTACTCTTCTCTAAGGCAGTGAAACCTGGACAACTTACTCACACCAAGAGAACAACTTAAACAGCTTTCATATGCGGTGTCTGCGAAGAATTCTTGGTATTAAGTGGCAAGACAAAATCACAAATACTGAAGTATTGGAAAGATCAGGTTGTGTGACAGTTTATTCCATGCTCAGTCTTCGTAGACTTAGATGGATAGGACATCTTAGGAGGATGGATGATGGTAGAATACCACAGGATATCTTTTTTGGTGAATTACAGATGGGTAAGAGATCTCAGGGTCGGCCTCTACTACGATACAAAGATGTGTGTAAGCGGGACATGATTGATACAGGCATTGATAATGCACATTGGGAGCAAGTCGCCGCTGAACGTGTTGCATGGAGGGCAAATATCATAAATGGAATAAAGTCAAAGGAGAAAATTATTGCAGAAATGTCACACACCAAGCGTTTGAGACGTAAGATGGTGCATGATGGTCGAAATGACCACGTGTTCACATGCACCCACTGTGAACGGACATTTACAGCGCAAATTGGCCTTATCAGTCACACTCGCTACCGCCATAGTTAAAAGTTATTATGCCTTTTTAAAGCACAAACTATCGTCTGTCAAGACGGCAAGGTGCCAATGAATAGTAAGTTAGTTAGTTAATTAGTTAGTTAGTCGACAGATCATCCTCATTGCACATCGAACCATTCAGTCCATAAGTGCTCGGATCCCCTCCTCAGCAAATCCAGCAGCGTGTAGCGGCTAACGACACCAGTTCTGTGTTGGTTTATCAATCTTCTTTGGCTTCCTGCGTAGTGTTCTTGTTTGGCTACCCCTCTTTTAATTTGCTGTTCTCGCAGTCTGGCCATGGTTGTAGATTCACAGTCATCACATGGTTCTCGCAAAAGTCTTACTTCTCGTAGAGCATTCAGAATTTCATGGCGCGTCCGACCTCAACAGTAGCCGTACCTACGAGCTTGTCAGTCCTCTAATTTCCTTGTACTCCCACATGCCCTGGCACGAAGATGAAGCTAATCTTTGCCAGCCGAGACCGCTCCAGAGACAGCAACCACTCTCTTCTGATCCACCCCTTCTCTATCCTCTTGAACATACGCATTGAGTCGCTAAGGAAACATGCCCTAGTGAATGTCTGTGTCTCGAGCCATGTTATTACTTTACTTACTGCTATGACTTCCATAGTCAGGCTACTTGTTACTCAGCAAAAGCACCAGAGTCCTCGACAATTCTCCCTTCGGCCTGAGTCGTAAAGGCCCATGAGCTTCTCACATGTCGGACCTCCGAACCATCTATATAAATGACAGCATCACCGTCTAGCGAATTCTCGAAAATCAACGCTTGTACTTCCGCCTCCACAGCAGCCGTGCTATTAAAATAGTTACAATCCAAGTTTCTCACGTTAAGAATATCTACAGTTCACATCTAACATACCCATATTTTCAATGGTAGGCAAAATGTTCAAAGTTTTGAATGTTACACAATAACTATTGATACACTTCCTGTGTATAAAATCTCGGCATCTAATGAGGTTGTTCTTGCTGGTTCTATGTGCCTACAATCTTTGCTCGTATCTACGACACAAGTTGGCAGCTTTGCGCCAGTGCACTTTTCTCAGGGTAAAGAGACACGGACAAATCATATCTATGATCGTGTCAATGACTGGAAGCACTTCACCGTTAATAACACAAGGACAAGCGTATTATTACCTGACCTGCCAACAGTCCAGGTTATGTGAAAATCACGTCGTGATTCACTGGTCCTGAAGCTGATGACCCAGATAGCTCATTAAGTCAACTGCAGGCACTGGGGGAATTTTGCACTGGCCGTATAGAATAGAATTGCAACCTGGAGTTTTATGGTACAGTGTACGCATTTGTCATTTTGAAAATGTAAATGTTTTCCTTGATCAGTGTCATATTTTCGTTCCTCCATGACTGTCTGTTTTCTTCCAAACAAAGTCAACATTTGTGATCTATCCGTCAACAAACAAATATTTAAATCCAACACAAACCGCTAGCAGCAACCTAGTGACTATAGCGCATTTGCTTGCTTGGATGCATGATAATGGGTTGAAAGCCTCTTCGAGTCGGGATGTTTTCGACCCCTCGCCAAGTATGTCTCGGCTAGTCGGGAAGCGCCGTGATCTTCCCTCTATTTTTGTTTGTCTTGCACGGCTATCTTTAATACCATGCTGTCTGCATGTAGTTTTATCAATCTTGTCATTGGTCTAACCTTTCCTTGTTTCCCCCTGTAATTTGGCCTCCAGTTCTGGATTTTGTCTTTCTTCGTATATTAGAATATGACCATGTTAAGACAGCCTTCGCTTTTTTATTACTTTAATTTATGTTATGCCATCTTCTGTATTTAATAAAAGTAAACGAATTAACAATTATTTACGAAAAATTTTTAATGATGTATGTGTGTGTGTCTGTGTGTGTGTGTGTGTGTGTGTGTGTGTGTAGAGGGGTGGGGGTGGGTGTGTGTGTGGGTGGTGTTTAAGCAAAACAAGGATCTAGTAATGACTCTGAAAATAGTCAATGTATTTTAATTGTCAAATGACATTCAGATCAGAAAAAGAAACAGATTAATAGACAGAGAGTCGAGACAGACAGACAGGCAGACCGACCGACCGACCGACCGACCGACCTACCGACCGACAAATAGGTATTAAGTAGGTAGCTGGCTGGCTGCCTGACTGATGGATGAATGGATGTCTGGGTGGATGGCAAATGCGTAGTTATATAGAGAGACATGAGACACATGTTGATAAATAAACACAATGGTACACAGATTGTGTTCGACTTAATACTGCAGGCAAGGAACAGAAACTTGATAAATACACACAACGGTACACAGATTGTGTTCAACTTAACACTGCACGCAACGAACAGAAACATGTAGTGACCGACATAGGAACAAACCCGTGGTGTTCACACTTGACTAGAGTCAGGTCATTGTGAACAAGGTTGTATCTAGTATGGAATGGAACAGAGAGAGGTATTATGGGATAGCTGCGGTACACCATCTTGTTCCAGCTCAAATTGCTTTCATTGAAAATACACTTTTTTTTTTCTGTACAGGATGTTTGTAGCATGGAACATTATGTTAACTGTGTTTCACGCGATCTGTTTTTGTTTGTTTGTTGGGTGCGTTGCATCCTACAAGATAGGTGTTGTATTGCAGAGCATGAGTGTTGTATGCCACAAGATAGGTGTTGTATTGCAGAGCATGAGTGTTGTATCCTACAAGATAGGTGTTGTATTGCAGAGTATGAGTGTTGTATCCTACAAGATAGGTGTTGTATTGCAGAGCATGAGTGTTGTATCCTACAAGATAGATGTTGTATTGCAGAGCATGAGTGTTGTATCCTACAAGATAGGTGTTGTATTGCAGAGCATGAGTGTTGTATCCTACAAGATAGGTGTTGTATTGCAGAGCATGAGTGTTGTATGCTATAAGATAGGTGTTATATTGCAGAGCACGAGTGTGATGCGTCCAATTTTATGTGTAATGTATTCTAAACAAGTGTGACGTATCGTACATGATGTGTGTTGTATTCTAAAGGATGTGTGTTGTGTATTACTGCATATGTGTTGCATAATGTGTGTTGTACCATGTATGTCACATTGCACAGTATGTATATTTTACCATATATGATGTCACATTGCACAGTATGTATGTTTTACAATATATGATGTATGTCACATTTCACAATATGTATGTTACCATATATGATGTATGTCACATTGCACAGTATGTATGTTTTACCATATATGATGTATGTCACATTGCACAGTATGTATGTTTTACCATATATGATGTATGTCACATTGCACAGTATGTATGTTACCATACATGATGTATGTCACATTGCACAGTATGTATGTTACCATATATGATGTATGTCACATTGCACAGTATGTATGTTACCATATATGATGTATGTCACATTGCACAGTATGTATGTTACCATATATGATGTATGTCACATTGCACAGTATGTATGTTACCATATATGATGTATGTCACATTGCACAGTATGTATGTTACCATACATGATGTATGTCACATTGCACAGTATGTATGTTACCATATATGATGTATGTCACATTTCACAATATGTATGTTACCATATATGATGTATGTCACATTGCACAGTATGTATGTTTTACCATATATGATGTATGTCACATTGCACAGTATGTATGTTTTACCATATATGATGTATGTCACATTTCACAGTATGTATGTGCTACCATATATGATGTATGTCACATTGCACAGTATGTATGTTTTACCATATATGATGTATGTCACATTGCACAGTATGTATATTTTACCATATATGATGTCACATTGCACAGTATGTATGTTTTACCATATATGACGTATGCCACATTGCACAGTATGTATGTTACCATATATGATGTATGTCACATTTCACAATATGTATGTTACCATATATGACGTATGTCACATTGCACAGTATGTATGTTTTACCATATATGATGTATGTCACATTTCACAGTATGTATGTTTTACCATATATGATGTATGTCACATTTCACAGTATGTATGTGCTACCATATATGATGTATGTCACATTGCACAGTATGTATGTTTTACCATATATGATGTATGTCACATTGCACAGTATGTATATTTTACCATATATGATGTCACATTGCACAGTATGTATGTGTTACCATATATGACGTATATCACATTGCACAGTATGTATATTTTACCATATATGATGTCACATTGCACAGTATGTATGTTTTACCATATATAATGTATGTCACATTTCACAATATGTATCTTACCATATATGATGTATGTCACATTGCACAGTATGTATGTTTTACCATATATGATGTATGTCACATTGCACAGTATGTATGTTTTACCATATATGATGTATGTCACATTTCACAATATGTATGTTACCATATATGGTGTATGTCACATTGCACAGTATGTATGTTTTACTGTATATGATGTATGTCACATTTCACAGTATGTATGTTTTACCATATATGATGTTGTCACATTTCACAGTATGTATGTGCTACCATATATGATGTATGTCACATTGCACAGTATGTATGTTACCATATATGATGTATGTCACATTGCACAGTATGTATGTTACCATATATGATGTATGTCACATTGCACAGTATGTATGTTACCATATATGATGTATGTCACATTTCACAGTATGTATGTTACCATATATGATGTATGTCACATTTCACAATATGTATGTTACCATATATGATGTATGTCACATTTCACAGTATGTATGTTTTACAATATATGATGTATGTCACATTGCACAGTATGTATGTTACCATATATGATGTATGTCACATTGCACAGTATGTATGTTTTACCATATATGATGTATGTCACATTGCATGGTGTGTGTGTATTGTTCAGGATATATGTTGTACCATACAGGATTTCTGGCCTAGAGGTTAGGCAACATTTCTCCATAATCAGTAGTGGTTCGAATCGCATCGGTAACTTACGGGGTATGTGAGCCGGCCGCTCAGAAAGCAATGGAAAACTACTGAGCGTAATCTTGCCAAGAAATAAACAATAAGCTGAAAGATGCTGATGTTGACAGCGGTGTCATGTAAAGGATATGCAAAACATTTATTTCTACAGGATTTATGTCACATTGCGCGGTACATGTGTTGTACCATACAGGGTGTTTTGCGCTTTGCTCGGTAAATGCGTTGTACTATACCAGTTTTGCGCCACATCTCAAAGTATGTGTGTTGTACCATACATGATGTGTGTGACATTCTACGGTATCTACGCTGAGCCTACATCATGTGTGGTACATCTCACGGTATGTGTTGTACCTATATGATGTGTGCCACATCTTACGTATGTGTGTTGTACCGTACATGATGTGTGTTACATCTCACGGTATGTGTGTTGTGCCATACAGGATGTGTGACGCATCTCACGGTATGAGTGTTGTAGCATACAGGATGTGTGTCACATCTCACGGTGTGTGTGTTGTATCATATATGACGTTACCATATACGATGTGTGCCACATATCACGGTATGTGTGTTGTACCATAATAATGTGTATCACATGTCACGGTATGTCTCTGTCAAATTCCACGGTATGTGTTGTACCCATATATGATTTGAGCCACATCTCACGGTTTGTGTGTTGCACCACATATGATGTGTGCCACAGCTCACGGTATATGTTGTACCGTACAGGATGAGAACTTAATCTAACAGAACTGCAATAAAGCTGCAGAAACACTGTACATAAATCAACGAACTGAGAGAGCGACAATGGTCAGCTTTAC
Organism: Cepaea nemoralis; assembly: GCA_014155875.1. Lineage (NCBI taxonomy): Eukaryota > Metazoa > Mollusca > Gastropoda > Stylommatophora > Helicidae > Cepaea > Cepaea nemoralis. The sequence goes on from JACEFZ010012464.1 coordinate 67,320, forward strand.
AGGAGACCAAGTGATTGTGTTCTGGTACATCTTATCTTTTCTACATCTCGCTATCGGTGATTTACACATTGTGTTCTTGTAAATCTGACCATCTCTACATCTCGCCAGTGTTGATTTACATATTGTGCCTTGTAAATCTGTCCATCTCTACATCTCACTATCGTTGATTTACACATTGTGTTCTTGCAAATCTGACCATCTCTACATCTCGCTTTCGTTATTTACACATTGTGGTCTTGCAAATCTGACCATCTCTACACTTCGCTATCGTTATTTACACATTGTGTTCTTGCAAATCTGACCATCTCTACATCTCGCTTTCGTTATTTACACATTGTGGTCTTGTAAATCTGACCATCTCTACATCTCTCTATAGTTGATTTACACATTATGGTCTTGTAAATCTGACCATCTCTACACTTCGCTATCGTTATTTACACATTGTGGTCTTGTAAATCTGACCATCTCTATACTTCGCTATCGTTATTTACACATTGTGGTCTTGTAAATCTGACCATCTCTACACTTCGCTATCGTTACTTACACATTGTGGTCTTGTAAATCTGACCATCTCTACATCTCGCTATCGTTGATTTACACATTATACGATACAACGGACACAATTCGTAATCCCGCATAGAGCGTTCGAAACACAGCTGCGGGCGATTAGGCAGCGGACTGCCTTGCGCTGGTTTCATACAGGTATGAGTGCTGGATGTTTAGAAAGCAAAAGCAAACTACTGAACGTAAACATGCCAAGAAATCACAAACAGACAAAAAGTGCTGAGGTTGACTGCGACGTCCTGTAAATGATATGCAACTAACCACAGGATGTGAGTCACATTCCAGCCAGCCGCACACAGGGGCGGCTAATTAATTCGAATATTCACAACAGCTGTAGTTGCAATCATTGTTCCTGCCACTCGCACCTGAATACGTGTCCATAATCGATCTATCTAACGAGTTTGGTGGAGATGATTGATGTCAACACCAAATTCTGAATATTCTCAGCTTCACGCTGCGACGATTATCCTCGTCGTACAGCTTGCAATGCAAATCGGTGGGAGATATGCTCAACATTGTGTTGGCACTCGAGTTATAAGGAGGAGGGGAAAAGACTAGTAAACTTAGTGACAGCTCACAAAATTGATGCGAAAGAAGCAAGGGGAAGACAGAGAGATCAATACCTGGATGGTTTTTCCACATGACAAGAACATCGACCTGACCCAAGACTGACATCGTCAGAGATGGCGAACCATGACCGCCCACGCTTATCGGCATGGCACAGGATGATGATAGTGCGAAAATATGAAGGAAAACAAAGAAATCTGCACAACAATGTCAACCGCCTCTTTCCGATGTGTTCTGATGATTGGCAGGGGTTCTTGTAGTATCTCAAAGCTGAGAGGGAAGACCAGGGTAACTTTCAATCAGATAGCGATTAGTGTGACTTTTCGCTGGCTGTTTAACAAGGAGACGGGCGCATATGGGAATGTCCTGCGTGCAGTGATTGTCGGTTCTTAGCTTGATTCACTCAATTCTGATGGTTGTGACAATTTGTCTTTGTGACAAAGCTTCCTCAAAACATTTAGATACTCCTTCTGGCTGCTCAAGAAATCTGCATTCGTCTGTAAATCCAAATATCTAAAGCCTTAAGGGATTTTGTCGTTAGTGCTTGTTTATTAAATCTCCATGATTGACAAATACAAGCTTAAGTTGGCTCCACAAACAATTTAGACAGTGGACATTATATTTGGATTATCTAGGACAAATTAAAGCGAGAGGGTAATTATAAATAAATACCGTTTCATAATGACACTAATGCAATATTTTGTTTTGTCATTTTAGATTAAGTGTACGAAAATGCTAAGCGATCTTAAAGCCAGGGAGATTCTCAGTATAACTGAATCCCTTCTTTATTAGGTTACAGAAATGTTAGTCTGCCCGTGAGACAGACAGCAGACAAAGAGAAAGGCAGATAAATAGGCAGGCAGGCAGGCTGACATACAGGCAGGTAGGCAGAAATGCAGACGAAGATGCGGACAGACTTAGATACAGGCATGCAGGCAAACAGAAAGGAGACACGCAGACAGACAAGCAGGCACGCAGACAGACAAGCAGGTAGGCAGACAGCAGATATGCAGACAGAGATACATGCATGCAGGCAAACAGAAAGGCAGACAGACAGACAGGCTGGCAGACAGACAGGCAGACCGACAGATAGGCAAGACAAGGAATAGGTAGTCCAGTGAACACGTTGTGCAATTTAGAAATTCCACGACAGTTATAAATCGAAAATTGTAATCAAAATAGCTAAGAAAGAATAACAACCGACTAAAAGATAGAACCTGTTACCTTGGCTGGAATATGTCTAGAGCAGTGGTCCTCAACCGGTCGGGAATTCCTCCCCAGGGGTTTTAGGGTTTCCAAGGGGGGGGGGGGGGGGGGGGGAGAGAGAGAGAGATTAAGATTATTTCAAGATCGCATTAATACAAGAACCAGTTACTTGATATTGTTATTCCCTCTAAACTTTACGGTTCTGTACTTCTTGCCATAATGAAATTCGTTTTATAATGGCAAATCACGTTTTATGTAGACGTCTAGACTTCTTCTAGTATGTGTTATTAAATTTAGCTTCGATTTTTATGTATACTGTGTAAGGGTGGGTGGGGAGATTTATAGGGAGGAAATTCAAAAAGGGGGGGGGGGGTGACGTTCTGAACATATGGTAAAGGGGGGCATGGGCCAAAAAAGGTTGAGAACCACTGGTATAGAGGAAACAAACGTAACACAAATGCATACCGAAATTGGACACACTGACCTTTGAAGTACCTCACTGTGTGTGACGCACTTACCTCGAGAAAGAGAAGAACAAGAAAGGAGGAGGAGGGGAAAACAGAAGGATAAAAAGAAAAAGGAAGCAGTAGTAGCAGAAGAAGAATATGAGAAGAAGTGTTAAGGGAAGGAAGAGGAATATATCCTTTTGTTGTTGCACTTTGGTGTACTGAGTGAATTTTTCCATTGCCTTTCTGTTTGCTGAATGTCTCTCAGTTTGGAGAGTGAATGTCTTCGTTGTCTTTATGTTTGATCAGTAATTACCTTCGTTGTCTTTATGTTTGATCAGTAATTAATTTCGTTGTCTTTATATTTGATCAGTAATTCCCTTTGTTTATGTTTGATCAGTAAATACCATCGTTGTCTTTATGTTTAATCAGTAAATACCTTCATTGTCTTTATGTTTGATCAGTAATTTCCTTCGTTGTCTTTATGTTTGATCAGTAAATACCTTCGATGTAATTATGTTTGATTAGTAAATACCTTCGTTGTCTTTATGTTTGATCAGTAAATACCTTCGTCGTCTTTATGTTTGATCAGTAAATACCTTCGATGTAATTATGTTTGATTAGTAAATACCTTCGTTGTCTTTATGTTTGATCAGTAAATACCTTCGTTGTCTTTATGTTTGATCAGTAAATACCTTCGTTGTCTTTATGTTTGATCAGTAAATATCTTCTTTGTCTCTATGTGCGCTGAGTGTATAACTTTGTCGTCTCTAAGATTATATTATCTGTCTGATTACTGAGTGTATCCTTCCTCTTTGTCTATCTGATTGCTGAGTGTGTACATCATTGTCTATCTCATTGCTAAGTATATCCTTCATTCTCTACCTCTTTGTTGAGTGTATCCTTCATTGTCTATCTCATTGCTGAGTGTCTCAGCTTGCATTCTTTCATAGAAAATGGCAAAACCATCTCAATCGTTGTTGATCACGTCTGTCCATAGCCTTGGGTCTCTTGTGCTGATAATCATTTCTAATACTGACGTTCCTTCATGCTAAGATGTCTCAACTGTCCAGCATCGTCCTCCTGGTCTCCCTCTGTCTTTATTACCCTCTAACTGGCCCGCTGTAATGACATACTCCAACTTTTCTCATGTCACGCCCAAATAATGTAGACTGTTTTCTTCTGATGCGAGTAACCAGTTCTCTCTGTAAGTTAACTTCTTTCAAGATATCTTCATTACTCTTCCTATCCGCTCACGGTGTTTCTCATTATTCTTAGGTAAAACCACAGCCCGCAGCCTCCACGTAATTTCTCACCTGTCTGCAATAGAATAGAATGTGCTATCCCCCAATTATTTCAAATCTTCAGAATATATAATGTTATAGCATAAATGAAAACTGACAGCGCATAAGTTGAATAAGTTAATAACAGAAAAACGTTACATGACAGTTATGTCTACCGGTTGCAATATGATAACTTTGCTTAATTCTGCACTTTCCTGGGGGTATTAACACCGTCTCTGCCTGCGCTAGCCCAAGTATTTTGTTTGAAAACGTCAGCGCTGTGTCAGACTCACCTCTTCTGGAAGAGAGCCAATTTAGAGGAAAGCTCACCTGAAATCCTGTGTTCACTGGCACCTGATCAGGAGGCGGAAGATGGTGATGGGGGAGGCTTCCCTACTTTAAGCTCGCCAAAAAGAAAGCCAGACGCATCTGAAAAATGTAAAATTACATGAACATATTTTCATATTTTATTTATTTTAAATTAAGCAGAGTCAGCCCGTTAGTTATTATTTATTTTAAGAGTATTTATTTAAGTTGTGTTGTGTTGAGTCCAGAACCGACATCACAGCACTCGGGATATTGCCATACACGCTCCGTCCTCGTCTTCAATAACAAACGAAGGGCCCTAGTACTGATGGTACCAACTGCAATCTGATTATGTGTCAGCTTCGCATTTCCTCGGTCAGATACTATAGTATCTGACTGTCGTACAATTGTATCTCCTCCACACAATATACTTGGTGCCAGACCTACGATGCAGACCCGGAAAACCTGTCCGCCTGCTCGTTTCTCAGTTCACCAAGATTCCCAGAGGGATGGGGGGGGGGGGGGGGGGGAAGAGAGAGAATCCAACAGATGCTCTCTAGCTGTGATTGTTGTTCTTGAAGCATGCCACAGTGTACGAAGTTTGCCTTTTCTCCACCCTTTTCAGCATGATCTGTTGAGTCTGTTACAATCACGACATGAGAATGATGTTTGCCCTTCAGGAGGCGAGAAGCTGCAGTGACTTCCTCCACCTCCATTCTTAGATTAGATGTCCTGGTATCGTATGCCAGATTCTCCTGCACTAAACACAGTCATTACCCTTTTATTTAACGGCTCCTTATTACTAACAGGTTACAGGTTGCAAACTGTATCTCGTGAACATGTTGATTCACTGATAGCTTGGCTTAACTTTAATTGGAGCTGACTTTGCTCTCAAACACGTTTATCAGACCTTGCGGAAACTATTTTGTTTTTTGTATCTTATAATTATCTTCCAATGTATTTTCCTGTAAGAGTTGTAATGCAGCATGACAATAAAAAATTAACATACATACATTTCTGTTATGTATTCTATTAGTGGCCGGCTCCGTGGCGAAGAGTTTACGAACGCCGTTCGTGATCCCGCATACCCGTGTTCGAAACACAGCTGTGCGCGATTTGGCAACAGACCGCGTTGCGTTGGTTTTTTACGAAATGGTATGAGTGCCGGTCGTTCAGAAAGCAATGGCAAACTACTGAACGTAAACTTGTCACGACAACACAACAGCAAAACATGCTGGTGTTGACTGCAACGTCATGTAATGGATATGCAACTAACTTATTCTATTAGTGTGGTAGGCATGATGTTGGCTTGGTCGTGAAACTCCCCTTTCTCACAGGCGCCCACTCTGTAAAGCGGTACATGACCTTGCTGTGTCTCCTTGACACCAAGAGCTATGTTGGTGGAAGCGTAGCTAAGAGCATATTTATTCAAGTAGATAAGGTCAAAGGGTAAATGTCAGGCACAGAGAGGCACAGACTTTCCATCCTGCAGCTACACTAGGGAAAGTCAAAGGTTAGGGAAGTCAAACCTAACAGAAAATGTCTGTGGAAACTTGATGCAGAAATTCCTATAACAGAAACCTGTTGTGAGTATGTGAAGTGGTAGGACCATCACATTTTTGTAGGGATGAATGCACAGAGTTACTCGTGGTGTCTTTCTGTCCCGCAGTGAACGATGAAAGATGGCGTCGAACTCCTCGTTCGACCACACTCAAGTTGTTGTCAGCGGAACGTCCTAACCGTTAAACCCACCCACCGCTAAGTAGGATGCATAGTAGTACAAACCTGATGGCACAGTTAAGGTAACTGACTTCTCAAGAGGAGGTTTAATAGGGACGTATATTCGGGTCGTGGAGATCTATTATGATAAAACATTAAATGGGGGACGTATGTTCGGGTGGTGGGGATATACGATGATAAAACGGCTAATGGGGACGTATGTTCGGGTCGTGGAGATCTATTATGATAAAACATTAAATGGGGGACGTATGTTTGATGGTGGAGATACACGATGATAAAACGGCTAATGGGGACGTATGCTCGGGTCGTGACGATCCACTATGATAACACGTCTAATGATGATGTCTGTTCGGGTCGTGATCCGATGCGTTTGTTCGGGGCGTAGATAAACAAGGACCAGAGCTCCAATTGGGTCGCATTTCTGTTTTGTGTAGACCCAGTAAGATCAAAGATCTAATTCGGAGTAATGTATGTGTAAAGATCTAATTCGGAGTGATGTATGTGTAAAGATCTAATTCGGAGTGATGTGTGTGTAAAGATCTAATTCGGAGTGATGTGTGTGTAAAGATCTAATTCGGAGTGATGTGTGTGTAAAGATCTAATTCGGAGTGATGTGTGTATAAAGATCTAATTCGGAGTGATGTATGTGTAAAGAGCTAATTCGGAGTGATGTATGTGTAAAGATCTAATTCGGAGTGATGTATGTGCAATGATCTAATTCGGACATGTGTATGTATGTGCAAAGATCTAATTCGAACTTGTGTATGTGCAAAGATCTAATTCGGGCGTGTGTGTGTGTGTATGTGTGTGTGTGTGTGTGCGCGCGCGCGTTAAATCGGACGTATGTACGTGCAAAAATCTAATAACTGACGTATATTCACAGCGTGTAGATTCCACTAAGATAAAAACTTAATTAGAGATATATATTCTGGACCTGCGGATGAACAAGAATTAAAGGATATATGTCCGAGACGTGAGCTCCACTGTGATCAGAATGTCTAGACCTACTGATGACAGAGTTCCAGGCCGCGCAGCTCTCAACTAGTTACACACCATATTAATTCTTGCCGAAGTCGTTTAGCTTCCCCAGACACACCGATGACACAAGTCTTGGACATTTGGCATACCTTCCCTTCGCTCTTCTTCACCAGATTCACTAAAGATAATTGCACGGAGTGAAACTACCCGAGTTGCGCATTTACAGATGAAATATGCCAGGAGCGCGTAGTTTACCCAGAGACACACATCTCCTGATGACACATGACCAGAGCGTGTGGCATTGCCAAACTTACACGTCTAATCATGATAAATGTCAGGGGCATGTAGTTTTCCTAAAGGCAGACAACTACTAATGATACATGTCAGGTTCATATAGCTCTCATGGAATCACAGTCTAGCGATGACAAGTGTCAGGTCCACTTAGTTTCCTCATAGTCACAGATTTATTGATGAAAAATGTCAGGGAACGTAGTTTCCTCATAGTCACACGTATATTGATGACAAATGTCCGGGGCACTTTGCTTCCCCACAGTCACACGTCTACAGAGACAAAAGTCTGGGTCCGTACTTTCTCCCTAGTCACACATCTATTGATGCCAAATGTCTGGAACTTGTAGTTTCCCCAGAGTAAAACATACATTGATGACAAACGTCCGGTGTATGTATCTTCCCACAGAGTAAAGCCTACATTGGTGACAAACGTCCGGTGCATGTATCTTCCCAAGAGTCACACATCTACTGATGGCAAATGTCTGGAACTTGTAGTTTCCCCAGAGTAAAACATACATTGATGACTAACGTCCGGTGCATGTATCTTCTCAAGAGTCACACATCTACTGATGGCAAATTGTCTGGGACATGCGGCTTCCGTTGACTAACAATTGTCCAGTTTAGCTTTCTCGGGATCACATACCAACTCGTGGCACATCCACTCGGCTTGCAGTTCCCTTTAGCTTCAAAACATTCAATGTGTGAAGTGTCTGAAATATTGTGTAGTTTCTGATGGCTCAAACAAGACTGGAAACACAAATCTTACTTTCTTGATGAATAAATACATGCAGCGTGCTTGCTTACTTTGGATCATTGTCCAGAAATTAAATGTCCTACTCAGATATTGAATCAAGACTATAGATTATTCTATAACAGATAAATTATACTTGCAAAAACAGCTACAAACCTATAATTTACACCGCAAAATAAATTACGACCACGAGTGGTATTCGAAAATCAATAATCTAGAACCAAGGGGAAATTACTTGATAAATAGCGGGGAATCCAGACGTGAGAGAAACACATGAAGTCGTTCGGATGATAATGAGAAAATGCTCGACTTAGGGAGGGATAATCGAGAACATTGACAGCTTTATCACAGAACAGCGTCGTAAGAATTAACGCATGTGATCTATGTATAATACGATCTGAAAGTATAGTAATTGTATTTAAATGTTATTTCGGGATGAAAGGAGTTGATCAGTGGGATAGTTGATCAGTGGGATGGTTGGTTCGCTGATTGGCTAGTTGACTGGTTGGCTGGTTGTTTGGTGGGCTGGCAGGTTGGTTGGCTGGCTGATTGGTTGACTGGTTGTCGAATCCTCTGGAAGATTGAGATCTTAAGTCTGATTCTATCGCGTTCAGTTCGATTGAATTCTGACAGGGCTTGCATCTATCGGGGTCAGATTGGCATGAAGGCTTTCCTCTTAAGAAGGTAGCAACATACCATCTCCGCGAAGACTGTGTTGTAAATCTCGCCTTCCCTCTCCAAGAAAGGGTGTCTCAGTGGCGAGGTACTTACGCCACCTGCCCCGTGCTACGAAGGTTGTGGCTTCCATTCCGGGCTACGTCGTTCGATTCACGAGTAAAATTTTCTTGGAGACTCCCAGGGGTCGTTGATGAAGCTACGGAGTTCGTGCTTCGTACGACGCTTTCGCAGACCGCCCTGCAGAAAGATACCGAGCCATATGGAATCCGATACAATGAAGTCGAACCTCTTGCCTCTAAACCCTCTAAGCTCAAAACCAACCGGGGATGCAAGATCGGTACTGGTAGTTAAAATCTGCAGAGAGGCACATTAAGATGTAACCCCCGGCACGATTCAGCACACCACGTACAAAATGCCTGATGTTAGGCCCAGTTCGGTCATGGTTGCCCCATTAGCTGTAGCTATTTAAATGTCAACAGACTCCAGGCCAATGTCCAGATGGAGAATTAAAGGCGTAAAGTGTGAGATTCTTACCTTTTTTCGGGGAAAAGGGGTGGGGGGGGGGGGGACCTAGCCTGCACAGTTTGCGACGACTGCACTAGCCAAGCAGCCTTAGTTTCTCAGGCTCAAGATCCCCTTGTCCAACTCTCTCTCTCTCTCTCTCTCTCTCTCTCTCTCTCTCTCTCTCTCTCTCTCTCTCTCTCTCACAACCTCACAGGCATATGCATACAGAGCCAGATGGAAAGAGAGAGAGAGAGAAAGAGAGAGTGAGAGAGGGATAGACAGAGAGGGGGGGGGGGAAGAGATGAAAGTTAGCAAACTCAAAGACGGTTATGTATATAATGAACAGTCTTTGTTATCTCCATATTAAAATAATAATTAAGGATTCTTCACAATAGAAAGCTAGCCAATTAGAGACGAGAAATGTCTCTGACGGTATCTAATTATAATGGAACATTGTACAGCAGAAGCCACACAAACAAGACAGACAGAAGTTAACTATCATCATCATGTGTTATGGGAGCAGCATATTTGTAGTCGCTAGCCTGTCCACCTGATGGCCATGGGTTAGAGTCCGAATTTTGTTGGATTTTAAAAATTGCTCGCAGGTCCGCATGGTCGAATGGTTAAGAACGCGTGTTCTTAAACATCTGTTGTGCTGATGTCGAGGTAAGCGATTCAGTCCCTACACCGGACAGTTGAACTAAAATGTTGACCTGTCGTCATTGACTTGGGGACGTAAATTACAAGTACCTCTGAAGTCAGAGTGGGTTCGCCTGAAGGCCAGGGACATTGTTAATAGGGAAAGCTAATCCACGTGCAAAATTCAGTCTATCACTACTATAAATAGTGTATATGGACTACGCTTGAGTTCAAAGCGAGCGAGCGAGCGCAAAAAAAAAAAAAACATTGCTCTGAACTCATACGTACCAGGAAATGTTTTGCCAAGCAAAGGCAATCCGTGTATTCCACACCACCCACGCAACGCCAACTGATCTACATAAATAGTAAATGGTCAGTGCACCTAAGGCGAGTTATAGGGTTCTTTATAATATTTAACTCGGGTCCTTTATAATTTTTAACTGGCATGCGCTGTCAACTGCCGCATCCTTCAGCTGATTGTTGATTTCTTGGCAAGATTACGCTCAGTAGTTTGCCATTGCTTTCTGAGCGGCCGGTTCACATACCCCGTAAGTTACCGACGCGGTTAGAACCGCTACCAATTCTCGCCGTCGTCACGTGACTCACGAGAGTATACGGGATTACGGAGAAAGTCACTAACCACTAGGACTAGGGAGACCGGCTATTGCCATAACTCCAGGTTAATTCTCTATTCAATGTTACGTTCAGTAGTTTGCCATTGAAACAAAAGTCTACGTTGAAGCCCATCAACGCACCGGAAGTTTAAGAGCGAGCACTCTTATCCTTTCAGCCACGTATACCTCTTAATAAATCTTGGACGTATCCAATAAGAAACACCAGGAGTCCGTTGTCAAATACATGTTCAATATTGTTCAGAATACCAAGCACTAAAACTAATTACATGGACCATGTGAACATGTTGCTTCTACACGTAGACGATGTTATCGGATTTCCCTAGAGGCGTAAACAGAAGGGGAACTGGAGTCCTCAATCCCAACCTCCCAACATTTATTATTAACAGGAAACAACCGGAAATTTCATTACACGTGAGTAGAACGTACTGATCAGGAAAAACAATACGGATTTTTATTTTCGACAAAGGAAATGACAGGGGTAGGGGAGAAAAAAAAAGGGGGGGGGGGGAGAGACAATGCAAGGTCTTGTGTACAGGAAGACAGACAAGCTGATGAACTTTAAAACAAGCAAATGCAAAAATGCCGAATTGCGGTGTGGAGTAAAAATGAGATGTAATCAATAAACCTGGGTTCTATATATAGAGAGCAGGACAGGGAATTATTGGGTCCTAGAATCAGTAAGTTGCTGTGTGTGCAGGCCTGACGTTAGTGCTATTCAGTAAAGCGACAGTAATCAGCTTATACGGCAATCAATACAACAATGGCACTCAGGAAACCCCTCAACAAAGGGCTCGTGTATTGTAACTCCAAGCTCTCGTGTGTCCCGTTGTTCTAATGTACCCTCTCTGCCAAACTTCACCAGATGGTCAAACACAGCAACGTTATTTCTCGTTTACATTTGGGATCAACAGTGTTTCTAGTATTTTCTTTTTCGTGGACATCCACAGCCAGGTGTCTTGTTATGTATTAATACATGCTACCAGGTTTACATTCCATAACGGTTTTATCCCAGCTAGTTGTAAAACGAATGCTTGCGAATAACTAGGGCTGCCAGAGCAACTAAGGATTAGCCCGGAAAAGGCTATTGAAATAAAAATAGAATAATATATACACATATAAAAAAGCAACAAACAATATTCTTTGGTTATGTAATAACAAGTGAGGAATAAGAAAACATCGTGACGACTGGAACGATAAGCGGTTCTAAAGGCAGGACAGATCGAGACAAATGAAACTGGATGGGCTAAGAAGGTGAGATGGAGTAATATCATCAGTGGAATTGACCCAGAATGCCAAGGAGCGTCGTCTGTGAAGATTCAAGGGGAAAGCCATTAAGTAAACGTGCACGGAAGAGTATGGACAATTGAAAATTTTATTTCAGGACATAAACTGGTGCTTAAGCAATACACCACGCAGGAGTGGTGGGGATCGATCAGCTATTTGCTCTGAATTTTGAGGTCTTAAAACATCCAGCATGCAGTCCATACTTGGCGCCAACGGACTTTCACTCATTTCGACCCTTGAACGAACATTTGCGGGGTCAGAGGTTTGCAGATGGCGAGGTAAGGAAGGAGATGCAAAACTGGTTTAAGGTCAAGTACAAAAATTTTTTTTTCTAGAATAGTGGACAGGTGGACAAGTGTGTCGCTATGCAGGTGGTTTTTGTTGAGAAATAACACACATACAAATTATGGTTCGCACTATTGTAAAACAAAAAAAAAAGAGTATTCGTAAAATTCGTTACTTAATAACTTCCCGTCGTATATGAATTCCTCGGCCATTTGGCAAGGCACACGTAATGATGACGAGACATTTTAAATCATCACATGTCTCAGACATTTCTGTTAACCGTTGATCAAATTACAAACATACATGAAGATCGGGCTGCTATCCTGGGTGTATATTATACGAGGCATGATCAATTAAAACCCGCCCGTACGATTCCACACCGATGCAGACGTCATAATTGTGGTAAACAAATGGTTTAATGAGCAACCACAGTTGGCCTTTTTTTTCGCAGATGGTATCCACCATCTCCCTAAGAAATGAGATACACGTCTGAATGCCAAAGGCGACTTCTTCTGGAGTGCCTAGGTGCATGCTCGCTTCTTAACAGATGTTGTGTTTAATTCTAGCACACCTGCTGACATAACATTCATAAGTTTGGAACACAGGTGCTTTGTTTAATTCTAGCACACCTGCTGACATACTTTTAATAAGTTTGGGACACAGTTGCTTTGTTTACTTCTGGCACACTTGCTGATATATCTTTCATAAGTTTGTATTGAAGTCGACGGGACGGGTTTCAAGTGATAGCGCTTTGAATTATGACGATGTAAAGAAGATATGTGACGGCCTGATACGTCATGTTTAAGTGCGTAGATGATCTAGTACAGAGGTTCTCAACCGGTGGGGAATTCCCTCCGGGGGGGGATTAGGGTTGGGGGGGGGGAATTTTAGGGTTTCTGGGGGGGGGGGGGATGAAGATCATTTCAAGATCGCGTTAATACAAGAACCGATTACTTGATATTGCTTTTCCCTTCATACTTTACAGTTATGCACGTCTCATCCTTCTAAAATTCGTTTTATAAAGTAAGTAGACCCACAAATCACGTTTTATGTGGATGTCTATACCTGTTTTAACATATTTACCTTCCATTTATACGTATACTGTGTAGGGTTGGGGGATTTTTAGGTAGGAAATATGAAAGGAGGGGGGGGGGGAATGATGTTCTGAAAATATGGTGAAGGGGGGCATAGTGCCAAATTTATGATTGGAGGGGGGGGGGAATGACATTCTGAAAATATGGTGAAGGGGGGCACGGGCCAAATTTTTGATTGGAGGGGGGGGGGGGGGGGGAATGACATTCTGAAAATATGGTGAAGGGGGGCACGGGCCAAAAAAGGTTGAGAACCACTGATCCAGTAGGATGATGTCTTTATCAACATTTTTATACAATCATTTCTCTCCTTACAACGAAATAAAATGATTTATGAGATTGTTCCCATTCTTTGTGTGCCTGCTCTGGGGCAGATTTTAACAATTTTAACTTTAATCACTGCCGTCCACACATTAACAACAACCCATGAAGTAACCACGTGGTGTATGTTAATGATGATGCGTATTTATATAGTTTGCTAAATGCCATCTACCTATCCATCTGTCTATCTGTCTGTCTATCCGCCTGTCTGCCTGCCTTCTTGTTTGCCTGTCTGTCTGTATGCCTGTCTGCTTTCTAAGCCCATCCCCAAACTCTAAAAACATTCGCTCTACATTGCAAGCCATCGTAATTCTCCATCAGAATATATGCCAAATCGCTATAGTATTCAGTCTCCGTGCTGTAATAACGAGATGAATTTAGATTGCAGACGCTGATCGAACGACCGTAGGACATAATGATACACTTCTTCCTGCATTATATAATAGAATTAGGTGAGACAAAATGATGCCTACTCATGAGTTTCCTACAGGCGTAATGGATTATCAGATCTATCCAGTCCTTATCCTAAGTTGATTTCTTCTGAAAAATAACTTATTTCACAGCTTCATATTTCCTTTACTTGGTTTAGCTTTTACTCTCGTCGTGTCCGTTACTTCTATTCATGTTTTGGAGCACTATAATCTAAGTGGCAATGCAGTTATTTTGATATCACTTAGTTATTAGCAGGGATGGTTACTTTACAACGATATCGTTACTTTACAAACAGTAAAGTTACTTTACAATGATTTCGTAACTTTACAAAGGTATCCTCGTGTTTACGATACACACATATAGAGGGTAATTCAATTGTGGCAGAGTCTTAGACTATCATTGTGTGTCATTTCATAGGGATTAGTGGCTATACATAAGATTAAACGACGGACGGACACGGACACGGACACACACACACACACACACACACACACACACACATATATATATATATATATATATATATACTATATATATATATATATATATATATTTGAAACCCGTTCCAATGGCTTTATTACAAAAGCATGAAAGAAACATTAACAGGTGTGGTAGAATTAAACAAAGCATTCATTCTGAATGAATTATGCACCATGGTTTGATCAGAACAAGTCGCCGTAGGCATTCAGGCGAGCATCCCATTGCTTAGGTACGCGGCGAATGCCGTCCGCAAAAAAGGATTGTGGTTGCTCACTGAACCAAGAGTTTACCGCGTTCTTTACGTCTGCATATGTGTGAAATTGTGGCTCTTTGAGAGCAATTTTTAGAGATCCGAAAATCACATGGTGACAAATCAGGACTATAGGCTGGATGTTGCAGAATTTCCCACTTCTTCCTTGCTAATGCTTCCTGCACAATCTTTGCGACATGCGGACGAGCATTATCGTTCAACAAAACCACACCGCGAGAAAGCATGCCTGGCTCGTTTATTCTTGATGGCGTTTTGTAGCTTGTCTATAGTGTTTCTAAGTTGTGGGTAGAGTTGATGTTGACACCAGGTTCTTTACAGTCGGCCAACAATAGCCCTTCATGGTCAAAAAATGTGCTCAGCATAACCTTACCAGCCGAAACCTGCAACTTGAATTTTTTGGCTTTTGGTGATCCAGCATGCTTCCATTGCATGCTCTCTCTCTCTCTCTCTCTCTCTCTCTCTCTCTCTCTCTCTCTCTCTCTCTCTCTCTCTCTCTCTCTCTCTCTCTCTCTTGCTGCTCGGCTCAAAGTGGTGACACCATGACTCATCGCCTACCACTATGCGGAAGAGAAATGCATCACCCTCCATTCTGTAACGCAGCAAGTGATTTAACACCATCCCATGCGTTCCTGTTTTTGGTGGTCGGTCAACATTCGTGGTACCCACTGTGAACATACCTTCCGATATTGCAGTTTCTTACGAACGACCTTTTGAATTGTTCCAATTGACACATCAAATTTTTTCGCTAGCGAGCGTATGCTTCGACAACGGTTCATCTGTACTGCCGCATCAATTTTGGCGATGTTCTCTTGACTAGGCCGTCGAAGATCATTCGTGAACTGATGTCCTTTCCGAAACATTCGTGCCCAGTCTGTCACTGTTGTCTTCGACAGACATTTGTTACCGTAGGCTGCCTGCATTCTTCGATGAATGTCCACTGGTCGACATCCTTCAAATGAACGAAACTGAATCACCGCTCTTTGAGCTTCTTTGGACGGATTTTGGATCAATCCGGCCATTTTCTCAACGGTCAGAAACATAACCTATGCATCATGGGACGCTAGGCACTTGCTCTTTTATCCATTGGTCAGTACTTATCACATGACTATGCCATGATCATGTTCAACATTCGCAATTACGCGCGGTGCGGCACGAACGGATTTCAAATGAACGCCCCTTATATATAAGTTACTTAACCATTGTGAAATTTATCCGGCTGTCATCTTCTCAGTGTGTGTGCGAGAGACGCGCTGAACGTGAAAGAAATGTGGCTTAAAATAAAGAGGTATTTCCTTTCCATAAAACTTGCATAAACTACTGGAGATTATCCGGCACACACAAAATATACCCTGGAAACGTATTCATCGGATAACTATCTGCCATATCTTAGGACTGAACCCAGGCCTACAAAGTTTTCTAAGAAAACGTGCTAAAGACCACCCGCACCAGCGCCCGGGGAAAATTTACAATCTCACATTAAATAGTTCGCTTGCCTGTCGGTGCTGTGGTCATATGTTCGAAGCCTCATCGACAATCGGATTATTTAAAAACTGACCTAGGCTTCCAAGTCTCCCCAGCCTAAGTAGACTCTAAGAGTTCAAATACTAACTGTTGAGATGCTAACAGTTCAGATACTAAAGTTCAGACATTAACAGTTCAGATGTTAAATATTCAAATACTAATATTTCAGACATTAGTCAAATATTAAAGTTTCAGATACTTATAGTTCAGACATTAAGTAGTCAAATACTAAAGTTTCAGATACCTATAGTTCAGACATTCATCCATCCATCATGTGCCATGCCGGTGAGCGTGGGCGGTCATGTTCTGCCATCTCACTCGATCACCAGAGTCGTGGATCAGCTCCGTGTTCCTGTCTCGACCATGCCATGTGGTCAAGGCATCCAGGTATTTACTTCTCGGTCTTTCCCTTGGTCTCTTCCCTTCGATCTTGCCAGTTGTCACCAAGTTCTCCAATTCATTTCTTCTCATAATATGTCCCAAAAATTTTGACTGTCTACGTCTAATGTCTCTAATCAGTTTACGATCTTCATTTGTTTCTTGAAGGACTTGTTCATTGGTTTTTCTGTCTATTCATGGTATTCTTTGCATTTTCCTCAGAAACCACATTTCCACAAATAGTTCAGACAGTTAGTAGTCAAATACTGATGGTTCAGACATGATTTATTCAGATACTAATGTTTCAGATACTAATAATTTAGAATTAGGTAGTCAAATATTAATATTTCAAACACAAATAGTTCATACTTTAACCATTCATATACTGATAGTTCATATATTAATTATTCAAATGCCTATATTTCAGACATTACTTATTCAAATACTAATTTTTCAGACATTATTTATTCAAATATTAATGTTTCAGACATTGTGTTGGCATTCTGGCGGCGGCATTATGCAGTGTACCCTGTGCGGCCTGTTGGCTTGCCGATACGCCTGTCTAATCCATTGATCACGCAGGGCAATGAGGAGCATTGAAATTCACTGGCACAGGAACGGAGCAAAATGGGGACGACCAGCGATGGAACCGCGACTATCTAATGACTAACTAACTCAAGACACTATTTATTCAAATAGTAATTTTCAGACATTATTTAATCACATACTAATATTTCAGATGCTAATAGTTCAGACATTAAGTAGTCAAATACCAGTTATTCAGACACTGATATCCCACATACAACAGGCAATATACCATTTCCGATGATCTAGTTTAAAAATGTAAAGGAGTACTGATTGAGATAACACTGAACTGCTTGCACTAATTAAAGTGCCTATGTTGTGTAGATCAACTGGATTATTGTAATCATTTGTTGATCAAATAAACTGGGCGGTTTTAAACAAAGCACCGGTAGCCAGAATAAACATTAATGTCTGTAACAAAGAATTTGCAAAAGGGCAAAATAAAACAAAATTAATGAAGAATGATTCCTCACATGAATACCTTCAGACAAGCTTACCTGTAGCTACAAGACCTGATCCCTGAATTTGAAAGTCAGCAGGATTTGATCCTTGAATCTGAAAGTCAGGAGAAACAGATGGAGTGTCTCGTACTCTTGCTTTGAGATGTGTCACTTTGTTAAATTGAATTTCTATTTCGCAAGCGTTTATTGCCAATCCTTAGGGAGATGTTTTTTTGTTTTCAACTGAAAGAACAGTTCGGGTTGCCAGACTGTCTGGTCCTCACTGAGATTAACTGCCGTCTTGTTACTACCGTAAACGCCATCTGAAAATAATTAGAATACGCAAATTAATGCGCTGTTTACATGATGAAATGAAACCCAACAATCCGTTTCTAAGTCAATTATTATTTCCAACTCAAGATGTTTTTCCTTGAATGTGGTGGTAGCCTGATATTATTATTATTATTATTATTATTATTATTATTATTATTATTATTATTATTTGGGGTGGGGGGGGGGGGGGGGGGGGGGTTCACTCGCTTTGAATTCCAGCGTAGTTCATATTAGACTAATTTTTGCGTGTCAGCTAGACTCCCCCTATTACCAGTATCCCTCGTCGTCAGGCGAATGAACTCGACTTCCCAAAGTCAAGGACGTGAAGTCAACGTTTAAATCCAACTATTGGTGTAGGGAGAGAGCCCATTTACCGCCATCAGTGCACTGGGTGTCTAAAAGCGAGCGTTCTTAACCCTTTAGTAACGCGACTTGCACCTGATAATGTGGTCATCATCATATGCCAAACCGATAAGCGAGGGCGGTGATGTTTCGACATCTCACACGATAACCAGCATAGTTGATTGACCAAACATGATTTTCTAGGCATCTTTGCAGAAGGTAGTCTGCCATTGCTTTAATTCTTAACAGTGACTAAACTGGCCTATGACAGTAGCTATTGTCTCAATGAAGAGATTCTCTGCTTACCATCGTGAAACTTGACACCATAATCAACAACTGTCTGTGCTGTCTGCACTCTAGCTTCATCCACCACCTGTATTTGTGGCTTCACATACCTCTGATTAGAGGGAGAGGGGGGGGGGGAAGGGGCGCTAAACGGGCACTCCACTTTGCCCGAGAGTGTCTCGTAGGCTTGCGGAGGGAAGGAGGCACCTTACATCTCCTTTGATAATGGATACGCCTGTTCCGCCATCCAAGATAATGTGATGCAGATTGCTAATTCATGGGAGACAAGTAGGTCTGTACATGGGCGACCATTTCCTTGAGTATTTCCACTGGTCTTACACAAGAACATGAGAAGTTATAGAAATAACAGAACATCTGCTAAAGATGGTGGGGCGAACAACGTGTTTTTTTTAAACTGTGTTAAAATTTGAAATTATGTGCTAAATTGTGAAACATGTGTTACTATTTACTTGGAAGTGTACAGTTACAGATCATTCCAAGACAAGCCCAGCGAACCGGTGGTGGACTTAATTGTACTCTCAGGAGAATAAATCAAACCAACACAGAGTCAAACACGGTCGTAACAAACGATCCAATCTTATATCGAAAATAGCAACACTAAACATTCGTGTGTTTGGATAAAAAGAAGTAGAACTTGTGAACTTTATGAAACTACACACTATAAAAATACTAGGACCATAAGACTGCAGGACCAATGCCAGAAAGGGATAGTTCTAGAAATACACAGGCGTTAAATCACATCGTGCGAAATGCAGTGCGTAAGAAACGTAGGTGGAAAAACAAAAAGTGATATAGAACATGTGTATGGACAACACCTATTACTGACTTTTTGAACAAAAAAGAATTAAATGGTTCGGGCATTTAGTTAGATTGGCTGGGATCAATCAGCGACTATCCACATGAGAACATCAGGATACAAGGTGAAAGGACGACCTAGGAAGAGTTGGCTAGATGAAGAAAAGGAAACATTGAAGAAATCAAATATGACCTTAATACTAGCAACAGGACAAGCGAAACACATAAAATGATATATGCTATGCTCCCTCTCTGCGACGCTTCATGGCAAAAATAGGGCAAAATAAGAAGAATATAACAGAACAAGTATTCAATTTCACAAGTATAGTCGTAATGATTATATGTACTAGGCTGTGAGGGAATCATATTAAGATATACTGAATCACAATACAGATCTAACTATGGTTGCAAATGTTACTAGAAGCAGTGTTTATTTTCTACCTATAAGTGATCACGAAAGCTGTGAAAGATGTAAAAGCTTCAGATCATGCATACTACAGCCAACAAGAGAAATCCAATCGCTTTAGCAAACTAATTAGCGAAATTATGGACGTCAGAAAATGCACACAAAGAAAGTGGTAGAAAGCTGGAGACTATTTAGAGACGTTACATACTCGGCTAATGAGGTTTTAGGGAAGAAAATAAAACAAACAAAGCCAGCTAAGAGATGATGAAGAGGCGCATAGCCGTGGGAATCATTCACAAGGCGTGGCAAGATTATGTAATAGCTTTAATTAAAAAGGCACGGAAACAGGAAGTATAGATACAATTAGTCTTTTTGTTCCCAGTGGTTGGACATTGAAAGCTAAATATTTCTCAGTGTGACACATTGGTAACAAAAATGTTCAATCCGAATCTATCTACACGTTTACGAATATATATTATGATGTCACTTAACATTATATTGCTTTTAGAAATCGTTGCCATATATATTTTTACGAAGATAATATTCACTCTCTAATCAAAGTGTAAATTAATTTATGAAATAAATGTCTGAACAGCCGACGATCATAGCGTTGTTGAAATCAATGCAAAACGATTTGCTTCCAAATCGCCTGCACCTGACTTAGACATTCTGCTAAACTAGTATTCTGCTAAATTTAACCATATGTTGATCTTATATGCGCTTTTAAATCTTTGACTATCTTTACTTATTTTGCTCATAAAGTTTTCTCTATTATGATTTGAGTCGTCTATGTGTTACCAGAGCCCTGTAGGAAAGAAGAAAAAAATGGTAACACTGTCGCCTATCTTGCATTCGGTAAAAGGTGCCCAAGGGAGTTGGCATGAGACTGGATATCTCATCCGTTAGATGTAAAGCACAATAAATCCACTCATAAACATGTCTTAAAAGGCTTGTCGTGAGGTCTATGCTCCACTGGGAGAGGAGAGGCAGAAGCATAAGAAGTGGATTATAATAAAACTATAACGCTATATAGAACAAAAAGAAAGAAACAAACAGCTTTCTTTGGTCATGTGATGAGAAGAGCTGCATTGGAGAAGAGAAGAGACGCATTGGAGAACATCGTGACAACTATAAAGATAGAGGGGAAGAGAGGCGGAGGCAGATCAAGAGACATGATGCTGGAAGGATCGAAAAACGGAGATCTGTGGAGAGACATGAATGCCTATGCCAGCTGATAGGGCACTTGATGATGATGAGATTATGTTTGTTTGGCCGGCTCTATGGAGAACGGGCTACGGACGCAAATCCTAATCCCGCATACCGCGTTCCAAACAGCTGCGGGCGAGTTGGCTCAGACCACCTTGCGTTGGTTTTCATGCACTGGTTTGTGTGCCTGTAGTTAGATAGTAATGGCAAACGAAACTTGCCAAGAAATCACAAACAGCCAAAAGATGCTGGGGTTCACTGCGATGTCCTGCAAAGGATATGCAACTAACTTGCTTTTTAAATGTTGTTTGATGTCACTATAATATCTTGCCTGCCTCTTTGTTATCCCTTCCATATGCTTCCTTTTTAAAATATGGTATAGAGCTTTCTTAACGGTCTTATTTTTCCATCTTGGAAACTCCCACAGACTCCAATTTGAAAAGCCTCAGTCTTGTGCTCCTTCTTTGTAACCAAGTTCCACGTTTGCACTTCATACAATATTGTTGAATCCACGGAGCATGTAGCGAAAGTGAATTTCAATTTCTGTTAATGTGTTTGGTGAGAAGTTCGCATCATCATCATTGCCCTGTCATTTGACGTAGACGTTCAACCATCTCCGCAAGATCTCGGTTCCTGGTGTTCTGAATCAATTCTAATGATGCTCTTCCTCCATGCTAGCGTTTGTATCTGTTCTAGAATCATTTCTCTCCATCTGCCCCTGCCTATTTTGTCGCTAATCTTTCCAGTGGTCACAATGTTTTAATGCCTCTCTTACACTAGTTTTTCTCATCCTTAAATTGTATATAATGTTCTAATTTCATTAGCCATTCCTAGGCACTCTTTGTTAGTCATTCTGTCAGCTCAAAGTCTTTGCAACAATTCTCAAAATCTTTCTATTGCCTTGTAATGACGAGGTAGAAGCTCGTAAACTGCTTACACTCCGACGATAACTGTGTTAAAGTGTCTCTAATTCATTTTTATTATGATTTCTGAATAATTATGGCAAATTGTTTATACTCTCTAAAGAACTGCCGTACATGGCTTATACTTTCTGAAGAACTATACTATAGGGTTTACACTCTGAAGAACTATACTATAGGGTTTACACTCTGAAGAACTATACTATAGGGTTTACACTCTGAAGAACTATACTATAGGGTTTACACTCTGAAGAACTATGGTAAATGGTGTATACTTCTCACAGAGGTATTCTAAAGGAGCTTAACTACTGTTAAACTATGATAGAGAGTATATTTTCTACAGAACAACGGTAAAGAGTCGCATTATGGTAAATAGATTACTTTCTTTCTTTCTTTTGCGTTCACTAGCTTTTAATTCAAGCTTAGTCCATACACTTGCTACTACTTCTAGTACACTGGACCAACTATTTTTTGTTGTTGCTTTGCTTAGCTTTGCTTTTACCAGTGTCCCTCGCCATCGGTGAATCCACTCCGACTTCAGACGTACTTGTAATTTACGTCTCCAAGTCAAGGACGAGAAGTCAACATTTTAGACCGACTGTCAGTTGTAGGGATTGAACGCGCTGCCTCGGCATTAGCACACCGGGTGGTTAAGAACGACTCTCTTAATTATGGTAAAGGATCTACATGCTTTATATTAATTGAAAGACAAAACAACAAAATGAAGCCAGGGTAATTATTCCATCATGTGTCAATTCTTTTCTATGGATTTAGCCACTTGTATATTATACATTGCCCTTGACATACGTGTGCATACAAAGAAAGCTAGCACGACTGGGTGTTAATGATTTCATCACTACCACCCTACGAAGAAACTACTGATAATCTTGCCAAGAAATCACGAAGAGAAAAAATATGCTGAGGTTGACTGTGACGTCCTGCAAAAGGGAATGCAACTTTTTTTAAAAACCCTGCGAAGCATGATTGGGTTATGTTTTAATTTGCTTGGATTTGTGTTTGTTTGGTTGTTGCTACAATGTCACACAAACAATTTAATTTGAACATGTTTCAGGGATATATATAAACTGGTAGAGGTAAACCAGAACATAGGTAGACACGAGGTATTGCAGACAATGTGGGCATGAAACAAAGAGAGATGATTTTTGGCGTTTCCACATGACACGAAAAGGTGTCAGAATATGCATTGATACGTGTTGCATCGTTAGATTGGAAACGCATGACCGATCACACCATTCGGAAATTACACTTGATGATGATGACGATGACATGCAACGCTTTCCAACTAGATTCCAATGTAGTTTTTGAAGACCACGGAACACTTCTGCTTCAGGTAGCATCTTGTCATTGTCTGTTTCTCACGGTGAAAGTAACGCTTCTTTCAAGTGCTTAATCTCCCAAACATTGAGTTTCCTCTCTTGTGCTGACAACACGGAACAGGTATGGTTTGTTAACAAACTGCGAACACAACAGCTGCATTAAAGTCAACACAAGTATCCAGACAGCAGCACTCTCTCATTTCCAGATACCGCAAACCTGGGCTGTTTTCACATCCTAGCAATGTGTTCGTCGCGAAGAATCATGAAGAAAAAGTTAGCTGCATTAAATCCAGTTTGATTTCTGGGTAATAAATATCAAATACAATTACCAGGATTGGAAATATTACAATACGCAATCTGTTGTGTCGTTGTTTTTCTCTGACTGCTCAAACATTCGCGAAGAAGGCGTGGCGGAAATGAAATTCACAAACTCTTTTCTTTCCTCTCAGATTGCCATATCCATTTTTGACGTGTCATGTTCTGTTTCAATATGATCCATTTCCGCTGCCTAACATGTGCTTCAACACACTTGTGCTATTTTTAAGTTTCGTTTCTTTCCCATCACTCCGGTGTTCATGATTTTAAGTGCTTTTCTAATCACAAACAAACACACACAGCTGATCACACACACACATATACATACACAGCTAATCACACACACGCACACACAGACAAGTGCATATTGCTTGTCGCTTAAAAGTCGACAGGGTCGACCGGGTTTTATCCCATATGGCTCTGTCTCTTTCCGTGCATATTGCATATTGCTTGTATATGGTCAAAGTGATTTTTATGATGTCGGTCTACAAAATAGCCAAAGTGACTTTTTTACGACTATTGCCTACAAGACGAGCCACGGAAGAGAGAGAGAGAGAGAGAGAGAGAGAGAGAGAGAGAGAGAGAGAGAAAGAGAGAGAGAGAGAGAGAAAGCGAGAGAAAGAGAGGACGAGAGAGAAAAGATGGACAGAGAGAAAAAAGACGGACACAGATAGAGGGAAAAAGAGAGCGAGTAAGAAAGAGAGAGAGAGAGAGAGAGAGAGAGAGAGAGAGAGAGAGAGAGAGAGAGAGAGAGAGTACAGAGAAGGGAAATGGAGAGACGATCAGAGAAAGAGAGAGAAACAGAGTGAACAAGAAGTGGGGAACAGAGAGAAAGAGGCGAACAGAGAGAGAAAGACCGAGAAAGACGGAGAGAGAGAGAGAGAGAGAGAGAGAGAGAGAGAGAGAGAGAGAGAGAGAGAGAGAGAGTTAAGTTTTGTATTCACGAATCACTGCGTAAAAATATCTTTTTCAGACTTGAAAGTCCTTATACGAGTATTAGTACTCAACACAAAAGCAAACTTAGCGAATCTTTTGCCGACCAATGCGCCATTTGTGGATCAAAGAACGCGGGGTTTATATTCCATCCGACTAAACATTCTTTATTAGCATTTAGAATTTTACTGCACACAAATCTTTTGATACAACAGTGAATTTTAAGGCGCTCCCTGTGTGGTCGATAGGAGATCCCTGTGAAACACTTCTGTATCGGCTTTTACTGAACAGTAAACAGCGGTGATCAAACCAGAATGCAACAAACCAGCTATTTAAGAATCAAAATGCAATCATCAGAAAGCGATGACAAACTCGTCATCATCAGCTAGTACCCTGCCAGCTGGCGTAGGCGTTCATGTCTCTCCACAGATCTCGGATTTTGGTGTTCTGGATCAACACTGCTGATGATATTCTTCCATGTCACTGTCTCAGTCAGTCCAGAATCATATCTCTTGGTCTACTACTGCCTCTCTTCCCCTTTATCTTTCCAGCAATGACAAACCCATTTATTCATTCAGTAACGCGTCCACTGCAGAACTTCGCTCCCATAACATCCGTCCGGAAAACTTCTCGGTCATAAGCAAGATGTCCCGCGTCCGATACACCCATTTGGAGATCATCTGCCACATCCTGCACCCATCTTCTCTTTGGCCTTCCACTTCCTCTCTTCCCGGGCATTTACCCCTCCATGATTGTTCTCTCCAAACTTTCATCACGTTTCAAGAGACCAAAATATT
This sequence comes from Cepaea nemoralis, assembly GCA_014155875.1. Taxonomy (NCBI): domain Eukaryota; kingdom Metazoa; phylum Mollusca; class Gastropoda; order Stylommatophora; family Helicidae; genus Cepaea; species Cepaea nemoralis. Next base: position 92,686 of record JACEFZ010012464.1, read on the forward strand.
TCAATTTTCTTTGTTTTATCGCCATTAGTAGCAACCTTCTTCAGTATTCAGAATTCGAGCGTAGTCCACATACGTGTTACTGCCTATTAGTGGGTGTTACTACTAGTGAGTGCACTGGACTGATTTTGCCTGAGGGTTAGTTTTTCCTATTACCGGTCTTCCTCGCCGCCAGCCGAACCCTTCAACTGCAGGGGTCCTGGCCACTTTCGTCCCCAAGTCAAGGGAGAGAAGTCCACATTTATGTCCGACTGACCGACTGCTGCAATTAACACATTACGTCACGCTCAGAAAAGAAAGTTTCAGCTTGTTAAACGTTTCAGCCACGCCGACTTCTTGTCAAGGCAGTGTATAAGGTAGTTGTTCGTCTTAAGTGTGTAGTTCGGAGTGATCCCGTGAGACATAGATGTAGGGACAGACCGGGCAGGAAAGGAGGCTTAACGAAGCAAACAGCACACTCTCGATTTCTGTATTTGCCCAGGGGAAACAGGTCTTTGTTTGCTGAGGTGTGGGATGTGCTCAAACTCCAAGTAAATAGTATAAAAAAATTTAACGAGACACATAGTACAACTTCAAGTGCTGGTTCGTAAAGTAGCAAGAGAGGGAGGAGATTGGGAAGAGGGTGGTGGTTGTCGTCGTCATTATGAGCTGAGTGCCATACCCTTACTCCCACTTCAAGAAATAAATACATCATTACCCCTGGATATAAAGCTTGTCATAAGGAAATGGAAACACTGTGGAATCTCCGAAGCCATTCAGTTATTTGTTCAGGTAGACGATACACCTGAGTAGAAATGACATCTGTTTTACAGCGTCAAACTTATTCAACTTCGAAGAAGATTGCACTCAGTAGTTGTCCCACTACATTATGCTCGGTATAGGAAAGAAACAGTGTTTTTTCGTCGCATAATTTTTTTTTTTCGTTAGCTTCCTTTGAACTCATGGGTAGTCAATACACTTCTTGCGCACTAGACTGATTTTTGGGTGTGGATTAGCTCTCCCTATTACTAGTGTCCCTCGCCATCAGGGGAACCCATTCCGACTTCAGGAGTAGTCATAATGAAAAAAGAAGCAGTGAAGAACACAGTGATAACTGGAAAGATCAGCGCTAGAAGAGGATGGGGAATCTGGAGAGAAAATATGCTTTATAGCCTAAGACAAGAATTGATTCAGAACCTATTATGTTTTATAGCCTAAGACAAGAATTGATTCGGAGCCTATTATGTTTTATGGCCTAAGACAAGAATTTATGCAGAACCTATTATGCTTTATGGTCTAAGTCTCTTTTACCACTGGTATTACACCAACATAGAAGCGGGTCTCTTTTAACACAGGTATTCCAACAGCATAGAAGAGGGTCTCTTTTAACACATATATTACACCAACATAGAAGAGAGTCTCTTTTAACACTGGAATTACACTAATATAGAAGATGGTCTCTTTTAACACTGGTATTACACCAACATAGAAGCGGGTCTCTTTTAACACAAGTATTCCAACAGCATAGAAGAGGGTCTCTTTTAACACATATATTACACCAACATAGAAGAGAGTCTCTTTTAACACTGGAATTACACTAATATAGAAGATGGTCTCTTTTAACACTGGTATTACACCAACATAGAGGCGGGTCTCTTTTAACACAGGTATTCCACCAGCATAGAAGAGTGTCTCTTTTAACACATATATTACACCAACATAGAAGAGGGTCTCTTTTAACACTGGAATTACACTAATATAGAAGATGGTCTCTTTTAACATTGGTATTACACCAACATAGAAGCGGGTCTCTTTTAACACAGGTATTCCAACAGCATAGAAGAGGGTCTCTTTTAACACATATATTACACCAACATAGAAGAGAGTCTCTTTTAACACTGGAATTACACTAATATAGAAGATGGTCTCTTTTAACACTGGTATTACACCAACATAGAGGCGGGTCTCTTTTAACACAGGTATTCCACCAGCATAGAAGAGGGTCTCTTTTAACACAAATATTACACCAACATAGAAGAGGGTCTCTTTTAACACTGGAATTACACTAATATAGAAGATGGTCTCTTTTAACACTGGCATTACAGTAACAAGGTTTCTAATCTTATATGCCTCGCCTTGTTATCTTAAAGCGGGCGCGTTAGTGTAATCGCTAGGAGGCTGCACCGAAAATGTCGCGAGCGCGGTCGTGTAAGGGGGTCGTCGCTTGCGTTCGTCGTCTGCTAAAAGAGGAAAAGACTGACCACCTATCCCTCTTTGCACTCAAGTCTACAAAATATGATGGTCCTAACTCAAAGATGATTTTCTATGAGAGTTTACGTTCAGTAGTTTGCCGTTGCTTTCTGAAAGAGAAGACAAGTCCAACTGACCGGTGTAGAGAATGAGCGCGCTATCTCATCTTCAACGCACAGGAAGTTTTAGAGCAAGCGTTCTTAACTTTTCGGCCACGATGGCCTATATCCTTGATGTCATTCAGCAATATTCTTTTTCAACCACAGATTTTTGTAATAATTTTTTGTTTGTTGTCTCCACTTGTCTGGGAACTCTTCCTATGTTGATACATAATTACATTCCGAAAGCCTCAATTTCGCCCCCCCCCCCCCCCCCCCCATTGTTTCCTTATTTCGTTCCCTCGTTTTCAACTCAAACGTTTATCTCAAGTAGTTGTCACCACAGGGGTGTACACAGGACTGATGTTTGTTTGTGGATTAGCTATCCCAATTAACAGTGTCCCTCGTCATTATGAGAACCCATTCCGAAGTCTCAGGTTTCTGTAATTTACATCCCCAAGTCAAGGACGAGAGGTCAACAGTTTGGCCCAACTGACCAGTGTAGGGGTTGAGCCCGCCACCTTGCCATGAGAAGACTGCAAGTTTAGAGGTGTATATGTAGGGGTTGAACCCGCCACCTTGCCATGAGAAGACTGAAAGTTTAGAGGTGTATATGTAGGGGTTGAACCCGCCACCTTGCCATGAGAAGACTGAAAGTTTAGAGGTGTATATGTAGGGGTTGAACCCGCCACCTTGCCATCAGAAGACTGCAAGTTTAGAGGTGTATATGTAGGGGTTGAACCCGCCACCTTGCCATGAGAAGACTGAAAGTTTAGAGGTGTATACTCTATTTCATTTGTCCATGCTGGTCTCTATTGTTTACTCTATATCCGTTTTTCAACGCCATACAATAAAGCAGAGTTACTGGCTGTACCCAAAGATGTTCCTCAGACATCCTGCAGCCGTATCCAAATAGCACTGCCTCCAGCTATAAACAACAGAGCACAAGTGGCAAATGGTTTATTCTTGAACGCAGATTCAGAACAGGGCCACCCACAAATACTGCCAGCGATAATAAATGAACGCACTGGCGTGGGTGTAGTGGGTTAAGTTTAAGCGGGCTTGGCTCTATTTGATTTCTTTTTTTCCCAAAGAGATTTCGTGACCCCCGCAAATAGCTCAAGAGTTTCATAGGGGGTTTACAAGGGAGATAACTCGCTTATTGATCTTACTCTTACTCAGGGAAATTTCCTGCAAATGGACGATTCGAGGCTAGCGAATTCTAAACCAAGTGCGGCAGATTTGTGGAGATATGGGAGACTGATTACTATCCTAGAGGTTCCAAGTGTGGTGCTCTGAGGGGAACTTTTATTTAGTCTCCATTAGGCAGTGCATGTGGATGTGTTATTGTGTTAAAATGTAATAAGTATAAAAATAGAATGTAATAGCGTTCTGCAACACAAACCCCTTCGAGATTGTTCTTTAGTAGCGAGTAGAGAGACAAGTCTTTCCATCAGCCTCACTCCGATAGTTCTTTGGTAGCGAGTAGAGAGACATGTCTTTCCATCAGCCTCACTCCGATAGTTCTTTAGTAGCGAGTAGAGAGACAAGTCTTTCCATCAACCTCACCCCGATAGTTCTGTGGTAGCAAGTAGAGAGACATGTCTTTCTATCAACCTCACCTCGATAGTTCTGTGGTAGCGAGTAGAGAGACAAGTAATTCCATCAATCTCACCTCGATAGTTCTGTGGTAGCGAGTAGAGAGACAAGTCTTTCCATGAACCTCACCCCGATAGTTCTGTGGTAGCGAGTAGAGAGACAAGTCTTTCCATCAACCTCACCCCGATAGATGCACGCCCTGGATGTCAGTATCATGCACTTAATTACAAAGCTGTCTTTCAGATAATTCACAACCACCCAACCAACCACACAAGTAATCAACCAACCACCTAGCCAACCAAACCAAACAACAACCCCCCCCCCCCCCTAACCAACCAAACAACCAGACAACCAACCACCTAGCCAACCAAATCAAATAACCAACCACCCGAGAAGGTTAACCCGATCAACAAATGCCCCGCAGAAGTCGGATGTGTCGGTCTAATTGCGCAAGAACTCAGCTCTGCTGCAAACAGGCACAACGCAATCGCGGCCGAAATATACTCTCCGGATGAACGCAGAAGAAGAAATAACCAACCAACTACCCAACCAATCAAACAATCAACCAACGAAATCTATGATATACTAATGTGGAGCATGACAGACTGAATGGGTGAAACTAATAACCGCAATTTCCCCCTGCTGTGAATCCATCTTGTAGTGGTAGAGGTTCTTGTGTCTTCCAATGTCAACAGGCTTTAGCTAGTAAAGTTGAGGTTTGTTAAAATATTTCGCAAGTAGCCATTAGTCCTTTGTCTTCGTTGGTTGGCGACTTTCAATATAAGGTTGGTCATCCCGCTGCCGCCCTTGTTTGTCCGTGTCACGTCTACCTTGGTATGTTACTAATCATTATTTAGCAGATCTGTTGCAGAACCGATCATGAACAAGTCTACACAAGGCTTGGCGTGGGTAGTTGAGGGTATATCCTCCACTGGGAGATGACAGGCAGAAGCAGAAGAAGAAGATTATGTTGTTTGAAGTCAACAGTTTGATGTCACCATGTCTGATGTCACCGTGATGTCACCATGTTTGATGTCATCATGTTTGATGTCACCATGTCTGATGTCACCATGTCTGATGTCACCATGTCTGATGTCCCCATGTTTGATGTCGCCATGTTTGATGTCCCCATGTTTGATGCCTCCTCAAGGCCCTTTGGAAATAGTCTCAATCCTATACCAGTCTATACCTGTCCCATGCATGCATATTGCTCAATGTGTCCACAATGTCCTATGTTGATCTTCGTACTGTTTTATCACTGCCACTTTAGGAGAAATATCTTCCATTGCTGTTCTTTACAAACATCTGTGATGGAAGATTCGAAGAAGAGATAGAAACAATATGCAGGCAAAACTGGAACTTATCAGCTGGTACCGTCATTCCACTATCCGAATATTATAATACAAGGACAAATGACAAATAGTATTTTTCTTTCAACACTTTGTAATCAATGTCAAACTTGATCCCAATCAACATTTCACCAAAATAAAACTCGCTACATGTGAGATGATTTGATTGAGAAAGGCTGTTGAGATTTCCATTATAGAGACAGGATGTCTAGTGATGCAATCAGTTATATGACAATCTAAAATTATGCATGGCTAAGGTGTAGTGATCGCAGTTTCATAATCCCAACATACTGGGTTGGAATTCAGCCACAATCAATATCGAAACAGACCGCTTTGCGTTGATGTTCACAATGGTTTGAGAGTTATGCCGTTAAGAAAGCATTGGCAAACTACTGAATGTAAAATTTCATAGAAAATCATACTCAAAAATAAAATGTTGGGTTTAATTGCGGCTTCTTGTAAAAGGACATGCAACTAAATTGTAACTCAATACCCTGCATCGATTTCATAGAAACCAGAAATAAAGTGGTTAGGCCATCTTGAGAGAATGAAATTTGATCAATTGCATGAAAAAGAATGAAAGTAAAAGATCTTGATAAAAAGAAAGAGGAATATCAAGTAGATATCATGAAGGATACTCTAAACAAACATGGATGCACGTAATGAAAGCAACACATCTGGCCTTAGAGTGCCACCTTAGACTTGCATCACCTCTAGACTTCAGTGTGTATGAAGAATAGAGACATCCACCCGGATCTAGATCATGCACTGCAATATTCACTTGAGGAGCGTTTGACATCTCCGTTTTAGTTAGAATTTATTAACATCTCTCTAATCATACAAGTGTCATCTCCACAATGAAGGCAGGCTGCGATGTACGAGTTAAGCATTGTCTGCCTTTTTCTGAGGTGTTACAATTTGTTTTACTATGATCCGCCCAACTCTTGATGTTGCTTCGCCACTTTTATGCCATGCTCACCTGTTGTCTTGCTAACATGTTTTCCACCTTTCCAACCAGTATGATTTTTTAAATATTTGTGTAAGTCTTTTGTTGTCGGCATACTATCGTATATGGCTCTGCTGTATACCTTTAATCAGAACTGCTTTCATTCCCGGAGTCTCTGTCCTGTACATTTGAGTTAACAATGTGTGGAGTGGGTCATAATGTGGAGTGGGTTATACTGCCAGAGGAAACATTAGACCTCTGCAGTGTTATAATCACACTGGATCAGGAATGCAGGGATTGACCGGCAGGCTGCGCTTAATGGGATGTGAAACAATTGATTCAAGACAATTCTCGCCAAGGTGATGTAATCATCTACACGGATGGCTCTGTGCTAAGGGGTGAAAGAAGTGCTTGGGGGATCGTGACCAAGGTTGGTGGACGGTGTTTAGGGCAGGAGAGCCTAGCATATGATACCACAAGATCTAGTTTGAGAATGGAGGTGGAAGAAGTCGCAGCGGTGTTCCGCTGGCTGGCGGACAAACAAGATAACAGATAGATATCATCACAGCCTGGAGAGAACGGTGCTGCAGGGACTGACCAGAGGATCTGGCCGATGCCTAGGACTCTGCGGAAAGCCAGACGGAAACATAATAAGTCTGCTACCGGTACCATTAGTACTGGGACTCTTCGCTGGATGTTGAAGATGAGGACGTAGCACGTATGCGAATGTCCCGAATGCTTTTATGTCATTTATTGACTCAATTCAATTTAGCTGAATACTACTCTTTAATGTGACAAATGTTCATTCCAGGCATTGGGTTGTAGCCTGTTGACAATCAAATATCCACAAACTAGGGAAAACATTGTCAACCAAGGCATAGCCCCAGCCAGTCCGTATGTGATGTGCTGAATCATGATGTGGTTACATCTTATATGACTTTCTGTTGATGTGAAGTTGTAGTGCGCGGTTTGTACACCCAGTTGGTGTCTATGCTTCTAGTGGAGAATGGGAGATCTGCAGTAAAGATGGTACTTGGTACCGAATAGACAGAAACCACCAACCTCACTCCGATGGATGCATGTCCATATCATCAGTGAATCGGACTTAATAGTTTAAACTTCCCGTCTTTCAGAGAATTCACCAGCCATGCAACTAGCCAACCAACTTGTCAACCAACCAACCATCTAACCAGCCAAACAAGTAACAAATGATCCAACTAGTCAACCACCCTACCGACTAACTAACCAGCCAATCATCCAGTCAGCCAACCAAACAATCAACCAACCAACCAGTCAACAAACCACCCAACCAACCAGCCAGACAAGTAAGAAATCATCCAACCAGTCAACCACCCAACCGACTAACTAACCAGCCAATCCAGTCAGCCAACCAACCAATCAATCTACCAGCCAAACAAACTATCAACTAACTAATCATCTTACCAATCATCCAGCCAACCAAACAACCAACCAAACAATCAACCAACTAGTCAACCAAACAATCAACTAACCAATCATCTTACCAATCACTCAGCCAACCAAACAACCAACCAAACAATCAACCAAACAATCAACCAACCAACTAGTCAACCAAACACACACCCAAACAAACAAGCATGAAACCAACCAACCAATATGACACATGTGTTACCTTGAAAAGTTTTTCCTAACTGCATCAAGTCGAAAACGCGACGACAAAACTAAAAAAGAATAAAACAATGACTGACGGACGGACGGACGGACGGACATATTTTACCACTAAGCTTCGACACCTGGGAAAACTTAATTGGTCTTTGATGAGAACGGATGGGTAAGTCCAACTGCCTACACCCAAGTTTCCTCTGCCGGCTGCCAATCAATAGCTAAAAGTCTCCCGTAAAATCAATTAAGCTGGCCAGCTCAAGGTAGGCATATCATCACAAGCAGGCTATCAAAGCTTGTTAGGAAGTCATGTGACTGACATCGTTTTTCCTCCCTCCCTCCCTCTCTTCCTTCCTTACCTCCCTAAATACTTGACGCATGGCAGCGTAAGTGACAGATGAAGATCTGACAGAGAGGAAACGATTGTTAATAATATATTTTCGTTATGAAGATTTTCTTACTTTGGTCGATCCTGAATCCATTATTGATTTAATTATGGAAGAATGCTGCAGCTTTCCCTATGTACCATTCCTTTATTCCATGCCGTGTGGCGTTGGTGACCATGTCTACTAAGGCAATCTGTCTCGTACTCTGCCAATCATTTCTGAGACTGTTGTGCCGCCATGCAATGAAGTCAAACTGCCCAGCATCCTCTTCCTTGGTTTTCCCGCCTCTCTTCTCCTTCGCCTTTCCCAACGACATACTCCAGCTGTCCGCTTCTCATACCATGCACAAAGAATGCGATCTGTCTTTCCTCCCATGACACTGTGTTCTTATTATCCTTCTATAAAACCACATATCTGAAGCCTCCAAATAATTTCTCACTTGTTGCTAAATGTCCACAAATAGCTCTCATACATCAGAATTGGGTCATCATAGCTCTTGAGAACTATTTTTCTCACCTTGATTGAGACAGATGCATTTCTTAAAATATTCTTCATCTTGTGAAATGTTGTCATTGTATGGACTATTCTACATGTAACTTCATGTTGTCTTTGTATGGACTATTCTACATGTAACTTCATGTTGTCTTTGTATGGGCTATTCTACATATAACTTCATGTTGTCTTTGTATGGACTATTCTACATGTAACTTCATGTTGTCTTTGTATGGACTATTCTACATGTAACTTCATGTTGTCTTTGTATGGACTATTCTACATGTAACTTCATGTTGTCTTTGTATGGACTATTCTACATGACTTCATGTTGTCATTGTATGCACTATTCTACATATAACTTCATGTTGTCTTTGTATGGACTATTCTACATGTAACTTCATGTTGTCTTTGTATGGACTATTCTACATGTAACTTCATGTTGTCTTTGTATGGACTATTCTACATGTAACTTCATGTTGTCTTTGTATGGACTATTCTACATGTAACTTCATGTTGTCTTTGTATGGACTATTCTACATGTAACTTCATGTTGTATTTGTATGGGCTATTCTACATGTAACTTCATGTTGTCTTTGTATGGACTATTCTACATGTAACTTCATGTTGTCTTTGTATGGACTATTCTACATGTAACTTCATGTTGTCTTTGTATGGACTATTCTACATATAACTTCATGTTGTCTTTGTATGGACTATTCTACATGTAACTTCATGTTGTCTTTGTATGGACTATTCTACATGTAACTTCATGTTGTATTTGTATGGGCTATTCTACATGTAACTTCATGTTGTCTTTGTATGGACTATTCTACATCTAACTTCATGTTAATGCATACTTCATGCCCAATTCTAACCCTTTGAAAATAAAGTGTGTTCGTTCGTTTATTCATTCGTACGTTCCTTAATACACCCTCCATCTGCTGTTATTAAAGTACCCGAATAATTAAATACATTGACTTGTTTCAGATTGGTTCCATTCACTTTGATACAAGTATGTTCGATAATGAAAGACGTATCGCGTGTCAGTGACATCACTATCTCTACTATGTTTTGTGGTGTTTACATTTGTCGTCAATGAAAATTAACACACCATACATTTATTTATGTCTGAAATTTAACCAGACCAAATGAGAAAGCCTGCCCAAAGCAGAGTATTTATAGCCTGGAACATAGTCCGTGCGTGCAACGTAGTTGCCACACTGTGCTGAAATTCCCCCGGAATGATCTGTATGGAGAAACTGGAGACCCCACTGAGGTATTCGTGTGTTTGAGGTATTCTTTACAAATCAAATCAAATATACAGATTGGTCGCCCGCTCCCTCTCCCCCAACACACAATAAATCTTATCTACTTTACTTGCTACGTCACTTTCTGTCCACTGATCCACGGAGCTCATGACATACAGGTTGTAATTTTGTGCCCAATGATTTAGACATCTCGCACATATTGATTTTTGTGCACTAGGATTTAGATGCATCCAGGATCTCAGCTTTGTGACTTATTTGTTGTTTGTTAATGTAGATGTATGTGTCTTTTGTTAGTGTCTGTTGAAGACATTATAGCTGCAACGTCCAGTCATTGTGTTCTGGCAAAGATGATAAGTTCCACTTTCCGTTTGTGCTGATTTACTCATTGTATCTTTTCACAAATCAAACCATATTTATTTCCTATTTGCCATTGTTGGAAAAATACTCATACTCAGTGTAATTAACTTTTCATTTGAAGTAATTCCACAATTGATTGAATGTCATTTCGTTAATGTTTATGTGCGTGTTCCCACTTTACCAGCTCTGCAAACAATACACGCTGTGGGTTTAAATATTGAATGCTCTTTGACAAAATCAGTAGAAAACCCTCAAATGCAAACGGGAAAAGCAATAGTGTTTGTTTTGTTCATGATTACATATAACGTTGGTGGAAATGTCGAGTATGTTTCACGTATATTACATGTACATGCCTGAAATCTCTTAGCAAGAACGATACATTCACACAATTTCACATTACAACTGCAAAAATTTCACCTTACAACTACAAAGATTTCACATTACAACTACAATTATATCACATTACAACTTCCACAATTTCACGTTACAACTCTAACAAATTCTCGTTACTACTACAACTTCACATTTTAACTAGAACAACTTCACAACATCTTCACATTACAACTTCAAGAATTTCACGTTACAACTACAACAACGTCACATTACAAGTTCGACAATTTCACAACAATTTCACATTACAACTACAACATCACGTTACAACTACAACAACTTCACGTTAAAGCTACAACAACTTCACTTTGCAAAAACAACTTCATGTTCGCGGGCACGTTGGAGTAAGCGGTTACGACGTTACGCTGACAATGGCATTAGCGCGGTTGGACGTGGGTTCTATGCCAGCTCTCGACGTTCGCTGAGGGAGGGAAAGGCAAGCCATCTATTACTCCGTTCAGTTCCAAAACGTGATGGTTCTGTCACACCAAATTTATGAGGCCATTTTGTTCCTAAGTTCACATCTTGTGGAATGCAATATGTGTTTTCTTCTTGGTCCAAGACATTCCAAGAACTTGTCTGTAACAGCTGAGATTTTCCTTTTATTAGAGATCACGAAATGATTTTTACATTGCATCCGAATGTTGCCACAGGAAAGATGTCTGTTCTCAAATTCGTCTTGGTCCAAGACATTCCAAGAACTTGACTGTAATAGCTGAGATTTTCCTTTTATTAATGATCACGAAATGATTTTTAAATTGCATCCGAATGTTGCCACAGGAAAGATGTCTGTTCTCAAAATGTTAACTTGAACTTGTTTGCTGTTTTGTGCCATAGACTAGTAATACTAATTAATTAAACTCACTAGATGTGCAAGATCCCATTAAGACCTTTGGTAGCGGAAAAATCGTTAAGAATACCATAAAAATATTTAACCCGTAATAGTTAATCACAAAGCGGGAGTGATTGGGGTAGCGGTTGGGGCGTTACCTTACAACTGCATGAGCGCGGTCAACGAAGTGTTAATGTCTGCTAACGTTCGCTAAGGGAGGGAAAGACTGGACTGGCCTCCAATACCTTCATGCCCTCTGACCTACAAAATGTAATGGTCCAAAAGCTTCACTTACCCACAACACGTTTCTGCTGCGGGACTTTTTAAAAAGTAATACAATATGAGCAGCGGATAATTGTAATACTTTTCTTGGAATAGTCTGGGAAGGGAGGGTGAGGGTGATGAGAAGCGGAACTAACTACCCCACCTCGTTATGCTGTAGCCTAGAATATGCTCACATAAACTACCTCTCCAAAGAAAATGCCATGGCCTATTGCTAGATTTATATCTGAAATGATAACGGACACTGTATGAAGATATACATTTCATCACCCAACACAGAATATGCCATGGTCTATTGCTACATTTATACCTGAAATGATAACAGACACTATGTGACCATATAAATTACATCTCCAAACACAGAATATGCCATGGTCTATTGCTAGATTTATATCTGAAATGATAACAGATACTGTATGAAGATATAAATTGCATCTCCCAACACAGAATATGCCATGGACTTGCTACATTTATGCCTGAAATTATAACGGACACTATGTAACCATATAAATTACATCTCCAAAGACGGAATATGCCATGGTCTATTGCTAGATTTATATCTGAAATGTTAACGGACACTATATGTCGCAAACATCATGTAGAGTTGAAAAGGATATGAACTTTATTAACCAAATAAAAACGGTGTATAAACATCTGGTGGGATATTCATTGACATACATTTCCGTAACCAGTTTCCTGTTATGAATCACCCCCTTCAGGAATTATGAACAGGTACGTGGGCGTAGCCAAAGTATATTTTATCATCTGTTAGTTTCACATTTCATAGCTATTAGAGGTATTTAACTCTGTCTGTCTGTCTGTCTGCCTGCCTGCCTGCCTACCTGTTTGTCTGCAACACTATTTTAACTGCATGTGCTGAACTGCACACCACGTGATACGTGACTCTAGACCCTGCTCTCTACAGAGTCTCTTTGCCCCCTGTTCTTTCCAACTGTTACAATATTTTTCAGTTTTGTTGAATCAAATGTTGCGAATACCTTGGACAGCCAGAGTAACAACTAACGACGATTGTCTGAAAGAGGCTAATGAATCTAGAACATTATATACAACAATAAGAAAGAGACAAACACATTTCTTTGGTCACGTGATGAGAAGAGAGGCATTGGAGAACATCGTGACGACTGGAAAATGAAAAAAGGAGAAGCCTCTTTGGGATTTTACAAGTAAAGTAAGCTGAGGCGTCGAAGGAAGTAAAGAAGATAATTAAATGGGACATGACGAGCAGAGTAAGCCTAGGATAGAAGGAATCAATGAAGAGAAGCTACCCGGATAGGGCGAGAGAAGGTAGCCTAGAAAAGAAGAAATTAAAGAGTCCGTCTTTAGGTACAAACTGACTGGGGTATATAGAGTAATAGTAGTAATTAGAAACTATGTCCAAGTGTAACAACAGATGGGTATAAATATTTAAAATAGTAAGTAAGAAAGCGTGCGTACGTGTAACAATAGACAGGGACAGAAAGAGTAAAAGCAGCAGTAATGAAGACATCATATGAGCGTGTCCCCGGGAAGGTTAACGCGGTCAACAAATGCCCGCAGAAGTCGGATGTGTCGGCCTAACGGCGCAAGAACGCAGCTCTGCTGTAAACAGGCACAACGCAATCACATCCGAAAAAAAAACTCCGGATGAACGAAGAAGAAGAAGAAGAAGATATGAGCGTGTTAATTCATAGGGACAAAAGGAATAAAGCAGTAATTAACAAAAAAATTCGCAAGTGTAACAATATACTAAGACAGAAGAAACGAAAGTTGTAATTAAGAATAAGTGTAACACAATACTGGAACAAACAGAGTAACAATAATAATTAAGAAAAATGCGCAAGCGCATCAGTAGACTGGGGGAGGAGTAAAAGTAATCCTTAAGTGCGCAACTTAACAGTGTACTGGGACAGGAGTAAGATGAGTAATTACCAGAACTTGGACTAGTACAACAACTACAGAGACACAATGAGTAAACTGGGGAGCGGGGGGGGGGGGGGATATGCGCAAGTGTAAAATTATACAGAGACTATAAGAGTAAGAGTAATAATCAAGATATAGTTGGCAAGTGTAAAAGACTGGGACAGACAAGAAATAGTTGACAATTGTAACAATAGACTGCGACAGATAAGAAACAGTCGGAAAGTGCAACAATAGACTGGGATAGACAAGAGACAGTTGGCAAAAAAAAAAAAAAAAGACTAGGACAGAAGGTCAGTTAAGTTAGTTGCATATCTTTTATAGGACGTCACAGTCAACATAAGCATTGTTTGCTGCTGTGATCTCTGGAAAGTTTGTGTTCAGGGGACATAAGGAGCAAAATAAGCAGTTCGCAAGTATAACAATAGACTGGTACAGAAGAAATGACATGAAATAATACAGAGCAAATGTTGTACCTGGTTGTGAAATAAGGAGTTAAATGCTTAATAGCTCTCTCTCTCTCTCTCTCTCTCTCTCTCTCTCTCTCTCTCTCTCTCTCTCTCTCTCTCTCTCTCTCTCTCTGACGCATGTACACGTACCACAGTCACGTGATTCACACAAGTGTAAAAGACGTGCCAATTACAATACGACCAGGATTGTCCTGACCCATCACTGACGCACGTTCTCGGAAACTGTCAGACACTCACATGTATGAGTCATGTCAAGAGTGTCTGTGTTCTAGACTGGTCTCAGAATAAAGCATGCGTGCACTAAATGCATGTTGGTAACATAAACAAAGGATATGTAAAGTGGGGGGGGGGGGGGGGGGGGGGGAAGATTATGACGGTGGAGACCACAAGCAATTTTTCCCATGATAATGATGGTGATGATGATGATGATGGTTAAAATTAACAAACGTTATTCCGTTTTGTCCTGGTCACTACTTCACAATACTTCCTTGAATAACATATGTAAAATCAATACTGCTTTCATTAAAATTTGAAAAATAAAACTTAACCTGCAACATTGCAAAAATTAGTTAGAAAGTGCTCTTACGCCTTAATGTCGCTAATATGTAATATTAATAGTTAAAATCAATAATATTAGCAAAATGTGGTTGTAAAATAAGCCAGACTAGTTATGTTTGTAAAGGTCTAGAGGATGCTTCGAAGAATTAAAACTGTAATGTTCTAGATCAGTGGTTCTCAACCTTTTTTGGCCCGTGCCCCCCTTCACCATATTTTCAGAACGTCATTCCCCCCTTCATATCAAAAATTTGGCCCGTGCCCCCCCCCCCCCCCACGTATTTTCAGAACGTCATCCCCCCCCCCTTCATATTTCCTATCTAAAAATCCCCCACCCCTATACAGTATACGTAAAAATGTAAGGTAAATTTAATAGCACATACTAAAACAAGTCTAGACATCCACATAAAACATGATTTGTGGGTCTACTGACTTTATAAAATGAATTTTAGAAGGATGAGACGTACTTAACTGTAAAGTATGAAGGGAAAAACAATATCAAGTAATCGGTTCTTGTATTAACGCGATCTTGAAATGGTCTTCATTCCCCCCCCCCCCCCTGGAAACCCTAAAATTCCCCCCTGGGGGGGGGGGAATTCCCCACTGGTTGAGAACCACTGTTCTAGATGGAGTGGGTAGAAACGCTTAACAGGTCGGAGATTGCCAGCATATCATGGTTTTCTGCCTAGCGCATGCTGTTGTGTGTATTAATGAACAGACTATAGATTAGCTGCTGCTGCCGCTCCTCTGGGTAAAGTGTTTATGATAAAGGTGAACAGACAGAGTATCCATGTATGGAAAGTCTGCCTTTGAAAGGAGTGGGTAGCGCAGTGTTTCCCAACGTGGGTCCACGCCCCACAGGGGGTCAATTCGATTGTTAAGGGGGGCAATTCGAAAATGGAAGAAATCGGCTGGATATAACAAAACGGAGAGACTTGAGACTGAAGTTAACTAAATTGGAACCTGACATAAAATCTCTTTGCAGCAAGCATCAAGCGCAAGGATCTCACTAAATTTAAATAATTACTAATAATTAAAATAATATAGAAAAATCTTTCATTAAAATTATTTTGTACTTGAATTTCAGTTCTCCATTATATGTTTTGAAAATGTACTTAATGTGTTTGCTCAATAATTTCCTAATATTTCTTCGTAAAACCTATCGGTCCTTTGGCTAGGATCGGGTGCATTTGCTGCTCTCCCCCCCCCCCCCCCCCCCCAGGTTTGCGCCTGGTCTGGTAGGGGGTCGGGATGATCAAATAAAACCCCATCACATATCTTCACCTTAGATGTGGGCCTGGTGGACCACTGTGGACAATAGCTCACAGTGAGACTAAGGGTCCACACAAAAAAGGGGGCGGCGGAGGAACCAGCTTGTCTGGGGTAACCGCCAAACAAAACAAAAAAATTCACCCAACACAACCGACACACAGGGACGCGGGACCTGGGGGGGGGGGGGGGGGGGGCGGCTCTGGTCCCTCTGGGAGCCCTTCTAAAAAAATAATTCAAGTTTCTTTAGTGAACATTTCAATTTTTGAATATTAAAAATGATGCGTATGTTTGGGGGGGGGGGGGGGGGGAATAAGAATTTTAGAAAGGCTTAGGTGGGGCATAGCACAAAAAAGGTTGGGAAACACTGGAGTAGAGGGTCTAGACGACATTGACACTAGAAGAAAAACCAGGCGGGCTTTTCATCAAATTTGTTACGGGAATAATCAGCATTGGAACTCTTCTGTGACTTTTGAAGAGGGAGACAGCATGTGTAGAAATGTCCCGAGTGCAGTCAGAAAGTAAAGGCCACTTCTACACGTCTCATCTCATCTCATCTCATCTCATCTCATAATGTTCCTCTTGTACCTTGCGGAGTCGAGGTGAAGTATCAATAGAGGCAGAGTGTCCGCTTATGGACTTCATGTATCGGTATTCCCATGGCCTCTGATACTCCCTCTGTCCATCTTTTACGTGGTCGGCCTCTTCCTCTACTTCCATTTGGTCTGTACATCATTGCTTGTTGCGGTATACTGTTAGTTGGTAACCTACTTGCATGGCCAAACCATCTGACTTGCTGCTTTCTAATAAAATCTAGCGCTGTAATCCAGATTTCTTCATTTCTGATCTTATCTTTTCTTGATACATTGAGTATTCTTCTCAGGAATCTCATTTCTGTTGTTGTGAACTTCCACACGTCTCAATTCGTTTCGTGTATATGGTGCTAGACTCATATAGACCAATGGACACTCGGTGGGTGACATAGTCAGTATCACACCGACCGCTTTACTTTCCAAGATATTTCCTGGTACCAATTTTACGACCTGGGAGCTAAAGTCAATTGTAAAATGTTTGAATCAGTGACGATTCTTGGGTTTAGTACTCAGTACTGGCGAGTATTCTTGCCGTCTACTGAAAGTTAATGAAGTAAACACAAATCTGCTCTGAGTAAGAAATTGCAAACAAAGCAGTATCAGAAATGAATAGAAAACGGTCTTTACACTTATAATAGAATATGACTGCCTGCATAGTTACAGTAAAAATACCAACCTCCCTATTAAAAACATGTGAATCGAACCGCCGAACATTACTCAACTACAGCAAGCTTTTAAATACAAGCTTTATATAAGGAGCAAATCTGGTCCTCAAACTCCCTTTCTGGCTACTAGCCTGGAGGGGAAGCCAGAGAGAATTCACATTGAGGAGAATCAATCGATTTCTTGGAATAACTGTTATTAATCGATTTTCGCTGTGCTTGCTGAAGTGAACTGCCATGTACCGTTCGACGTTGTCTATTGCCATCTAACATCAACGTGGGAGCCAAATCTGGCTAAACATTTATAATGGTTACGTGTATGGCCACAGACTATGCCTGTTAGAAAATACATTCTGTTAGAGCACCATTGAAGATATAGAATTACTTCTTCATAAATATCAAGCAGAATATATACAAATCTCGTTAACAGTGAATAGAAAGAGGCAGTCTGTGGTGTAATTTGCTTCTGGCGAACATGCCGGCATAATATTATGGCGGTGAGTGGAGTGGGGAGGCGGAAGTTCTGGCAATGATATTCATTGATGTTTAATCGAAGTAAGTGCAAACATGGGAACTGCAGTGGGGAAGTAGCTAGCACGCTTGTCCGCCAATCTGTTAGTTATGTGTTTGAATCCCCATATAAGCGGATGTTTACAAATTGACCTGGTCGAGCCAGCCTAAAATGGGTGTAAGGAATTGTTCAGGGAAGTAAAGGAGATATTGACCATATCACCCATTAAGTGCCGGATGGTCTAACAAAAATTATGGTGCTAGCCCTAGTGCCCAGTCCACCCGATTAAAAGGGTCGTTTCAATTTAACTTTACGTTACTACAGGCAAAAATGGAAGCTGGCTGGAATTTATAAATTGGTTAATACAGTAAGAAAACAGCCTGTTTACAGCGATAAAATAAGACATCCGATGCGTGTTCTAATATTTAACTACATTCGGCAAAATACCATACGTGTATTGGTTGTATTGTAATGGTATGTTTGTTTACTATTTCTGTCCAATTCTTTTTTCATGTTAATCCATTCCACTCCAGTTGTTACTTTATCTCATTGTAGATGATAACTGTGTTATAAAAACTCATTAAAACTTGATAGTTATTCTATACATGGATCGTTTGTTATATTGTAGATGATAGCTGTGACCATAAAAGATATGTATTTGAACCACAAGAAATAAATTGAATGTAAGTAATTAAAAAACCAACTGATTTATCAAAGAGAATGCGATCTAAGAATTTAACAATGAACTAGCATAATATTATCAAATTTTCAAAATAAGGTAACAATAAACAATCATACGCAGTTTGAAACCAAATGTAAATGAAAAAGAAATCGCACAATAGATATCTTTATTTGGTTTATGTTAACTGACTCACGAAAAACAAAACTGGAAATGCGAATCTTTATCGGTATTATATTGCATTTAATACAATGCTTTCCCATTGTGAATTTAAACAATGTGGACACACAAGAGATTCCAAAATAAATGGCATGGCATATATATTATAAGCTGTATCTCGTCAAGTGGATACCATATAATTACAAGTGATTTGAAGTGAATAGATGAAAAAAACCTCCATAACATATGTAATTCTATAGCTTGCATCCGTGTGGATATAGGGAAATATTTCATGCATTAAATTATGCAATTCGTTGTTTGCATCGTTTTTTATTTTGTTTAAATAAATACTGTCATCTAATTTCGAAACGAACTGAATGTAACGAGCCTGCAACCTGCTTAAATAATTAGGAAAATTGCACAAAGATCAAGTAAATATGTATTGCTAGTTTGCTTATATTGTTACTGTAAACACAGTACCTTCATCAACAGTGCAGCGTCAGTTGATGGTGCAGTATTACATTTTCAGACTCAAATATTCACTTTTTTTGCGGACAGCAGGAGAATAACTCGTGTACAGCCAGCAGTGCACCTATCCTCACAGTCTCTAGAACAATCTACACACGAGTCCGCTTTCGAACATGATCGTTCTCGACTTACCGCTCGTTCCTAAAGTAAGTCAGGCACCAGATTCTGGAGACCTTTGATTGGTTCTTTCAACATGAGCACCGAGCAAAAAGCTGGATCTTTGCGACGGGGCTCACTGCCCTAAAAGGCGGCAGGCCCAAAGACACCTGGGACAAGAAAACCTGCGACCCGAGCTACAATCGGGGAGGAGGGAAAAGAACAGGAAACGAAGACAGAACAGAAAGGAAAGTTCTCACATCAAGAGAAAACAAACACGAGACTGCACGCGGAATGCCGAGCCCCTCTGGCCAAAAAGTCAAAGTTAAAACACTGAGGGGAGAAAATAATGTTGGCTAAAGGGCAAAGATTACAGGGAAAAATTGAAAGGCGCTAATCTCGACTGCCTACTGCCAGTAACGTATACAGAATTAAGAGAAAGTGTTAGCATGAAAACATGGCTACGTTGTAGATTGTCTCGACTCAAAGAAGTTATTTGAATATATACATCAGCGCTAGATTTATAACTTTGGTGTACAGTAAATGGGGGTCCTGACAGAGCGGGAGGGAGGAAGTATGGTGTGCAGACATGAACCAAAAAGAAAATCTGGCAAGAGTACGTGGCGCCAAAATGTTGTCGTAAGTTTGGGAAGACTCAGGTAGCTTCAAGAGGCTCTCAAAAGGTCTCACAGATCCTCTAAAAGTCAAATGTGAAAGTAAGAACTGGCGATGTTGGACGTATCATTCGCCTACTCTTGATGCAGTCAGACAAGTACAGCATGTGTAAAGTTTAGGGACGGGAAGAGTTTTCATGGACTCTCACAAGGGGTTCAGAGAGTAGAAAGTGGCAGAAGTTGTTTGAACCATATATCCTGAGCGTAAACTGTAACAGAAGCCCGGTAGAGAAGAGATCTGGACCGGTTCAACAAGTTGGGGCGACTTATAAAGTTGATGTGATACATGTAGGCAACAATGTTCGTTAACTGTTCACCAAGTACAGCGATAAAAAGCACAAGCATAGACAACACCTTCCATGTCCTGTGGCTTGTTAACAGATGAACAGACAGACAGAATGATTTATAAAAAGACAGGCGACGAATCTGCTGTCAGACACAAATAATGATAAAGACACAAGGGAAGAATTTGTCGGTAGACAGACAAGTATATAAATAGGCATTATTTATATATTTAGCCAGACATTTCCACAGATCATAGACATTCCCACACACCACAGGCATTCCCACAGACCACAGACATTCTGACACATCACAGACATTCCCAAAGACTACATACATTCTGACATTTACATTCAGACAGATATCACCCATTCAGACAGACAGAAGAAAGGATAGATGACTGGATCGATGAAAATACAGACAGGCAGACAGACAGCACCATATACCCAAACACCTCAAGGGGAATAAACGAGTTCTATATGTACATATGTCACTTATAATCTCTACATTGCGGGCAACCAGAAAAGAGCTCTATACGTACATATATCACTTATAATCTCTACATTGCGGGCAACCAGAAACGAGTTCTATACGTATATATGTCACTTATAATCTCTACATTGCGGGCAACCAGAAACGAGTTCTATACGTACACATGTCACTTGTAATCTCTACATTGCGGGCAACCAGAAACCAGCAGCTGAGGTTCAACCGCAATCCCGCAATCATCCCAGGGAAGACTCACAGGTGGGTCTGGCGGGTTGCTGTGTGTTTATGTGTTTGTGCTTGTGTCTGTCTGTCTGTATGTGTGAGTGTGTGTATTATTATGATGCACTATCCGAGAGGCGCGGGTTATCACGTAAACTACTTCTCTCCTCCACATCCTGAGGCGTATTGGGTATATGGTGTTAGTCCCATTAACGGCGCCGTGACTCAGGGGTTAGTGAAACTCGCAGTTTTATAAATCCCCGTTATACCGAGTCCAGGGTTCGAAATCAGCAGTAGGAGACGTGGAAGCAGATCTCTTTGAGTTAATTTCGATGGCACGAGTCCGTTCTAAAACAATGGCACACTACTGAACTAGCATTGCCTACACCACTAGGTCGAAAGGTATTGTATCCATCGTGAGAAAACTAACTTAGCGTGATCGAGCTGAGGATTCTGTCTTGGTTGACAAATGTATTAACTACGGTACCACCACAGCTGCACCACCACCTCTCTCTCTCTCTCTCTCTCTCTCTCTCTCTCTCTCATGGTGAACAAGCGCAGGGCTTAGTCTTGGCTGGCCAATGTATTATCTACAGTAACACCACAGCTTTCCCTCTCTCTCTCTCTCTCTCTCTCTCTCTCTCTCATTGTGAACAAGCGCAGGGCTTAGTCTTGGCTGGCCAATGTATTATCTACAGTAACACCACAGCTCTCTCTCTCTCTCTCTCTCTCTCTCTCTCTCTCTCTCTCTCTCTCTCTCTCTCTCTCTCTCTCTTTCTCTCTCTCTCTCTCTTGCTATATATATATATATATATATATATATATATATATATATATATATATATATATATATATAGCAATTCAGTGAGTCAGTCCGCAGGAAGAGAAGTGTGGTGAATGACTCAGTTAGTGAGTCAGTGGTTTATCCCGCAACTAGCCAATAGCAAGAGAATGAATAAATGACTCAATGAATGACAGGGAAACAGGCGGACAGCAACAATGCTTTCATAATTCCTGAACTTTGGGGTTGCGCGCCCTGTAAAAATAAGTTATAGCAACATGTGTGTAAGCGAGAATTATCAGATTTCGTTTAGCTCATTGTAAATGGATAGGACGGGACTTGTCATACATTCACATAATGGAACAGCCACTGTGATTTCGTAATGAAGCAATAATAACGTCTAAAGAGTATTATGTCTGATGAGGTTAGAAAGTATGTTATGGTGTTTAAACTGACAAGAAAGGCCCTCTAAGAGTAATGTTATGGTATTTAAAATAAAGCTTTGAAATTAACCCTTTCAGAATGGCGTTGGCATGTTTAAAACAGAGAGCACATTTCTCTTATAGTAACGTTATGATGTTTAAAACAACCGGGCCTTGCCCTCTTATAGTAACATTATGATGTGTAACAAGCGGTCACGTTTATTTCATAGTAGCGTTATGGTTATTGACTGGTTATTGTGACTGTCTACGTCTAACTGATTAGAGACATTAGACGTAGACAGTCACAATTTTTGGGCATGTTATGAGAAGAAATGATCTGGAGAACTTGGTGACAACTGGTAAGATCGAGGGGAACAGTCGGGAACAGACCAAGGGGAAGACCTAGAAGCAAGTACCTGGATGGCTTGGCCTTGTGGCATGGTCGAGATAGAAACACGGAGCTGATCCACGACTCTGGTGATCGAGTGAGATGGCAGAACATGACCGCCCACGCTTACCGGCATGGCACATGATGGATGGATGAAACGTTATGGTGTTTAAAACAGCCGGCCACGTTTCTCTCATAGTAACGTTTTTCTCTTACAGAAACGTTATGATCTTTAAAACAACCGGGCCTGATCCTCTTATAGTAACATTATGATGTGCATAAAACAGTCGGGCACGTTTCTCTTACGGTAACATTATGGTGTTTAAACCAACCGGACACGTTTCTCTTACAGAAACGTTATGATGTTTAAAACAGCCGGGCAAGGTTCCATCAGAGTGACGCTATGATTTGTAATACTCAACCGGGCAGGGTGCTCTCAATGTTAAAGACGATACAACAAAGAAGACGCCAGATAGCAACAAGAAGATACATACTTGAGACAGACAGTCTGGAGTAATGTTTGACTTTAAGCTCGCTGTACCTGGCACACCAGACAAGGTTATCATTGTTCAGCGCATCTTGAACTCCACCCCTTAACTATGCTCCATTCTTCTCCGTGCACTATGACGCTATTGTTCTAACATGTGAACACAGAAACACGAATCTTGTAAATAGTTTTTTCTCTCTTTATACATCGCCCGAGTTAGCGCATATCTTCCACTCTCTTATGTACTGTACAATACAAAGAGTATTTAGACTATCCTGACTGTATTTAGTCTATAAGTGGGCATCGGAGCAGTTGTGGATTCAATGGTTCTGAGACAGTAGGGAAAGTGGTTTTCACATACTGCCTCAGTTTACTAGAGGGCAATGACTGGAATGATTTTGAGACAGAAAGTTCACCGTCCAGTATAAGTTCAAAATTAGTGAGTGACCGGGCGCTGACTTGATCATGGCCTGCTAACCGAAAGTTTACCTTTCGTTGTTAATGAAATGAGAAATTCAGGAAACATGAAACCAAAACTTAGCATAGGCTTTGTGGGGAACTGTCAGTTTGGGCAAGAAATACAACGGAGGGGCAGATTTATAGCAGTGGGAACGTGCTTGAGCTGAGAAATCTACTTCAAGGAGCATGAACTCAAACAAGGACTATGAACTCAAAAACAAGGTCGTATTGGGGTGAAGGTAGTTAGATTAATAATAAGATGCAAATTGAAGCAGGGTACGCGAAGTACTGATTGGATGACAAGGGACAGCGACGTCACGTGATTCAAGAAAGGCGCCAACTCGAGAAGTAATATATACTTGAGGATCCAGTCAGTTAGAAGAGTCGAGCAGGAGAGAGGACAGTTAATAGTGGACTCCGGGAGCGGCAAGGGCCTGGGCCCTCTTGGGGCAGCCCAAGGAACATAGTAACAGGACTTCAGAAATTGTGGCTAATCCGTGCCCAAGTCTGTATAGTATCTGTAGGAGGAGGAAGTGAAGGAGGACGGACAAGCGCTCATGCTAGAACTCGTCTGAATCACTGATAGGAGTGAGAGCGACTAAGGATCTGTGAACGGAACCTACCAAAGGCAGATAAGCCAAAGAAGGGAAAGACACGCAGAGTCCGAGGGTCGTTAAAGTGCAAGAAAGCCACTTGAGTTAAGAGGACCGCCAGCTAAGGAGACCGCTCGTTAGTTGCAGTAGATGGCTAAACGTCAAACAGGACGACCATAGCCCGAACACTGCGGTTGGAACCACGCAGGAGACTAAAGGTCAGATATGACAATAAGGTCAAGTGGGATCCACGACAAGCGATTGATTGGGCAGAGACAAATGAAACCCAGGAGGACGACCATAAAACCCACTGGATGGCAGAAGAAGAATGTAAGTTGACATAAGACTTAGACCTAATTAGTTTAGTTGTATATTATAAATCAGGTACTTTAGTTTAGAGAGCTATAGCAAACTACTGTAGGTAAGTTTACCGAATAATTATGAGCAGTCGAAAAAGGATTAGGATTGGATGCGACGTCCTGCAAATTACGTATATATAATGGCTGGTCTATAGTGTTGGGAGTCATATTAATCGGAGAGATAAGCAGAGTGTGGATAAACTGTATATGTTCATGTAAACTGAGCCATTAGCCTACAAGATTAATGAGAACTAGGCTAGTGCAAGTGCATGTAAATACGAAGAGATGGCAGTATTGCAAGAATATAGGCACAGCGACCAAACACAGCAGACGACAGAAGAAGATAGCCAGGCACTCGCGATCACTAGGTCAACCAGACAATAGGGGCAGGTGAGATCGTTGGCCAGAGACGGGGCGGGCACAGGAAAGAATGCGTGTCTTTTGTTAACTGGACATAGGTGAAAGGAGGTCGCGCTTCTGCGGTTGTGTAGCTAAGGTGTAGTTAGGCTGGCCCGGCGTGGTACAGACAGCGAGTTCAGATCTTCGGGTGAATGGTTAAATACTTAATGTTGGCTGTAGGCGGCGCGTTGGGAAATAGGCGATAATAATGTTAGTTAAATATATATAGACGATAGATTACTGTGTTTACAATAAGGTTCTTATTTATGTTATGGCTAAGATATACTAATACTAGTATAGATAAAGAAGAGATAGATGTTAAGGACTTTGTAGGTAGTGAAAGACTAAGGTTTATTCTCACATAAAACTCACGGGTAGTGTTTTATAATGTTTCAGACATTGTCTGGGTAAACAGTTACCCGCTGAACAAGTTGGATGGGAGCGAATTAATTCCCTGGGTATATGGATTGATGGATCAATCTGTGGATCAATGGGTGTTTGGGCTGAATACATGTACCACTGATAAGCCTACGGAGAGATAGTTATGAAACAAAGGCCGGTGTAATTCCTAGATTTAGTCCTTTTCTTCATGCGGTTAGGAGGTGATAGTAGGTAATGATTCCCTAACATCTGGTTGTATAGTTTATTACATTATCTACCTCCCCTTGTGGCGTCATGCAGTATTGTGTTGTTTTTTGGAGTCGATTATACATAGATGTGTCTTCAATGCATGTACTGGTTACTTTATGTGATTATACTGTAGATTGTCACTCTGTTACCGTTCAGAAGAAAATAATATGTTTGAGTTGCCTTTTATTTCGACTTGTCAGTCTGAGATTGTGTAGATTAGAGTAGCTTAGAGACCTGGTGAGGCTGTACATCTCTTCTATAACCTGATAACATACACCACGAGACATTGATGGTGCAATAGTAATTAACTATTGTTCTCACGCGGAGACACGAACCTCTATCTGTCGTATCCCTTACTCTCATCCTTTTTCTCCTTCTCTCTCTCTCTCTCCCCTGTTCTCCCTCTTTCTTTACTATCAAAGGTAGTGTGTAGTAGGCAGAGTTCGACTGAGGAACGAACTTTTAGGCTTCACACCATCTTATATCATATCCCTCAAATCATTCTTTTCTTTCTCTCCTCTCTCTTCTCCCTCCCTCCTCTCTCTTCTTCCTCTTTTTTCCTCTTGATCACACATGGCGTCGTCGGCAGGATTGTTTCCAGAATAATCTGGGGTTCCTATTGTAGTCCAGGAGTTCCCAGAATATTCCATGTGAACTTTGTCTCGGCGGTGTCAGGTTCTACTACATAGTGAGATCGTATACATAGATTTGTCGCTTACAGTCAGTAGTTCGTGATTGCCTGCTCGATAGTTGTCTCAGTAAGTGTTCCTTTACTAGGCTACTTATCTCATAGCTGGTTGGTAAATTGTCTGATCTATCTGTCGGCGAGGGTTCTACTAAGTCTGGTCAGTTAGAAACTCTTGTGTAAAGTACACCGGCCATAACCACCTTGCTACAAGAATACAGGAAAACCCACTACAAACAAAATACCCAGGGATAGCCAACTCAGAAGGAGTGTCAGCGCAGCGGAATCTGTCCGAAATGAGCTCAGACAACAGCTGAGCAGAGCAAGTCAACGTAAGGGTGGTCTTATCTTGTTATCGTTAAAGGACAAGTTCCTCTTTTCAGTGCACGTTAAAGACTAACTCACTGATTGAAGGGTATCACAATAAAATACCCACCGTTATACCAAGGCCACCCACTCTTCGTCCAGGAAGTAGAGTCATGATTGACGACAGGGTATGGCAAGTGAAAACCCAGAGCCATGCAAAGTATAAGAACAATTCCTACACCTGACATGCAGAGCAATCCAAACCTGTGGCTGTGGGACGGATGTCAGTTAGTTTGTCGGGAAGGCAGCTGTTTGCCTGGCTGAACTCAATACGTCTGGTGGCAGTGGCAACCTCTGAAACCATCAGGACAATATGTTTCAACTCCCCCCCCCCTTTTTCCTTCTGCAGAAGAGAACAGAGCGAGACGGGCTGTGCGAAACGTTAACAATGGCACATGTGCATACCAGAAATTCACGCATGAACAATTAGATCATCAAGAGGGGATATTCCCCTGTGTTTTATTTAGTGAGTTTATTATGGCTGTTGTGAAGAGACAAATGACAGTGTAATTCGTGGTAGTTAGAAAATCCCTTTTTTAGAGGCGGGAACAGAGGTGGAATTCAGTGTACCAGCGTGTTCAAGTTTCATGATACCAGAATTAGATATGTTAACGGTGTTGGGCAGTGAATGACAAGCGACGCCCTATATTTCTGCCGTGCATATAGAATAGACACAAAGAAACAATCGTAGAAATTCAGTGAAGAAGAAAACGGAATCCAGAGAGCACCCGCAAGCAGAAACATATTCTTTATATATTTATTCCAGCGTGACTATGAACAGTAGTTAAATAATTAGTTAAACGTTCGTGGTGTAGTGTTGGTTCATAATTGAATGACAATTTTGTTGTAGTCACGTGCATATGGGTAGTAGCGTTTAGCCATCCTTTGTTTGTTTTACAGGTTCATGAATGTAGTTAGAAACATGTTATTTTGTTGTTTAAATCAATATGACTACTTGATAGGATCAACTGTTGTGGAGCAGTTAGCTCCCTTGTTATTTCCATAGCGGAAGTTGCCGAGTCGGGTATGCGAACGTTTTTATTTTTTTGTGTGGGCTTCACTTTATGGTGTTCGGGGCAGACACAACTGTAGTATTGGGTGTCATAGTGACAACACACGGTTCAACGTCGTGCCAGGAGGCCAAGAAGTCCATTTATAATCTGAGATTACCCGAGTAGACGTTAATACGGGTATATGTTTTTTTGTGAAGCAGCAGGTCGGAAAATACATGTTAGCGCCAGGGTGTCCAAGAACTGGGCACACATTTTTTTCAGAGTTATTTCAGCGCCAAGACAATTGAGCATGATGTCCAACGACTGGGCGCACATTTGTTTTTATGTCGAAAGCTGTTTCATGATATATGTTTTGGTTTGTTTCTATGACCACTAAATGTTGTTTACTTACAGTAGGGGCTGGTCTGTTTTTGTGTACATTGGCGGTTATTGTGAAGATTGCAGCTTCAGGCTGATGGTCCTTGCGAATAGGGGAGAATTGGTTGTTTTATTATGTGTGGTGACCAGGCATTTGCCTGTCGTGTCACAGGAATTGTTACAATGTTTTTTTTTCAGATTCAAGGATGACTACATAACGTCCTAGTGGGTAGCACCGATGTGAATTTGATTGTTGGTTTTGTTGTTGTTACAGGGGAGTGGCATGTTAAGTGAATGCTTATATTGACATTGTTTTATTAATTTTGGTGCCGCTAAGTATTGCACCCATTGATTGATGATTTTGTTTTCTGGGGAATCCCCAGCATGCAAGGGATTGAACTGTCTTTATTGATAATATTAGTTGGTTACTATTTTGTTATGATGCACGTCAGAAGACGAACAAGATTTAACTGCCTTAGGCACTGGGAGAGCAGGGGATGCAAACAGTATTTTTATTATTATTATTATTTGGGGTGGAAGTTCGAAAAAGAGCTTTCCCCTTAGGCATACAATATTGTTTATGAGGAATGTCAGATGCGGAGCCAGGGCTTCGATCTCAAGGAGGAATGACGCTATATTGATGGTGGGACCCATCAACTTTTGGTAGGTGGGTATGAGACAGTAGGGAAAGTGGTTTTCACATACTGCCTCAGTTTACTAGAGGGCAATGACTGGAATGATTTTGAGACAGAAAGTTCACCGTCCAGTATAAGTTCAAAATTAGTGAGTGACCGGGCGCTGACTTGATCATGGCCTGCTAACCGAAAGTTTACCTTTCGTTGTTAATGAAATGAGAAATTCAGGAAACATGAAACCAAAACTTAGCATAGGCTTTGTGGGGAACTGTCAGTTTGGGCAAGAAATACAACGGAGGGGCAGATTTATAGCAGTGGGAACGTGCTTGAGCTGAGAAATCTACTTCAAGGAGCATGAACTCAAACAAGGACTATGAACTCAAAAACAAGGTCGTATTGGGGTGAAGGTAGTTAGATTAATAATAAGATGCAAATTGAAGCAGGGTACGCGAAGTACTGATTGGATGACAAGGGACAGCGACGTCACGTGATTCAAGAAAGGCGCCAACTCGAGAAGTAATATATACTTGAGGATCCAGTCAGTTAGAAGAGTCGAGCAGGAGAGAGGACAGTTAATAGTGGACTCCGGGAGCGGCAAGGGCCTGGGCCCTCTTGGGGCAGCCCAAGGAACATAGTAACAGGACTTCAGAAATTGTGGCTAATCCGTGCCCAAGTCTGTATAGTATCTGTAGGAGGAGGAAGTGAAGGAGGACGGACAAGCGCTCATGCTAGAACTCGTCTGAATCACTGATAGGAGTGAGAGCGACTAAGGATCTGTGAACGGAACCTACCAAAGGCAGATAAGCCAAAGAAGGGAAAGACACGCAGAGTCCGAGGGTCGTTAAAGTGCAAGAAAGCCACTTGAGTTAAGAGGACCGCCAGCTAAGGAGACCGCTCGTTAGTTGCAGTAGATGGCTAAACGTCAAACAGGACGACCATAGCCCGGAACACTGCGGTTGGAACCACGCAGGAGACTAAAGGTCAGATATGACAATAAGGTCAAGTGGGATCCACGACAAGCGATTGATTGGGCAGAGACAAATGAAACCCAGGAGGACGACCATAAAACCCACTGGATGGCAGAAGAAGAATGTAAGTTGACATAAGACTTAGACCTAATTAGTTTAGTTGTATATTATAAATCAGGTACTTTAGTTTAGAGAGCTATAGCAAACTACTGTAGGTAAGTTTACCGAATAATTATGAGCAGTCGAAAAAGGATTAGGATTGGATGCGACGTCCTGCAAATTACGTATATATAAATGGCTGGTCTATAGTGTTGGGAGTCATATTAATCGGAGAGATAAGCAGAGTGTGGATAAACTGTATATGTTCATGTAAACTGAGCCATTAGCCTACAAGATTAATGAGAACTAGGCTAGTGCAAGTGCATGTAAATACGAAGAGATGGCAGTATTGCAAGAATATAGGCACAGCGACCAAACACAGCAGACGACAGAAGAAGATAGCCAGGCACTCGCGATCACTAGGTCAACCAGACAATAGGGGCAGGTGAGATCGTTGGCCAGAGACGGGCGGGCACAGGAAAGAATGCGTGTCTTTTGTTAACTGGACATAGGTGAAAGGAGGTCGCGCTTCTGCGGTTGTGTAGCTAAGGTGTAGTTAGGCTGGCCCGGCGTGGTACAGACAGCGAGTTCAGATCTTCGGGTGAATGGTTAAATACTTAATGTTGGCTGTAGGCGGCGCGTTGGGGAAATAGGCGATAATAATGTTAGTTAAATATATATAGACGATAGATTACTGTGTTTACAATAAGGTTCTTAATTTATGTTATGGCTAAGATATACTAATACTAGTATAGATAAAGAAGAGATAGATGTTAAGGACTTTGTAGGTAGTTGAAAGACTAAGGTTTATTCTCACATAAAACTCACGGGTATTGTTTTATAATGTTTCAGACATTGTCTGGGTAAACAGTTACCCGCTGAACAAGTTGGATGGGAGCGAATTAATTCCCTGGGTATATGGATTGATGGATCAATCTGTGGATCAATGGGTGTTTGGGCTGAATACATGTACCACTGATAAGCCTACGGAGAGATAGTTATGAAACAAAGGCCGGTGTAATTCCTAGATTTAGTCCTTTTCTTCATGCGGTTAGGAGGTGATAGTAGGTAATGATTCCCTAACATCTGGTTGTATAGTTTATTACATATCTACCTCCCCTTGTGGCGTCATGCAGTATTGTGTTGTTTTTTGGAGTCGATTATACATAGATGTGTCTTCAATGCTGTACTGGTTACTTTATGTGATTATACTGTAGATTGTCACTCTGTTACCGTTCAGAAGAAAATAAATATGTTTGAGTTGCCTTTTATTTCGACTTGTCAGTCTGAGATTGTGTAGATTAGAGTAGCTTAGAGACCTGGTGAGGCTGTACATCTCTTCTATAACCTGATAACATACACCACGAGACATTGATGGTGCAATAGTAATTAACTATTGTTCTCACGCGGAGACACGAACCTCTATCTGTCGTATCCCTTACTCTCATCCTTTTTCTCCTTCTCTCTCTCTCTCTCCCCTGTTCTCCCTCTTTCTTTACTATCAAAGGTAGTGTGTAGTAGGCAGAGTTCGACTGAGGAACGAACTTTTAGGCTTCACACCATCTTATATCATATCCCTCAAATCATTCTTTTCTTTCTCTCCTCTCTCTTCTCCCTCCCTCCTCTCTCTTCTTCCTCTTTTTTTCCTCTTGATCACAGTTCCATGTGCTGTAAGGATAATCGGACAGCTAACTGACTAACTAATTGACTAACTGACTAATTAACTAAATAAGTAACTAACTAACTGACCAACTATTTAAATAACTAACTAAGTAATTAACTGACTAACTAACTAACTGACCAACTGACTAACTAACTTACGAACGAATTAACTAGCGAGCGAAAGAAACAACCAACTAACAAACGAACTACCTAACGAACTAACGAACGAACTAGCGAACTAAAGAAAGAACGGTATCATTTTTCCATGTGGTCACCACTGCGTTTAATGCAAGTACTCCAGCGCCGATAAAGTGCTTGGATTCTTGTAGACACAGATTATCATGGTCGCGTGTGTAACAACTCATGCACCACCTGCTGTACCCCTTAATTGAACGGAAAAGTTTTGAAACTACCTACTCCACTCATAGAGTTGCTGGACAGAGGTATGCATCGCCATACTGCACATTCATTCGCCGATGAATTTCTATAGGTTGACCCCCTCACTTATTAAAAAAACAAAAAAACAACTGATAACACAACGCTGCTCCTCTTTGGTCAAAAGTGAGTCAGCCATCTTGTTACTGTCATTATGACCTACCATGTTCGTCTGCTCCGTGATGTCACGTGCTCAACACCTTCTTGGTATACTTAAGACCAAAATTGACAGGTTACAAGACAATGGCATGGTTATTGTAATTGCTATCACACTTTTACATTTTTCATTTGAAGTCCCCTCGTATAAAGAAATATAGACTTCAGGAACCAGACTGGAGGAAAGAATGAAACACAAATGTACTAGATCAGTGGTTCTCAACCTTTTTTGGCCCGTGACCCCCTTCACAATATTTTCAGAACGTCATCCCCCCCCCCCCCCCCACCTCCTCCATCGTATTTCTTACCTAAAAATTTGGCCTGTGCCCCCCTTCACCATATTTTCAGTACGTCATTCCCCCCCCCCCCGCCCCCTTTCGTATTTCCTACCTAAAAATTCCCCCCTCCCGCCCCTACACAGTATACGTAATAATGGAAGCACATACTAAAACAAGTCTAGAATTCTACATAAAACGTGATTTATGGGTCTAAATACTTTATAAAATGAATTTGAGAAAGGTGAGACGTACAGAACCGTAAAGTATGAAGGGAAAAACAAGATCAAGTAATCGGTTCTTGTATTAACACGATCTTGAAATAATCTTCATTACCCCCCCCCCCCCTTCTTCTCTGGAAACCCGAAAATCCCCCCCCCCCCCCTGGGGGGAATTCCCCACCGGTTGAGAACCACTGTACTAGATGATGCCAATGGTTTAAATGTATGGATCACATCAAATGAAAGACTGAATAGAGAATGTGATACTCAACACTTTTGGCGGGAGATTGACGGCAAACAAGTCCCGCAGCAAGAACCTCCTGCAGGTACGAGGAGTGGTAGGAACATTACATTTCTGTGGTTTTAAATACACGGAGGCAATAAATGATTCACCAAAAAACGAGAAGTAGAATGTAAGCTTCACTAGAACAGATTACAAGAAACAAAATGGCCGTTGCGGCTGAAGCCTTCGTCAGCACAGAGTAATCAAACACAAACCAACGCAACTACATGAAAAACTACATGAAAATATAAAGGTTACTTATTTGTATCCTTGTGGTGGCTGATTACGTCTTAAACGATCAACGCGTTTGATGACGATCAGTGGATTGAATAAACCGGATGTATGGTTAAGGTTGGTCAATAGGCTAAAGGTAAAACATGTCACAAACCCAGGGATTGGATTAACCACCCGATAAGAAAACGGCCGCTAGGAGAAGTGGGGGGGGGGGGGGGGGGCACTTAGTAACAAAGTGTTTAGTAGTGGACTATAACCAGCTATGTGGTGAAGGTGTTACCTATGTATTACAAACTCTTTTTTTTTTAAATAAAAGAACTGCATAAGATCACATGGAAACATCCAAGATCCGACCACTGGCATCAGCTGGACTTCATCACACGGAGACAACATCTGAACCAAACATCAATCAACTCGAAGTTACCACAGTGCTGACTGCGTTACGGATGATTCTTTGGTTGTTGCAACGGTTAGACCAGTGGTTCTCACCCCGTGGAGACTTCTCCCCCCCCCCTTGCAGGGGGGGGGGGGATTATAGGGTTTCCAGGGGGGATTAAGATTATTTCAAGATCGCATTAATACAAGAACCAGTTACTTGATATTGTTTTTCCCTCTATATTTTGCAGTTCTGTACTTCTTGCCCTAATGAAGTTCGTTTTTTAACATAAGTAGACCCCCAAATCACGTTTTATGTAGATGTCTAGACGTGTTCTAGTATGTGTAATTAAATTTAGCTTCCATTTGTATGTATACTGTGTAAAGGTGGGGGAGGGGGGAATTCATAGGGAGGAAATTCGAAAGGGGGCGGGGATGACATTCTGGGCCAAAAAAGGTTGAGAACCACTGGGTTAGACTTCTTCTTCTTCTTCTTCTTTCGTTCGCTTGAAATATGTCTATATCTGCAATGTCGTCTCTTGCATGAATTGAACTGTTTTTTTCAGTTCACACAGTGGTCCATAGAGTTTATCTTCCACTGTCGTCTCTCTAGGCCAGAAGGTTTGCCTAGATATGTTATATTTTGGGCAGTCTTGGAGTATGTGCTCTGCTGTCTGCGACGCCAATCCACATGTGCACATGGCTGTTTCACCAATCTTGAATTTTGTATACATGTGGTTGCGTAATATATTGTGTCCTGTTCTGGGGCGCAGAATAATGACTTGTTCTGGTCTGTCCATAACGTGGTAGTCATCTTGAGCAGGTTTTGGTGGCTTTCTGACTGATTTGATCATTCTTTTCTTTTGGTGGTATGTAACGGGCACATCAGGCTGTTCTTCTTTGGCTCCTTCCTTAGCCAATTGATCAGCTCTGTCGTTTCCGGGTACTCCACAGTGGGATGGTATCCACTGTATGGTGACTTTATGCTGACTGCTAAGTTCAGAAAGTAGTGTCCTTAGTACTGGCAATTTCCCAGAGAGGAGCGCCTCGAGTACTGATTTTGCATCTGTTAGTAGCACCACAGGTTGTGTACCATTGCTGTTATTTAATAATTTCTCTGTTGCTATCTTGACTGGGTTAGATTGAGAGCAAAGAGAATCTAAACAGCTAAACACAAATCTAGCCCTAGGATTAATGTTAATAACACCCACGATCCCGATAAGTGCGTTGAGTTCCAACAGCAACTTGAAGAAGCTTTCACTGACACATCAGAAAATTGTACAGCAAATGAAATGTGGGGTAAACTTAAGGAAACTCTTTATAAAACTGCGGTAGGGGTTTACGGAACTGTGGATCATAAGAGCCAGGACTGGTTTGCGGCAAAAAGCCAGACACTGCAGCCCTTGATTGGTAATAAGAAGATAGCTCTCGGTGAGGTGAAGCAAGCTAGGAAGGATGTGCAAAAGGCTGCCAGGCAGTGTGCAAATGACTATTGGATCAAGTTATGTGAGTCCATTCAAAATGCAAGTGATAAAGGAAATACCAGAAGCATGTATGAAGGGATATAGAAAGTCTGTGACCCAATTATCAAAAGAAGTGCACCACTGAAAACCTTGACTGGAGACATCATCACTGATAAGAAACAGCAGATGGATAGATGGGTAGCGCACTATTTGAAGTTTTACTCAAGTGAGACCAAACTAGCGGATGCTGCCCTAACGCCATAGAGGCCCTGCCAACTCTTGACCACTTGGACACACTTACCACGATAACAGAAGTTAAGTGCGCTGTCAATTAACTTGCATCTGGCAAGGCTTCAGATAAGGATGGGATTCCAACAGAGGTTATCGGGAATGGGCAAGACACATTCACTCTACAGATCCACCAGCTAACAGAGCTATGCTGGTGAGAAGGACAAGTCCCACAGGATTTTAAATATCCATGCATTATACCGCAATACAAGAACAAGGGCGATCGCCTGATCGGAGCGACTGTAACAACTATAGGGGCATCTCACTTCTGTGTATTGTTGGGAAATTATTTGCAAGAATTGTTCTGCGCAGACTTCAAGTCCTGGGAGATCACAATCTGCCCAGAATCACAGTGTAGCTTTCGACAGAACCGGTCTACCATTGATATGATATTCTCATTGCAACAAATGTAAGAAAAATGCCGTGAACAGTATCAACCACTGTTTATTGCCTTCATCGACCTCACAAAGGCATTGGATTTGGTCAGTCGTGAGGGCCTGTTCAAGGCACTACAGAAGATTGGCTGAACACAAACTCTTCTGTCCATTGTGGAATCGTTTCACACAGGCATGAAGGGTATAATCAAGTTTGATGGTGCAACTTCAGAAGAGTTTGAAATCAAGAGTGGAGTTAAGCAAGGTTGTGTACTACCTCCCACCCTCTTTGGAATATACTTTTCACTTCTACTCAAATATGCCTTTCGTGATCAGGATGGTGGTATATACATTCACTCACGCTCAGATGACGGCCTCTACAATACTCAGAGATTGAAGGCCTAGACCAAAATTAGGTCAGAGAGTTGCTTTTTGCAGATGATGCTGCAGTTACGACCCACTCTGAGGCAGAATTACAACGTCTACTATCAGCATTCTCCAATGCTTGTTCTGAATTTGGTTTAACAATTAGCAAAAAGAAGACACAGATTATGTCACAAGGTGCACATGGGGTACCATAAATCTTTATTGATGACGCCGAACTGGAGATAGTGGACTATTTTACATATCTAGGATCAGAGGTAAATAGCAAATTATCTCTAGATCAGGATATCAACATCAGGAGTGGTAAGGCAGCAACAACAATGAACAGGTTAACAAAACGAGTCTAGGAGAACATGAAGCTTACTGTCAGTACAAAAGTACTTGTCTATCAAGCCTGTGTCCTTAGTACTCTTCTTTATGGCAGTGAAGCCTAGTCAGCTTACTCACACCAAGAGAAAAGGTTTAAACAGCTTTCTTATACGGTGTTTGCGAAGAATACTTGTATTAAATGGCGAGACAAAATCACAAATACCGAAGTATTGGAAAGATCAGGTTGTATGACGGTTTGTTCCATGCTCAGTCTTCGTAGACTTAGATGGATAGGATACGTTAGGAGGATGGATGATGGTAGAATACGAAAGGACATCTTTTTTGGTGAATTACAGATGGGTAAGAGATCTCAAGGTCGGCCTGTACTACGATGCAAAGATGTGTGCAAGCGGGACATGACTGATACGGGCATTGATAATGCACATTTGGAGCAAGACGCCGCTGAACGTGTTGCATGGAGGGAACATATCAGAAATGGAATAAAGACAAAGGAGAAAATGTTTCCAGATAATCACACACTGAGATTATGAGGTGTAAGATGGTACGTGATGGTGAAAATGACCATGTGTTCACATGCATCCACTGTGGACGAACATTTACAGCGCGAATTGGCCTTATCATTCACATTCGCTACGGCCATGGGTTATAGTTATTATACCTTTTTGAAGCACAATATAACAAACTATCGTCTGTCAAGAAGGCAAGGTACCAATGAATAGTTAGTCGACAGATCATCCTTACTGCACATTGAACCATTTAGTCATAAGTGCTCGGATCCCCTCCTCAGTAAATCCCGCAGCCTGTAGCTCGCGACATCAGTTCTGTGTTGGTTTATTAATCTTCTTTGGCTTCCTGAATAGTGTTCTTGTCTGGCCACATCTCCTTTAACTTGCTGTTCTCGCAGTCTGACCATAGTTGTAGATTCACAGTCATCACTTGGTTCTCACAAGTCTTACTTCTAGTAGAGCATTCAGTACATCAGCCTGGTCCATGGCTCGTCCGACCTCCACAGCAGCCTTATCCTCAAGCTTGCCAGCCTGCTCATTTCCTTGAACCATCCACGTGATTTCTTCTTGCTCTTTTCTCGTCAAATGTTATCATATTTCATGTTTATTCCGTGTTAAAACGTGCCCAAGAACCTTGAATGTCTACGTCTAATTTCTCTAATCAATTTACAATTGATTTTAATTCATTTATGGAATTGCCTTGTCATTGGTTTTCCTGTCCTTCTATAGAATTCTTTGCATGTTCCTCAGAAACCACATTTGACTGTCATTATATGTCTCACAGCGTGTCCTGATTATTGTTCATGTTTTCATATGCATATAATAATATAGGTTCTATGCAGCTAAACACTATGTTCCCACTGCAACTGACAGCGTTGTATTGACGAGTGTGTTTTCCATCTTGCACTATGTTCCCACTGCAACTGACAGCGTTGTATTGACGAGTATGTTTTCCATCTTGCACTATGTTCCCACTGCAACTGACAGCGTTGTATTGACGAGTGTGTTTTCCATCTTGCACTATGTTCCCACTGCAACTGACAGCGTTGTATTGACGAGTATGTTTTCCATCTTGCACTATGTTCCCACTGAAGTTGACAAGTTTGTATTAACGAGTATGTTTTCTATATTACACAATGTTCCCACTGCAGTTGACAAGTTTGTATTGACCAGTATGTTTTCCATCTTGCAAAAAGGTACAATTGCCATAGCGATTCTTGTTGTACGTTTACCTCAGTGGAAACTTGAGAATGACAACAAAATTAAACTGCATTCCGAGATCGACCCAGCCTAAAATAGGTACCATGAAATGTTCTTTGAAGTAAAAGCTACCGGAGGGATTATGACAAACTCACAAATCGAGTGCTAATTGTTCTATAAAATATGGGATTAGCACCATATGCCTAATATATCTCACCGCTGGGAAAATATCCCTTGCTTTTTTACATTTTATTTAAGAGAAAACTCCATAAAAACCCACAAGTAAGAAAAGTGCACAAAATACCCCAAACAAGACTCCATTTCTACAAATGGATATTTGGACATAATGTCTGCACATTACAGCATATTACAAGAACAGTATTAAGCACTAGAAGGAGCGCAATGATAAAGTATGCCCCGAACGCGTGGTTCTCTGCAATCTTTGAACTCAGCCAAGAGACCCGTATCTGGTTTAATGTTCCATTAACGATAAATCAATAAAAACACGCTACACCGATAGCTCTCAAAACCCTGCAGGACTGGCATTCCCTCTAGGGCAGCAAAGACTGGAAGAAACTGTCTGACTGATATGTTCTTCGTATTAGTTTCAACACCAACTGTGCAGTCCGAATACGAATGTTGTATTCAGATTCTTAAACTGCTGTTTGCTAACTAATAATGAGTACGAGAAGCTATTGCTACAACGAAACACTTCATTTTGTTTATATCGATTATAGCATAAGCAAGACGACATGTCTATTGGTTACAATGCTGAACCCTTACTATGATCAAAGATTGCATTTTGTTTACCATAATTATGTTCGAAGCAATTGACAGTGCGTATATTTTTACAACGTCGTGTCATCACTGACATCAAGCTCTTCATTTTGTTTACATCAGTTTTTTCATAAGCAAATCAACTTGTCTATTGGTTATACTCACTTAACTTACTTGCATATCCTTTATAGGACGTCGCAGTCAATATCAGCATTTTTTGCTAATGTGATATCTTGGCAAGTTTACGTTCAATTACGTTTGCAATTGCTTTCTGAACGACCGGCACCCGTACAATTTTGTAAAAAAAAAACAACGCAAGACGGTCTGCTGCCAAATCGCTCGCAGCTGTGTTTCGAACGCGGGTTTGCAGGATTACTACGGTCTCCGTAACCCCTTCGCAACGGAGACGACCTATTAGTTATAGCGTTGGGCAATTACTACGATTAAATACTTCATTACTACCGTAGACCCCGAGGTAGACCAAGAAGGCGGTGGAGAGATAATATATATACAGACCTACAAGCACTTGGAATCAACGACTGGCAAGAGAAGGTCAACCAGAGAGACGAATGGAGACGGATTGTATCTGCAGCAAAGAACCTCAATGGCTCGGAACGCTGAAGAAGAAGAAGAAGAAGAAGAAGAAGAAGAAGAAGAAGAAGAAGAAGAAGAAGAAGAAGAAATACTTCATTTTGTTTGTCTCACTTCTGTTCTAAGCAGGTTGACGGGAGTCTGTCTATTAACTCATTCACCTACGATCAAACACGTCATTTTCATTACGTCAGTTTTGTCCTAAGCACATCGATGTGAGCCCTGACTACGATCAAACACTTCATTTTGTTTACCTCATTTCTGTAGGCGTACGTTTATTAGAACGCCATGCCATTACTAAATATGAGCTGGCTCCCCACAACTACAGGTGCTAGGATGGTGTGAGGGCACAAGACACCGGGTGCATCAGGCTCTTCTTCCTGAGGGAGGGGAGGCTTGAGAGTGGACATGTTCACAGTTAAGGGACAAGCACTGAACAACAAGGACAATGAAATCGACCGAACGTCTCGCACGGCAGGGGAAAGACGCCCAGAGTCATGACCCCGACGCCCCCCCCCCCCCAAACTAAAGAGTGTTAAAAGGTGAAAGGGCCGAAACATTCAGGAAAGGGGGAATACTTCTGACGATCAGAAGCCCCCTGCTGTGTTTATTCCGCGGCGAAGTTTTAATCACTAAACACTTTATTGTATATACTTAAATTCTGTCTTAAGTACGTCGACTTGCACTTATTGATTACAGTCTCCAGCAATCGATACATTTACATAATACAATTTCTTTACCTCAGTTCTGTACTAAGCAAGTCGACGAGTGTCTATTATACCGTGGAGCCTTTACTGCGATCAACACTTCATTTTGTTTACCTCAATACACCTAAGGAAGTCGACAAGTGTCTGTTAGAACGTCCATAGATTACTAAGAAGAATTGCATCATTTTCATAACCTCAATTCTGTTTTGGGCAAGTCGACGTGTCTACTAGTCATAATGAAGAGCCATTACTACGAGGATAATATTATATTTTGATTACCTCAGTTTAGTAAAGTCGACAGGAGCCCATTGATTATATCGTTGAGCCATTACTACCATGACACATATACATTTCGTTTAATTCACTTATTTCATAAGGAAGTCGAGGTACGCCTATAAGAACGCAGAGCAATTACTAAGAACATACACTTCATTATGTTTACCTCAGTTCTGTCCTAAGCAAGGCGACGATCGTCTGTTAGAACGTCTGTTACTAATATCACACACTTCATTGGGTTTACATCAATTCTGTCCTCAGCAAGTCGGTGATCGTCTGTCAAAACGTTCACCCATTACTAATATCACACACTTCATTTGGTTTACCTCAATTCTGTCCTAACTGGGCGTGCGTCTATTGATTACAAAAGTCGACATCTTTAACTGTCTAATAAAGTACCTGAAAGTGCTCTGTTACCTGGGCATCCACAATTTGACAGAACTAGCCATTATAATAAACATAAAGTACCAACTTCACACAAAGGTTGGCTGTAAAGATTCTCCAACACTTTTTACGCTGCGTCTTCGAGAGTCCATCTCTAAAAGTGTGTACCACTGTGTTTTTCTCTTGCTCATCCTCTCCTTCTGTCCCAAGTGACGTAATTAGCCCGGGATATTCTTTCACTACGAGTTATTTCTCCGTTATACCTGAATTAATTGCCTCAGCTTCATCACATACAGTAATGCCTTTAAGTCCCGATTTTGTATTATGTGCTTTTTTTTTTTTAAATTCTACCGGATCTGTGGCAGGGGAGTTACGTACGCTAATTCCCAATCCCACATACCACGTTCGATGTGTGTGTGTGTGTGTCTGTGTGTGTCTGTGTGTGTGTGTGTGTGTGTGTTTACTTACCTTACAAACTATCATCTTATCATCTCAATTCATAATCTGGTTGTGGGATGATGTGCGCAGTCCTTCGCTGCTCTATTTTCAGCAACATGGAGACGTGGATTGCCACTACAATCACTACATCTTGTCCGTTCTGTAATGTTATCAGCCCAGAATTTCCCTACCTTCCCTTTCTTCGTTTGTCCTCAACTGTTCCCTGAAGAATCAACAATTAGAAAGTGTCATGACGAGTGAAATGCCTGAACCAGAAAAATTGTGGACACATATTACAAAAATGTTAGTTGTATGTCCTTTAACAATTGTCATATCCTGCTGGATTATTTATCTGTCTGATTTCTATTACTTTTATTGTGATCAGTTCAAACGTTAGCTTCATTGCATCTGCTTTTCGCCC
Source organism: Cepaea nemoralis (assembly GCA_014155875.1). Classification (NCBI taxonomy): domain Eukaryota; kingdom Metazoa; phylum Mollusca; class Gastropoda; order Stylommatophora; family Helicidae; genus Cepaea; species Cepaea nemoralis. The sequence continues at coordinate 134,079 of JACEFZ010012464.1, forward strand.
AGTAATATAATATAATATAAATATATCGTAATATTCTTCATTTGTGTTGGTTATGCTAATGCATCATCAGATTAATACAAAAAAACCTAATATGACGATAACTTAAAACAATACGAAATAAAAATAACCTTTTAACAAAACTGAAACAAAGATGTCGACAACTAAGAATAAAACTTCAAAATAAAACAATTATTTTGTCCTCGTCCCTTTCCACTGTGTGATCTCTTGGCAAGTTTACGTCCAATAGTTTGCAATTGCTTTCTGAACGACAGCACCCATGCCATTTCGTAAAGAACCAACGCAACGCGGTCTGCTGCCAAATCGCGCGCAGAAGTGTTTAAAACGCATGTATGCGTGATCACGAACCACGTCCGTAACCCCCTTCGACACGGACACCCCCTCCCCCGTAGCATTCTAAGTTGTAGTCCAGCCAGCGATCCCATAGTATACCATTAATTTCATTATTTCTTACTGTTGTATATAAATTAGAATATTATATATAACAATAAGAAAGCGACAAATAGCTTTCTTCGGTCATATGATGAGAAGAGAGGCATTGGAGAGTATAATGACTACTGGAAAGATCAAGGAGGAGAGAGACAGAGGGTGACCAAGAGAAATGATGCTGTATGGATTGAGACGGTGGCATGGAGGAATATCATCAGCAGGGTTTATCCAGAACACAAAATATTGAGATCTACGGAGAGCCATGAACGCCTACGTCAGCTAGCAGGACATTTGATGATGCTGATGATGATGATGATGATGATGATGATGATGATGATGATACAAAACAATTTCTGTTGCAGGAACCTGACGTAAATATGTGAAGTGTTCGGACTATCAATTTTGTAAGGCCTGAGTGTACGGAGGAATAGGTGGTCATTCTGTCCTTCCTATAGCGAACGACGAGAGCTGGCACCGAACATTAGCAAAACGTCTTTCTAGTTACATAAACGGGCCCACTAAGACTAATATAATGACTTAATGTTATCGGCGAGGTTAAAAGTTGTGTCAGACCTGATGTGGATATTCTAGACGGCAGCGACCCCGTTATGTCTGTGGGTGAAGTCAGCATGGCAAATCGAAAGCTCAAGAGAATAGGCCATCATTTGTCAGACCGGCAGGGATCGCTGGCAACACACACCGGGGCCTGGCTAAACTCAACCTATAACTGATACAGACATGACAACCATGTAAACACTTGACCTATAGAGGAGAAAGGGAATAGATGGAGTGAGAGGGAGACAGAGAGACAGAGGGACCGAGGGAGTTAGAAAGAGACGGGATGGAGGAAGGGGGAGAGAAAGAGAGAAAGCATTGTTAAATGTGACTTTCATTATGGAATCAACGAGTCTCAATTTATAGACCTGTGGCACCATTTATTTCACAGGTGCAGAAGGGATCAAGTTCTAATGGTTTTCAAGTTAAATGTTATTGATTCTATAGAAAACAGTGCAGTTACAATGTGATGCTCTCTATCTGAGAAAAACATCAAATCATCTCATCTCATCTCACCTTGTTCCTCCTGTACCTTGCGGTGTCGAGGTAAAGTATATATAGCGGGAGAGTGCCCGCTTATGGGCTTCATGTATCGATATTCCCATGGACTTTGTTATTCCCTCGTCCATCGTTTACGTGGTTGGCCTATTCCTCTGCTCCCTCTAGTCTGTACATCATTGTTGTGGTATACTGTTAGTTGGTAACCTACTTGCATGGCCAAACCATTTGACTTGCTGCCTTCTAATAAAATCTAGTGCAGATACAACCCCCACTTTAGTCCTGATTTCTTCATTTCTGATCTTATCTCTTCTTGATACATTGAGTATTCTCAGGAATCTCATTTCTGTTATTGTGATTTTTCTTTTCTCTTTTTCTGTCATTGCCCAGGTTTGGCATTGGTAGCATAGAGTTGGTAGGAAGATTGTGTTGTAAAGTGCTTTCTTAGTAGTTAATGATACATGTGTGTTCTTTAGTATTGGTGCCATTTGTCCAATGAGTTGGTTTGCCTTATTGCATCTATTTTCGATCTCGTCTTCTGATTTGCCATTTAATATTATACTTCCTAGGTACTTGAAACTCTTTACTTTTTTCAAGGGATGTTCGTTTAGGTGAATCGCAGTTGCTTTTTCCTTCTTTAGTTACAGTCATTACCTCTGTTTTACTTGTGCTAATTTTCATGTTATGTTCTCTACACATTTCATTTATAATATTCATGTGGTCTTGTAATTCAGCTTCTGATTTTGCTATTAGTGCTTGGTCGTCGGCAAACAGTAGTTCTCTAATGGTTAGATTTGCAGATGGTCCTCTTCTGTGTTCTCGTCATGCGATGTTCTTGTGGTCTCTGTTTAGCTGGTTTCTTTGCATATCTATCGTTTATATATGTTATGAACAAGAGAGGGGACAGGACACAACCTTGTCGTAATCCGGATCTTATGGTGAAGGGTTCTGAGTGTCCTCCAGTTGCTTTCACTATGCATTCACATAGGTTTGTTAGATGTGTACTCACTCCGTACTGATTAAGGATTTCTATCTACACTATCAATGCCCTTTCGTGGTCGACAAAGGCTAAGTAGACTGTTTCATTGAATTCGATTGATTTTTCTATAAGTTTCCTAAGAGCAAAAATGGCATCTGTGGATCCTTTGTTTTTCCTAAATCCAAGTTGTGTTTCACTTAGCTGGGGTTCTAAAGTAGTTCGTAATCTTTTCTCAAGAATTTTGCAAAATATTTTCCCAGTATGACTCGACAGTGAAATGCCTCTGTATTGTGTGCAGTCTCTTTTGCTGCATTTGTTTTCCCAAATTGGGATAATTATGGAGTTTCCTCAGTCTCTTGGTGTCTGTTGTTCTACCCAAACATGGTTGAATAGTCTATGTAGCCATATTGTTCCTACTTCTCTTGCTGCTTTAATAAGTTCATTTGGTATTTCATCTTGTCCCTGTGATTTGTTCAATGGGGTATGTCTGGTTCTAGTTCTTCGGTGGCATCTGTGTCGGTTTCTTGAATTCCTGTGACATTTATGGGATGTTGAGAAGTTGTTCGAAGTACTCTTTCCATCTTATTAGGATTTCTTTTTGTTCACTTATTGGTTCTTCATTTTCGCTGTCAGTTATTTCATTTGGGTCAAAGGGTTCTCCTCTGGTTCTCATTGCACGTATCGTTTTGTAGAAGTTTCTTGTTGCCTCCTTGTAGTTTTTATTTAGGGTTTCTCCATACTCCTCCCAGTATTTTTTTGTTTTTTGCTTTACTATTCTATTCACATGTCTTCTCGCTATTCTATATTCTATGTAATCGCATTCCTGTTTGCTCTTTGACAACTTTTTGTATTTTTCCTTTTTGCCTTTTACAGCTTTCTTTACTTCCGCGTTTCACCAACTTGTTATTTTCTTTATCCGTATTTTGCGTTTTTTGGTGGTTCCACATGTTATTTTTGCAGTATTTAAAATGCTTGATTTGAACATCTCCCATTCTTCTTCCACTGTTTTTCTTTCTATGGGTAATTTTACAAAGATTTCATTTAGTTCTTTCTCATAATTTTCCCTCACTGCCTCTTCTTTGAGGCTTTTTAAGTTTACTGATTCGCATGACATGTGTTTTCTGGTCTTTGCTTTCTTCTACTGGTTGTTCTTATTGTGGCAACGACTGCTATGTGGGCACTGCCCTTGAATCTAATATATTTCTCTTTCTGTTATTTCTTGTTAATATAAAATCATTTGGACTTTTAGTATCTAGATCGTTCCATATATACCGGGTGTATATTTGTGAGTCTTTGTGTTTATAGAATATGTTTATATAGAGGTCGTGTTGGCTGCATAGCTCTATCAGTCTATTTCCGTTATCATTTCTTTTTTTTTTTATGTCCAAATGCTCCAAGATGTTTTTCTATTCCCGCTCTTTTTATTTCCTAGTCTTGCATTGAAGTCTCCCATAACTATGATGCTGTCCTGCTTATCTATTTTATTTAGCACGTCACTCATTATTGTTTGTATTACACGCGTATATTTGTACGTAGGTTGTAATTGTTTGTTCTTTTATTCTCACTGTCATGATTCTTTCTGATATTATATTTTATTTCTATTATTCCTCTTGCTAGCGTGGCTCAATGACTATTCCCACAAAGTGTCTTGCCCTTTCTTGCCGTTCCACTCCAGACGGAAAATATCCGACGAAACAGAACAGTAGAGGGGTGCACGGAACTCAGTACTCCCACACCTTGCAACAGTTCGCATCAGCTCCGTGGGTATGTTTTACAGGTTTAATTCCCTCTAGGCTTTGAACCTTCGAATTATATTTGATAAATGACTGCCAGACTAGTAAAAAAAAATTTAACGGGGGGTGGGGGGGGGGGGGGAGAGAGAGAGAGAGAGAGAGAGAGAGAGAGAGAGAGAGAGGAGGGAGTGTTGCGGTTGATTTAAATTAGAACATTCAGTAGAGAGTATTCCTTGCAATATACCTTTGTAAATTGTGGTGGGACAAAGAGGCATTACGTGCTATATCGAGACAGTCCTAAGGTACGGAAGAGAATCGAGAAAATTAATAGACTAGTGGGAGATTATGTAAAATCTGCCGAGATGTAGTGTTTTAGAAGAATTATTACGGGGTTGTTTGTTTTTTTTTAAATAAAAATTGCGATATCTTGAAAGGAGTTAACTCATAAAGTTTACTGGTTATTCGCATCAGAAGTCGAAAGTGCACATTCTTAGACTACGTTATGAGAAGGGGAAAGCTTTAGCTTGTTTTCACAACGGGAAAGTTGGTGGGGAGGAGAGGCAAGAGAAGACCGAAAGTGGAGTTGCTGCACTTGCTTGTGTAGTCCATATACGGCTACTTCTAGTAGCACTGGATTGAATTTTGCATGTGGATTAGTTTTCCCTATTACCAGTGTCCCTCGCCATCAGGGGAATCCACTCTGACGTCTGAGGTACTTGTAATTTACGTCCCTAAGTAAAGGACGCAAAGTCAACGTTTTAGCACAACTGACCGGCGCAGGGGATTGAACATTATGTCATGGAGCAACATCGGTATCAGAAATAGTGGACAGTATACAAGACATAAACCTATGGACAGACATGATCACCAATGCCACACGGCATGGATTATAAGGAGAAAACAATACAGGAAAGGGTTGGAACATCTCTAGAGGTTCAGCTCGATGATTTCATCGATCGGTGCGGAGTTACAAGTTTGATTGATAGTCATGGACACATTGTATAAAAAGATCAATAACAAGGCGAAAATCAGACGGCTCACAGATGACAATTACTCAAGAATCTTTCGTTAAGTGTTTTATGTGCCAGAGAAAGACAGTTGCAGTATCTTAAAGATGGTAATTATTATGCAGAATATTCTTAAAGATAGTAATTATTATGCATCATATTCTTGCAGATAGTAATTTTTTTTTTCGCGTTTCCATCCTGTTTCAGGATATTGCGGTCAACATCAGGATCTTTCAGCTGTATGTTGATTCCTAGGCTAGATTACGCTCATCAGCACGCCACGACTTTCTGAGCGACAGGCTCCATACTCTCATAAGTCACTGGTGCGACTCGAACTGCTTCCAATTCTCGTGCACTCACGTCAACCACGAGAGTATTCGGGATTATTATGCATAATATTACAGGGCGATTATTATGCAGATTATTTCAGGCTGATCTTTCACCGAATTGGTGCTAACTTGAGACGAAATACCCAACTGCTTTGTGAAAGGAGAGAGTTGAATAAAACAGCTGCTTTTCATTCCTAGACAAATCTCAGACACCGATGTCAAGTGACTCGGTCGACCCTAGTACTGGAAGGCCCCGGTTAACGTCGGGGTTACGTTCTTGGAAAACGCGACTTTAAGTGAAACAACGTATAGCGAAACACTATTTCCCATAGAATTAAATGAAATACAGTGTGTTATATAATGTTTATGTTGATGGTTGTTGATATTTATTGGCTAAATAGAGGTGGGTTGGAGGGCGAATGGTAGAAATATCGGGACGTAGAGGCATTAAATTCTGCCTCTTCATCTGAGGATGAAACTGTAACCTCTTCCTGCCTCTTTTCCTGGTTCTTCTCTGCTTGAACAAAAAAAAAATGTGTCCAATGTCTGCTGCACAGTAACCACCCGCCTCAATCATGGCCTTTAACTCTGCAGGGAAACGTTCCGCAGCTGCAGTATCAGCACTCGCCGCTTCACCTGTTGTCTGAATGTTGTGCAGGTGTGAACGCTGCTTAAAGCCCTCAAACCAACCACGACTCGCTCCAAAACTATCATCAGCACTACTAGTATTGCTCTCACCCGTTTTCTTAGCTAGATTTTCATAGAGAAACTTTGCTTTCTCTTGAATAACCATCTTGCTCACAGACATATTCCGTTGGTTCTGGTCTTCAATCCAGATGGCCAATAGTGCTTCATTGTTCTCCGTAAGAGTACTTCTGCTACGAATGACCTTGGAAGCACTCAAAGGGGTTGCGTTTTTAGAACCCTCTTTGATTTTGTCAGCACCTGTATGAATTGCACTTACCGTGGTTGGGAGTAAACCATGGACTTTATCGATATGAAAAGCCCGAGCGCAAGCCTCAAAACGACGTTATGGCGAAACGTAGCGACCAATAGTGAAGTTAATCCCCTATGTGACAACTATGTTATAGCGAAAAGTCGTAAACCGAAGCGACGTATAGCGGGGCCTTCCAGTACTGTGATTTGGGGAAAAAAATATTAACTAATTCAGCGCCGAAAACTAATATATCGTTAAATGTGACCTCCTGTTTGGAGAGAACGGCGATATATCGCTAGATAAGGTCATCGTTTTATTTGTTTTGTTTTGTGGTATCTTCCACAACTTCAATGCGCAGGGAAGTTTGCATTATAATTCTTGTTCATCTGATTGTGTACCATGTTTGGTCCAAATCTAATTTTTGTTTGGCACTGAATCAGTTAATCGTGGCTTGAACCCGAACCACTGCCCCTGGCAATATCATATCATGTCTTGAGTTATGCATATAAGTGTTGGCGGGCGTGGTTCGCCACCTCACAAGACCACAGAAGCCTTGGATCAGCTTTGTATTCTTGCCACGATTATGCCACGTGAGCAAGCCCTTCTGGTGTTTAGCTATGTCTCCTTTTGTTCTTTTCCCGTCAAATATGCCTATATGCCACTAAGTTTTAAAGTGTTCTTTTTCCTCATATTATGCCTTAAAAAATCTTGATTCTCAACGTCTAATTACTATAACTAATTTACCAGTTTTATTTGCTTCATCGAGAACATTCTCATCCATGTTTCTACCTTCCATGGTAATCTTTGCGTATTCCCCACTTTAAAACATACTGAAATGTATTTACATATTGATTTATTATGTGATCTATTTTATGTTTTAAAAATATTACATTTGTCATAGCAGACAACGTTATATTGATTGATTGATTGATTGATTGATTTAGAAACCTACATCACAGCATTCGGGGCATTCCCATAAGCGCGCCGTCCCCATCCTCAGAAGCCAGCGAAGAGTTCCAACTCCAACAGTACCAGTAGCTAATCTGATTATATGTGCGTCTCGCCTTTCCTCTAAGCGTCGAGCATCGGCCAGATCCCCTCGTCACTCCACGCTGTCGCATTCTTGCCAGACCATGGTGATCCATTTGCTCCTCCGAGGTGTACACGTGCTCCCACAAGGCCGCAACCACGTCTGCCTTATCATGCATCAGTACTCCACCAGGTTTTGCAGAGCCAGCCAATCTGTCTGCCAGTTCATTCCCCAATACACCAGCATGCCCCGGAGAAAATATCCAGACGATGCTTGCCACCCGTGACTTCCGAAGAGAAGCAAGCCTCTCGGCACGAAGCTTGCCAGTCCTCACCCTACTCAGCATGCTTTCTGAGTCAGTTACAATCACGATGTGTGTGTGTATCGTATTCTCCATCCAGCGGAAAGCTGCACTGACTACCTCCACCTCCATTCTTAAGCTAGATGTTGTGGTATCATATGCCAGGCTCTCCTGCACCAAACGTCGACCATTAGCCTTTGCCAAGAAACCCCAGGAACTTCTACTACCTCTCAGTTTAATAAAGTCTGTTAGCGAGAACTTATGTTTAACAATGTGAGAAACATTGTAATAACAAGCAACAGTTATTTTCCCTTGAGAGGTCAACGGTGTCCTCGTGTCATAGAAGCAATTTTTGCAGACATTTCCACGTGACACAGTGCTCGCGACCGTTAAGTTTACGGGTCACGGTGCTAGTAATAACATCCGCTGTGGATATGTGCTTTTAAGGCTGATCTAACCCCTCTCTATCTCCCTCCCCTTGTGCTTTAGTTTATTCTTCATCGTACAGAGGAAGTAGTAGTATTAGGAGAAGCAGCAGCAGTAGTAGTAGTAGTAGTAGTAGTAGTAGTAGTAGTAGTAGTAGTAGTAGTATAGTCTTACTGTTCCAACTTAACAGCAGCGGGTCGCCCCTTAACTGCCCCATTCCTGTACCAGCCAAAAACAAGACGAAATGCTAATCATTTGTCCCATGTGAAATGGTGAAGGAAATAGTAACTTTGTCAAGACCAAATCGCCAGAGCACCGATAACAGGCTGTGCCTCACGTGATAATGCAGTTCATTGTTGAAGGAGACAGCTGTTCGACGACCACACAGGCAGTCTGCACACGCATTATCGCATGAGGTGGCTGCCCTGAGTGCTGGCAAACAAACCGTTTTCGGAATTTGCATTTAACGACGCAGTCACTGAAAACAATAAAGAAAAAAAAACATTAGGAATGAAAGTCAAAGCTCACAGTTTCGCACCAAGCACTCAGCTCAATAGTGGGGCAACGAAACTGGGTCCCCCAAATTTAAACATGGGGAATTTGAACTAGTAAACCGGCGTCTAGAGATAATTAGTCCTGCAAGATAATAACGGAATGCCTGTCTATTCACCATCTAGAGAAGATCTCGTAGTAGATGTCCAAAGGTGGCAATACCCACAACGAAAGAAGCATGAGTGTGTACTTTCACGAGGCAGCTCTAGCTATATTGTATCTGTTAATATCTAGCCAGATTTCTTTAGTATACTGGCTAAATGTGAAAGATAAAAGAGCACACCAAGCCTTGCGGCGATGGCGTACTGGCTAGACACTCGCCTGCTGGCTAGGTGGTCACCGGTTCGAATTCGCATTGTGGCAGATTTTTTTTTTTTTAATTGGCCAGGGCTCCTAGGTTGCCCTGGACTAAGACAGATATTAGGAAATGTCCTGCGAAGCAAAGGCCACCGGCACCATATTGACAATATCACCCACCGAGTGGAATTTGGTCTAAGAAAAATACGGGTCTAGGGTCATATACCCAAACGCATCTAAGCTAATGTGATGTGTGACGTGACCAGAGTATTTCGGTGTCCGAGACTTGATGCTGATTATTCCTTGTGTCTATGCATTGTAAGCAGTTTTCTCTTTTTGTCTATTGTAAGGAGATTTCTAAGATACTTTGTTTGCAATTCTAAGAAGCCTTGTTTGTAAATTTGTAAACATCACCAACAAATGGGTCGCATCCGAAGCTTTTCCAGTTACAGGTGTACATCATACCCCGTTTCATCGTTTTTTTCCCCGCTTCTATTTTTTTTTTCTTTTGCCCTTTATCCCTTGTTGGAACATAGCCTCTCAACAAACTCAAGCCACAACCTCCTCTCATTTGCATTTTCACACAGCTCGCATCACTTCCTTTCCATATTATTCATTACTGTATCTTCTACATCTCTGCTTTATTTGTATTTAATCCATTTATTTACTCTGAGGGTTATTGTGGAAGAACCCATTGGTTGTATATTATCATGTTTTCTAAATGTGTGTAATATCGAGTGTCAGTGTCTTTTCCTCACTTCTTGATTGGCTGGAGTCTGTTTAGTTCTCTCCGTAACCTCCACATTAGTCATTCTGTCATACCATTTTAGGTCTAATATTTTGCTCCGGCACCATTCAAGAAAAATCGATGTCAGTACTAGTTAGGTTCTCAAGCCTCGTCTCCATGCTATGCTGCACACGAAGCATTTGGTGGTGCTAGTCCATAGTTTAAGATCCTTTAGCATAAAATGGGTAATGTGGCCAGTATCGTTCCAGCCGCTTTTATCTTCCAAGACAATTTCCTGGTGTCCAGTTTACGAGGCTGAATTAATCCTACTAGAGCCATATCGTCGCTTATAATACCTCTTGGGATTTGAACCAAGACTCCAGACACTGCAAGCGAGTGTTCTAGCTACCGCACTATCACAGCTCCTTTGGGTGCAGTATACCTAAACTTATTAAACTCCTAACCCCCCTCTGCTGTGTGTCCACCGTGACGAGGTAGAGGGGCTTGTGCGTCCCAATGACCCCAAGAGCTATGCCGACGGTAGCACAGCTACTGGTAGGGCCATCCATGTCGGACAGGTCAAGGGAGAGGGACCAGACGAAGAGACACACAAACCTGCTGCCTTGTAGGTAGACTGGGGACAGTCAAAGGCTAGGGAAAGCACCCCAAATACATGCTTGTCGAAATCGGATGTACTGAGCCACAGGCTTGACAAAGCAGTGCAACGTGAAACCTGCTGCCTTGTAGGTAGACTGGGGACAGTCAAAGGCTAGGGAAAGCATCCCGAATAAATGCTTGTCGAAATCGGATGTACTGAGCCACAGGCTTGACAAAGCAGTGCAACGTAACTTAATTCATGATGTCACAAATCAAAATTAATCGATATGGTGCTAATCCCGTGAAGTCCCATCAGGCGGTGATAGTGCCGGGCCCCCTGCCTCGAGGGGGTCCACCCATGACTACTGGTGGTCACCTTCCCCTGTGCTGTGGAGTCAAGGCACAGAGGAGTAGGTTAAGAGCTATTGACCAAACACCCCGGACACTCAACATACTACAGTGGAATGCCGAAGGAGTTTATAACAAGAAAGCCTCCCTAACACAGCGTCTTCATAAAGATAGAATAGATGTGGCATGCATTCAAGAGACACACCTCAACGCCAATCCACAATTCTCAGTCAGAGGGATATCAGGCCACACGTTTCGACCGCGAAGGACACAAAGGAGGAGTTCTAATACTTACACGAAATACAATACCTTGCAGCGAAGTATCTGTGATCTCTGACAACCAAACGGAAATTATAGGTGTTGATATAATGATAAAGGACGTGAAAATAAGAATCTACAATCTGTATAGCCCAGCAGATAAGGACCTTACACTCTCAAACATGAAAATAACTGACACAAACTGCATTATTGTCGGAGACTTTAATAGCCGTTCAGAAAGATGGGGATACCCAGATACTGACAAAAGAGGAGATGAATTGGAGGACTGGGAAATAGACTCAAATCTCCATCTACTCAACAAAGCGGATGACACACCGAGCTTCTACTCCAGAAGATGGCTTACCACTTCTACTCCAGACTTAGCTTTCTGCACAGGAGACATCCTCCACAAAATCGATCGCCATGTGCTGGACCAATTAGCAGGTAGTGACCACAGACCAATCAAGCTTGAAATGAATATGGAGTATGTTCCACAGGAGCAAAAGCCCTTGCCCCGCTGGAATTACAAACGAGCAGATTGGGACAGATTTGCCATACTAACAGACAAATATTGTGAAAACATAAATACACGATATGGCAACATAAAGCAAATGGTGGAAAGTCTAAACAGAGCGATAATACAGGCAGCCACTGAGTCCATTCCAAGAGGTGCGAGGAAAAATTACAAACCATACTGGACTGAAGAACTACAAAGTTTGGAGGACAAAGTTGAAGATGCCAGGAAGACAGCAGAGAGAGAACAAACAATTGAAGCAAACATCTCTCTCAAAGCCATCTCAGCAAAATATAAAAGAACAGTAAATCAAACAACAAGAGATTGTTGGAGGGAAAAAAACAGAAAACCTGAATTTTGACAGGGATGGAAACAAACTATGGAAACTAGTGAAAGCCATGAACAATGAAGGACCTAGAAACAAACAAATAACAATTAAACAAGGAAATGCCTTGCTTACAGGCAAAAAGGCTGCAAATGCACTAATGGAACACTATGCAAATGCAAACCACATTGATATTACAACCGAACAGAAGAAAGCAATCAAAGACAAACAGATACATCATAGAAATACAGAGACAGCAGCAGAATATATGATGGCAAATCTAACAATGGAAGAAATGGAACAGGCAATGAATACCCTAAAAAAGAAGAAATCACCAGGAAAGGATGGAATCACAAATGAAATGCTAATAGGACTAGGCACCAAGGCAAAGAAGAAACTACTAGCAGTCCTAAATAACAGCTGGAAGAGAGGAATAGTCCCACAGGCATGGAAGGAAGCTATACTAATACCAGTCCCAAAGAAAGGAAAAGACCTGGAAGAACCAAATGGCTATCGACCTATCAGTCTACTGAGCTGTGTAGGAAAATTAATGGAACGCATTATCAATGGCAGGCTAACATGGCATCTGGAAGAAAACAAACTCTTAACACCACACCAAGCAGGATTCAGAAAATACAGATCCACTGAAGATCAAATAACCTATATAGCTCAGGAAATAGAGGATGCCTTCCAAGAGAAAAAGCACACACTAGCAGTCTGGATAGATTTAGAAAAAGCATTTGATAAAGTATGGAAGGAAGGACTGAAAGTAAAACTGCAAAACATGCATGTTTGTGGAAAAATGTATAAATGGATCAGCCACTACCTTGAGAACAGAACTGCCAGGACAAAAGTACAAGGACAAACAAGCAAAATGATGCTGCTGGAGCAAGGTGTCCCCCAAGGAGGAGTTCTTTCACCAACATTATTCCTAGCATATATAAATGACATCACAGAAAATTTTCCAGCCTAGAGTACACACATCCTCCTTTGCAGATGACCTAGCCATATGGACATCTGAAGAATATATTAGTACAGCTAACAGCAGAATACAGCAAGCCTTATTAGCGCTAGAGGACTGGTCAAAATCATGGCTAGTGAAGATAAGTGAGGAGAAAACAACATGCACAGTGTTCTCCCTCTCAAATAAAACTCAGCAACCTAAGCTGGTATTGAATGGAAAAATATTGCGCCATGAAGAAAATCCAAACTATCTAGGAGTCACCTTTGATCGTCGCCTGACATGGAAGACACAGGTTGAGAAAAATCGAACAAGAGCAAGGCAGAGAATGGCAATCATGAAAAAGCTTGCTGGTACAACGTGGGGAGCAGATGAGAAAGTTCTCAAGAAGTTATATACTGGACGGGTGAGGCCAGTACTGGAATATGGCATTGCAGCTTGGGCAACAGCAGCTAAGTCAAACTTTAACAAAATAAGTAGAGTCCAAAACCAAGGAATGCGAATCATAACTGGAAGCCTGAAGACAACGCCTATTAATGAACTAGAAAAGATCACTTGTTTACAACCAATGCAGGATAGAAGAGATAGCAGAGCCCAGCAACAAGCAGAAAAATTTAGAAGATTGACAGACCACCCTATGTACAACAGATTTAATGGTTTTGGAAAGGGAAGACTGAAGCGTAGCAACTTTGTAGAAACTGCAAAACGAATGGATTAGGGCAGATCCTATACTTAACATATCAACAGTCAAGCCCATACACAATGCACACAACTTCCCAGCTTGGAGACAGCAGCAACTGCCTGAGATGATAGAAAACATTCCTGGTATTGAGAAAAAGAACACTCAGCATGAAACCGAAAGAAGAGAAATAACCCTAAACTACATAAAAGAACATTACCCAAGCAGGAATTGGACCCATGCATATACAGATGGATCAGCCAAAAATTCAATAGAGAATGGAGGAGGAGGAATTCTCCTAAATTTAAAAAATGGAGTGAAAAAAACACATTCAATGGCAACTGGAAAATTTTCAAGTAACTTCAAAGCGGAGGTAGAGGCTTTGAAAACTGCAGCAGAAATGCTCCTGATGGAGGAAAATAAAGAGAAGCAAATAGCTATCTTCACAGATGCAAAGTCAGCTGTCTCAATACTCAAGAGCAATAACAGCACAGAACTAACTGACCTAAGAGCAGCACTCCATGGTCTATGCCAGAAATCCAAAAAAGTTGTAATACAGTGGATCCCATCACATTGCAGTATACCTGGAAACGAAGAGGCTGACAGACTGGCAAAAGAGGGCGGACGACTACCACAGCCTGACATAGACATAACCTATAATGAGGCAAAGAGGTTGATAAAAAGCACTTATAGAACCAAATGGGAATCTGAGCATCCAGGCCATCAGAAGGATGATGCATATTACAAACTCGACCGAAGAGAACAAGTAGCAATCTTCAGACTCCGCACAGGACATAACAGGCTGAAATACCACTTGTTCAATAAACTAAAGATAGGAGATACTGATGAATGTAATTGTAGAACTGGAAAAATGACAGCAAAACATTTGCTGCAGGATTGCCCAACGTATGCAGAACAGAGAAAGATATTTTGGCCCACACCTGCTTCATTTGAGGACAAGCTCTATGGAGATATCAACAAGCTCAAGTTGACCGCAGCTTACTTTAACTACATACAGGTTGACATTTAAAGGTGCATGAAGACCCAGAGGCATGAAATGAAATATTGCTTGGATAGCAAATCCATTATGTGGAAAGTCCAAATCGAAAGCTCGCTGTGTGGGCTTCATAAAAGGTGGAAAAGTGTCCTAGTGGCACGAAATGGAATATTGCTTGGATAGCAAATCCATTACGTGGAAAGTCCGAATCAAAAGCTCACTGTGTGGGCTTCAAATAAGGTGGAAAAAGTGTCCTAGTGGCACGAAATGGAATATTGCTTGGATAGCAAATCCATTACGTGGAAAGTCCGAATCAAAAGCCCATTGTGTGGGCTTCATAAAAGGTGGAAAAGTGTCCTAGTGGCATGAAATGGAATATTGCTTGGATAGCAAATCCATTACGTGGAAAGTCCGAATCGAAAGCTCACTGTGTGGATGTCATCTGCAGACTGCATACTTCTGGTTTCCGGAAGAACAGCCTATGGTGAACGGAAGGCCCAATATACGGAAGTGAGGCTAAGCAGCCATGTGCAGGACGTGACGATTCCTTGGGTGAGCCCAGTACCAGAGCGCTATGTATCGGCTCTGCAAGTATGGAAGCCTCCTTGGATGGCGGGGAATGCCCATGGTCTGCCCCTGCCTTCCCTTGAGGGCTGACCAGGATCTTTGGCTGTTCTATATGGACCAGCTGGGATGGGGGATAACACCACAACAGTGAGAGTCAAACGTCCTAAGAAACCCCCGGGAAGGTTAACCCGGTCAACAAATGCCCGCAGAAGTCGGATGTGTCGGCCTAACGGCGCAAGAACGCAGCTCTGCTGTAAACAGGCACAACGCAATCACATCCGAAAAAAAAACTCCGGATGAACGAAGAAGAAGAAACTCCTAACCGATAAATCTATATGACAGCCAGCAATTCTAACGCCAATACAGTTGTTTTGTAAAGAAAATAGAGTTAATATTTGAGGTATACTAATAACGCTACATGTCATTCGTTGCGTGTTGAGACTACAGGTGAATTGAAACGGACATAACTAGAACTATTAGAAAGGAAAACTATTTAAACTTTCAAGCCAAGCAGATAGAGTTTGCTTATCTCATCTCTAGTTTCAAGTGCGTCATTGAATTTGGCACACATAACTGAGCCATCTCTATAGAAAGCACACATTTCATACTGAAGTGTATATTTGCATATACACACATACTTTCTTACATGCTGTGTCAAAGAGTCGGTAACATTTAGTGAAAAGGGGGGTGGGAGGCGGGCGGGGGTTGAGGGTGTCCAGGAAACGTGGTTCGTTTATATGAATTTAATTGTTTTCTAGGGAGCATGGAGTAGAGCTGCTCGTTTTCTTTTGAAAATTAAAATAAACAATATCCCGTTCAACATTAACGAGTTATAACTGGGATATAATGGGTCTATTGTTCTTTAAGATAATGTTTTTTTTAATGTCTTGAAACAAATACGATATTCATATTGTGCTTTCAACTTTTCTTATCGGTGTTATACTTGTCTATGTCATACTGTATAGACTGCATCATCACCATTATAATCATCACCATCATAATCACCAGCATCATCATTATCATCGTCATCGCGACCTCACTTGATGAATTCTAAGAACTTTTCTCTAACTCAATTCAAAAACTCCTATTTTTTTCCATAGTGATTGGGAAATTGTCCATGATTAACTTCGGTGAGTTTCCACAGGAATTTGTTTACAATTAACATAAAATGTTGAAAGCACAGCATGTTATTTCAATAAGTAATATTTTCACCAAGCAAACATGACCACGTTCTCAATGTGGTTGTGTAATGAATATCAGAATAGGAGTCGAGTAGCAGAGGAATGTAGATGACGCTAGTAGAAGATGTGTAAACAGATGGGAGAATTACAAGAACATTTTCATGTAGACTGATTCAAACGTATAGAAAAATAATTATCCGTTTTTGTAGAGCCGATTGTAGTGATCTCTTTCACAGTCTACGTAAAATAGCAAGTCAGAGCTGGGAATTGTACTGAGAGAGAGAGAGAGAGAGAGAGAGAGAGAGAGAGAGAGAGAGAGAGAGAGAGAGAGAGAGAGAGAGAGAGAGAGAGTCTGTCACATATAGCACAGCAAATGCGATAACAGTTTGATTTTTACAATAATATTTCAAAATTCGACGTGTACATAGAAAATTTGTGAATAGAATAGAATTTACACCCTAAAAATAAAGACAGGAAAACAGACATAGAAGGCCCCGATGAAAGCCACTCGTGGCACGGTAACTCTATATGTTGGCAGCTGTTGTGACGTTTTAAAAACATGTCTTATATTTCGTGGTATGAATAATTGTCTGAAATAAAATACAGCAAAATGTAAATTATGAAGCTGTTAGTTTGTTTGTTAGGACGAACACATTTGTAAGTCCTGCGTGCATGGCTGTATAGCTAGCTTATCTTTCCCTCCCGTAGTGGACGACGAGAGCTGGTATAAGACACTTGCCAGACCGAGCTCAAGTCAGGGTATCATCTAATCGCTACTCATCCGCGATTGTTGCATACAGTAGCAACACATTTATAAGACAATAATAAAGAGAACTGAAGCTCCCATGTCATGGTGAGAGTAATGCACAAAATAGATTGTTGGGATGTATAGTGATTAATGTATTTTATGAAAGTATCTCTCAATGGTTGGAAGTGTTGGACTATGTTAATGAATTTGTGAAGAAAATGGAGGAAGCGGATATGTGGATTCTGAGAAAAATGTTGAGCATATCACGGACAGAGAAGACAGCAAGCACCTATTGAATGCTGCTGGAGTTAAAAGATCTCATGATAAACACAAGGAAGGACAAATGAAATTCATGAGGTCATCCTTGACTCGGGGACGTAAATTACAAGTACCTCTGAAGTCGAAGTGGGTTCGCCTGATGGCGAGGGATACTGTTAATAGGAAAAGCTAATCTACACACAAAATTCAGTTCAGCACTTCACTAGTAGTAGTGTGTATGAAGTTCAAAGTGAGCGAGCGCCAAAAAAAAAACAACAACAACAAAATTCATGAAGTATTTTCAACAACAAAAAGTGGAGTAGAGAAATTAGCCTTATGTTGGGAAAATACTAGGCTGTAGAGACGGAGTTAGACAGAGAAAGAAGTAGCTGGAAAGTTTCAACAACGGGTAACAAATACTAGTATTTGCCAAAGCAAGTTCATGGAAATATCAGATAACATAGAAAAGTACAGTTATGATCGCCTATGTCTGCTTCATACCAAGACACCTGGACGGGATTGAAGATTCTGTGACAACAAGCACATTAACATAAATTAAGGCAAGAAGAATATTGTTAATGTAAACAATGGAGATAAAATTCAAACAGGGAAAGACAATTAGAGAACAATTAAATGTAAACATTTATATTTTTAAAAAAAAAACCATTTTGAATGATACAAAGAGTGGCATATCCTCCATATAAAATCTGCCTAAGTTTATCTACATAAACAGTCAATCGTCAATGTTAAATCGATTACCGCTACCCGTTTCTAGCAAGTCTCATGCAATTTTTTTTTAAAGTTGCATATCCCTTACAGGACGTTGCAGTCAGCACTAGAATTTTTCAGCTGTCATTGATGTTCTTGACAAGATTACGCTCATCAGTTTGCCATTGCTTTCTGAGCGACCGGCTCACATACCCCGTAAGTAACCAATGCAACGCGATCCGATGCCGAACCTCGCACAGTTGTGTTCCTCACGTGGATATACGGAATTACGAAGAAAGTCTTTACCCCTTCCATGGAATAGGAAGTACGTAAATAAGTCAGGTAAAGGACTCTTGTTCCACGCCTTAAGGTGCACTGGGCATTTGGTGCTAGACCTATGTGGGTGATTAGGTCAGTGTCATCTACGCCCTCATGTTTCCCAAAACATTAACAGACACCGATTTTATATGGGTCGACCTGGTCAGTCTTAAAAATTCGAATCCGCCCCGATGCTGACCTAACTACGGGCCGAGAGACTAGCCACCATGCCCCGCCGGCCAAAGCTCCGCGTTCAGGAGGGTCCAGCCATGTGTTTGTTAAGTCCAATCAGTATTCCGCCGTGGTCAAACTCATATGTTAGAAGTCGACTTTCAGCATTTTCCGGCTGTGGTTAAACTCATGTGTTAGAAGTCCACTTTCGGCGTTGTAGAGTCCAGCTGCGGCCAAACTCATGTGTCAGAGACGTCCAGTCAGCGTTATACCGCCCTGGCGAAACGTGTGTCAGAGACGTCCAGTCAGCGTTATACCGCCGTGGCGAAACGTGTGTCAGAGACGTCCAGTCAGCGTTATACCGCCCTGGCGAAACATGTGTTAGAAGTCCACTATCGGCGTTATAGAGTCCAGCCGTGGGAAAATGCATGTATTAGAAGTCCATTTTCAGAGGTATACAGTCCAGCCGTGGCCAAACGCTAATAATTATAAACTTTATTCAGGGGAACATTAATTTAGTGTTAGACATACATACTATGACTTATTTTATAATTTCATGCATGACTTTTACAATTCATATATAATTAAAAGGCCACATATTTTTAGTAACACGAGAAGACAAACATCCGCTGTAAAGACTGTAGGACAACATCAAGAGTTTGGGAGTAAAGTAAATCTACGACTGAGCTCTCATGTTAGTAGTAAAGAATACGGGAGATCCATTGCATGTGTTAATAGAGATGTGCGACAGGGATGTGCAAAATTTCCAGATATTTTCTCCCTACACAGTGAAATTATATTTAGAAATTTAGAAGATATGACATGAATCACATTGGGGTACATAACATTAGATGTGCGGATGATACAGTATTGATTGCAGACTATGATCATGATTTCCAACATTTAGTAGATGTGGTTATTGTACACAGTGTACAACTAGGGTTGGAATTAAATTGTAAGAAGATAGAGATTATGGTCGTCACTAGGAAGAAAGTATCGGTACAACTATCTGGGTATAGTCATATCATATGATGAGAGGTGCCTTGGAGCGATACTAACAAGAATCACTATGTCGAGGGTAGCCTTTTACAGGATGGAATACATACTGACCAATTAAAAGATGTCAATTGCAACGAGAAAAAGAGTTTTAAAGTGCTACATAGAACCTGTACATTTTTATGGATGTGAATGGTGGACAATGAGCACATACGCCTAAAACATATAATTGCTGTGGAAATGTGGTTTCTGAAAGAAATACAAATAATACCATGGACAGACAGAAAAATCAATTAGCAAGACCTACAAGAAGCGAATGAATACCGTAAGCTGATAAGGGAAAGTAGACGTATGCAGTCAACATTTCTTGAGCGCGTTATGACAAGATATAAACTAGAGAACTTGGTGACAACTGGCAAAATTGAGTATAAAAGAACAAAGGCAAGGCAGATAAGTAAATATCTGGATGTCTTAGCCACGTGGCATTGTCGAGACAAGAACACAGAGCTGATCCACGACATCGTCAATCGTGTGAGATCGCTTATCGACATGGCACATAATGATGAATATTGACTTTATATACGAAGAACATAGCCTATTTCTTATTGCCCATCATTCGAACCCATATAGAGGAACGACTTGTACAATTTGTCACTAAGCAGCTTGTTGTACTTGTGCTATTTTTGTTGTACATGACGCTGCTCATTTTTTTGTAAAACAAATGTTTATCTATGATGTTTCTTGTCCTTGTCCCTGTCTCACATCTTCCGTCAGATGTCACTCGGTAACCTGGATATTGCAAGCAATTTACGGCAGACTGCTGAGTCTTGTTATTAGTCATACAGGTATTTATGATTACACATCGTGCATTAAACTTGTGATTTGGAGATGTTGTTTTTTATTTCTTTTGTTGTTAATTCGAATTCTGACAGGTTTCAGGTAGTTTAAAATTCTTCATAGATTTAATTAATATTGTTTAAATATCTTCACAGATTTAATGTTGTTTATAAATCTTAATAGATTTAATGTTTAAAAAAATCTTCATAGATTTAATGTCAATTTTAAAAAAAAAAATCTTCATAGATATGTCGCTTAAAAATCTTCATAGATTTAATTTTGTTTAAAAATCTCCACAGATTTAATGTCATTTACAAATCATTATAGATTTAATGTTACTTACAAACCCCCATAGATTTAATTTTGTGTACCGTCTCTCATTCACATGACCGCCATGGACAGGTCATCGTTTCAAGGCTTCTGGCAAGACATAACAGACTAAACAAGCTTTGCCATAGTAACAAATCACGATGCTCTTGCGGATAGTGTGATCAAACTACAGAGCATGTTCTCCAGGATGTCCCCCAATATAGCCACCTGAGAAGGGAATACTGACTAGTGAGTCGGCACTGCATTTCTAAACTGTATAGAGCAAAAGAGAACTCCAACAACAACAAAAACTGTTTACACACGAGAACTCGTTTGGTGGTGTAATCATGAAGGAAGAAATGAGAGAAGAAGAAGAGGAAGGAAGAAATAATAATAATAATAATAATAATAATAATAATAATAATAATAAGAAGAAGAAGAAGAAGAAGAAGATTTTAAAACAATAAAACAAAGGAGATACACTTTAAAAAATAAGATAGAAAGAAAATAGCGAAGGCAAGTATGCACAAAAGAATAAAGAAGTGTCACAATTTGAGCTTAAAGGTCTATCAGATAGTTACAGAATCATTGCGTCGACAACAAGTACACACTTGATTTGCCTCAGTTCTAGGACGAGACATTTTTTTTTTCCTTTACAGGACATCGCTGTCAACACCAGCATCTTTCAGCTGTATGTTGATTTCTTGGCAAAGATTACGCTCAGTAGTTTGCCATTGCTTTCTGAGCGGCCGGCTCACATACCCCGTAGGTTACCAATGCGATTCGAACCACTGCTGATTCTCACCGTCATCACGTTAACCACGAGAGTATACGAGATTACGGAGAAAAGTCGTAACCTCTAAGCCAGGAAGCCGGCCCGGACGAGGCATAACAGACTGAATAAACACATCATGACCACTGTCGTCACCCTGCTACAACAACGTGCACGCGCGGACTAAGCAGACAAGATGTTGAACATGTTCTGCAGGATTGCCAACTATACATACCGACAGTTAACGACAGATATACGGGTTCCAAATGTTGCTGTATGTAGCCGAGGCGCGGTGTTGGGGTGAGCGCCCAACATTGCTTAAATACCTCAATGGCTCGTGAATACATAACCTATGCAGCAAAAGTCCAACTCCTGGCCTTCACGCGGCGGACCTGTTTAAACTAACAGGAGAAGGGGCGACGGCGAATCTCTGGCGCCGGAAAATAACCAGTATGCTCTAGATGTGTATGCACGTACATGCATGCGCAGACAGGTATGTGCGCGTGTACACATCTACACTCGAGTGAGACCACAGTCTGCTCTAGCATAGAAAGGTGCTGAAGTCGGAGGCAACCAGCCAAGAGGCGCACCACAGAAATCAGAATGCCACGCAATCACGCAAAATGGAATATGTCGACTACTGCTAATCGTTATGGTGCTCGCCCTGCTTTGGATCCCCAGGCAGGTGCAGTGCCGGGCCCTATGTCTCGAAAGGGTCCAACCCCAACTACTGGAGGTCCTTCTCAGATGTCCTGTGGAGCCAGGGGACATGAGAATAGGATGACTGGCCTTACCAAACGAAGACTTAAAATAATGCACTGGAATGCGGAGGGAGTCAGCAACGAAAAAATAGAATTAGAAAAAATCTTGGACCAAGAAAAAGTAAGCATATGTTGCTTGCAAGAAACTCACCTCAATGAAAATATAGCCTTCAAAATCAGAGACTACCAGTGTTACCGATCTGACCGAAAGGACAGGCGAAAAGGTGGGATACTGACCCTTGTAAGAAATAACATCATGGCTTCCCAAATCAAAGTCTACATGGAAGGGGCTGAGTATCAGACACTTACACTTAAGACAGGTAATACAGATCTACATCTGATCAATTACTACTGTCCAAGTGACCGCCCACAGGCACTGGACACACTACCACTAAAAGAAAAAATGATTGTGTGTGGCGATTTCAACAGCCACTCGCAGAGCTGGGGCTATGATCACATGGACCAGAGAGGAGAGAGACTGGAAGACTGGCAGGATGAGAATAGATTCATGTTGATTAACAAGCCGTCCGACCCACATACTTTCTACTCGAGATCATGGCACTCTACAACTACACCTGACCTGGCTTTTCATTCACCAGACCTGGAGAGGAACATTACACGAATTGTTGGGAAACAACTTGGTGGCAGTGACCATCGGCCAGTCTTTCTAACCGTAGAAAATGAGCTTGTAAGTGAAAGCAGCACCCTCTCGAGGTGGAACTACAAGAAAGCAGACTGGGCAATGTACAAGCATCGCACCAGCATATTGGTTAGAAACCTGAACACTGAGAAAGACATAAATAAAGTAGCTGAAGAGTTTGGGAAATGCATACTACAGGCAGCGCGAGAAACAGTACCAAGAAGAGCCCGTAAACAATATAAACCCTACTGGAGTAGTGAACTGGAACAGTTGCATAATGATGTTGAAGTGTGTAGAAAGCAAGCAGAGGCCACACCCAGCCAAGAGCACCACAATAAATTCCAGCATGCAAAAGCCAAATTTCAAAGGGCCAAGCTGCAGGCTAGACGGAAAAGCTGGCAGGAGAAAACGGAGTATCTGAACTTTGAAAGAGACACAAGGAAATTGTGGAAGCTAATAAAACAGCTTAATGACGAGGGCACAGGGAGAAACTCAAAAATTGTGCTACATAGAGATGGAAAAATCTTAACAAGAAAGCAAGCAGCTGACCATTTTGCGGACTCGTTCGCACAAGATAGCAATATCAAAATTAGTCCAGAGAAACAACAAGAGATTCGAGAGAAACGACAACATACAGGACAGAAGGAAATAGTACATGAGGTTCTGGAGGCACCCATCACAATCAGCGAACTGGAGCTAGCCATATCAAAACTGAAAATGAGAAAGTCACCAGGAGCTGATGGTATCTCCAATGAAATGATCAGGAACCTAGGAACAGAGGCCAAAACAAAGCTGTTGCAGATCTTCAATAACAGCTGGACCTTAGGCAGTGTTCCACAAGCCTGGAGAGAAGCAATCATGATACCCCTCCTAAAATCAGGGAAAGATGGTTCCATTGCCTCTAGCTACAGACCAATTAGCCTCACCAGCTGTCTCTGCAAAACACTGGAGCGCATCATCAATCACAGACTGCAGTGGTACATTGAAAGTAAAAACATCCTTGTGCCACAGCAGGCTGGCTTTAGGCAGTGCTACTCTACGGAAGATCAGACAACCTACCTCTCTCAAGAAATTGAGGATGCATTCCAAGAGAAGAAGCTGGTGCTTGCGGCATGGATAGATCTGAAGAAAGCCTTTGACAAAGTCTGGAAAGAAGGTCTGATGAAGAAACTGAGAAACTGCAAAGTCAATGGAAGAATGTACAAATGGGTGAAAGCATACTTGCACAACAGAAGAGCCCGAGTACAGATAGACGGACTCAAGAGCAAGAAAGTACTACTGCGTCACGGTGTCCCCCAGGGCGGAGTCTTGTCCCCCACACTTTTTCTAATCTTCATCAATGATCTTGTTGCTCACCTACCGCATGGAATTAAAGCGGCAATGTACGCCGATGACCTGGTTCTATGGAGCACAAATGAATATGCATCAGTGGCCACCAGATTGCTACAAAGAGCTGTAGATACATTTGCTGCATGGGCAAATAGATGGTGTGTCAGCATAAACACTGACAAGTGCAGCACCACCCTATTTACCCTCTCTCCAAAACAAAAGGCAGGGATCATCCAGATAAATGGAACACCCCTAAGAGAAGATAAAGAACCAACATACCTTGGAGTAACATTTGATGGCAAGCTGACATGGAGAAAGCACATCAACAAAGCAGTAGCAAAAGCCAGAAGGAAAATAGCCATCCTGAGAAAGCTAAGTGGAACCACATGGGGAGCCAGTACGAAAATACTTAGCAAAGTTTACCAACAGAGCATACGACCACACCTGGAATATGGGTCAACTGCGTGGTGTTCAGCATCAAAAACCACACTACAAGAGCTGGACAAGGTGCAAAATCAAGCACTTAGAGTCACCACAGGAGGGATGAGATCAACCCCTATAGTGGAAATGGAGAAGATGGGGAGGACACAGGCACTGAGTGAGCGCAGAGATACGAAAACGCTAATACAAGCAGAAAAGTTCCTCAGCTTGCCAGGCCACCCTATGAAGAACAGATTTGAAAACCTAGCTATGGGGCGGTTGAAAAGAAGTAGTTTTATCCACCAGGCCAAACGACTCTGCAGAGAAACCACTGATCTGCCCACAGTTGGTATCCCCCTAACAACTATTCCAGAGCGAACTCCATGGAAAGATGAGCATAGACTATCGTTACAAATCCAGACAAAAGTGAGAGGAATATTTGACAAGGAAGAACAGAACAGTGTGCAGCGCAGAACAGCCACTCTCAGCTTCCTTGATGAAGAATACCCACAGGATCTCTGGATCCGAGTCTACACAGATGGGTCAGCACAAAATGCTGTTCGAAATGGAGGAGCGGGAGTGTACATAGAATACCCAA
The DNA here is from genome assembly GCA_014155875.1 of Cepaea nemoralis. NCBI lineage: Eukaryota > Metazoa > Mollusca > Gastropoda > Stylommatophora > Helicidae > Cepaea > Cepaea nemoralis. The sequence goes on from JACEFZ010012464.1 coordinate 159,189, forward strand.
ATAATACTAGGGACACAGCCAGAGTACCGACAGGAAAGTACTGCCATAACTATGATGCCGAAATTGAGGCAATCAAGATAGCAACAGAGAAATTACTAAATAACAGCAATGGTACACAACCTGTGGTGCTACTAACAGATGCAAAATCAGTACTCGAGGCGCTCCTCTCTGGGAAATTGCCAGTACTAAGGACACTACTTTCTGAACTTAGCAGTCAGCATAAAGTCACCATACAGTGGATACCATCCCACTGTGGAGTACCCGGAAACGACAGAGCTGATCAATTGGCTAAGGAAGGAGCCAAAGAAGAACAGCCTGATGTGCCCGTTACATACCACCAAAAGAAAAGAATGATCAAATCAGTCAGAAAGCCACCAAAACCTGCTCAAGATAACTACCACGTTATGGACAGACCAGAACAAGTCATTATTCTGCGCCCCAGAACAGGACACAATAGATTACGCAACCACATGTATACAAAATTCAAGATTGGTGAAACAGCCATGTGCACATGTGGATTGGCGTCGCAGACAGCAGAGCACATACTCCAAGACTGCCCAAAATATAACATATCTAGGCAAACCTTCTGGCCTAGAGAGACGACAGTGGAAGATAAACTCTATGGACCACTGTGTGAACTGAAAAAAAACAGTTCAATTCATGCAAGAGACGACATTGCAGATATAGACATATTTCAAGCGAACGAAAGAAGAAGAAGAAGAAACGACAGATATACGAGGACCGACTTATCATTAAACTCCTGGCAGTATGGAACTAAAGGTGCGTCCAAAAGTAGATGGAATTCACATTGAAATAAGCGACTGGAAGATGGAGAATTAGGAGGAGATAAAGGAGACAGACAGACAGGCAGACAGGCAGGTCGGCAGGCAGGTAGAAAGAAAGAAAGAAAGAAAGAAAGAAAGAAAGAAAGAAAGAAAGAAAGAAAGAAAGAGGTGAGTTGAGTTGAGTTGAGTTAAGAACCGACATCACTGCACTGAGGACATTCCCATACGTGCTCCGTCCCCTCGTTCAACAGCCAGCGAAAAGTCATACTACTAATCGTAAAGAAAGAAAGAAAGAAAGAAAGAAAGAAAGAAAGAAAGAAAGAAAGAAAGAAAGAAAGAAAGAAAGAAAGAAAGACGATCCATTACATCCTGCATAATGATGAATTCTTCCCTGTGTTAAAAATGTACTTCATATAAATGCTAGCTAAAAATCCTTGCATTGTTCTAACGACCGAGCTGCACATTAGCATTAACACAGCTTGACTTTGGTGTCTATGTGAACCAAGTTTGTGATTTCTAAAGCAATTCTCGGAATCTTCGCCTTCTGACACACATGATGTATTTTTAATGACTGTTCAGTGGTTAAACATATTCCCGGTCCAAGTCTTGTATTTACATATTATCTGGCATGAACTTTACAGAGGGTGAATACCAAAACTTGGACCGGCAATATTTTCAAATACTGCACAAGTATTTAAAAATACACCCTATATTTTCTGAATTGGGGAATTAACTGATTCACTGCCGAAGTATAATATATCGCCAAATGTGACCTCCCATGTAAACAGAAGGACGATTTATAGCCATACTAGGGTCCTCGTGTAATTTGTTTTGTTTCGTGGTATATTCCGCAATTTCAATGCTAAGTAACGGAAATTTACATTATAATACTTCTTCATTTGATTGTGTAATATGTTTGGTCTAAACCTACTTTGTGTGTGTGTGTGTGTGTGTGTGTGTGTGTGTGTGTGTGTGTGTGTGTGTGTGTGTGTGTGTGTGTGTGTGTGTGTGTGTGTGTGGCGCTGAAGTAGTTAAAAAACAAAAGCAATAATGAAGATAGAAAGTCATCTAGACTCCCACAGCCATGCCTGTGTATATCTGGCGCCTTCAGTACTGCATACGTATATGCTTGTAATTACTTTAGGAGTCCTATTACCTTTATTGTTGTACTTATATTATACACAGAAAATATTTGACATTTAGAAGATATGAGAAAATTCGCCATTAGGAAATATAGTGTCAATAATATTGTATGTACAGATGATACTGTACTGATAGCAGACAACGAACAGAATATGCAACATTTAGCAGGTATTGTACACTAGTTAGTTAGCTAGTCGACAGATCATCTTCATTGCACATCGAACCATTCAGTCCTCGGATCCCCTCCTCGGTAAATCCCGCAGCGTGTAGCGACTAACGACACCGGTTATGTCTTGGTTTATCAGTCTTCTTTGGCTTCCTGCGTAGTGTTCTTGTTTGGCCACCCTTCTTTTAATTTGCTGTTCTCGCAGACTGGCCATGGTTGTAGATTCACAGTCATCACTTGGTTCTCGCAAAAGTCTTACTTTTCGTAGAGCATTCAGAATGTCAGCCTGGTCCATGGCGCGTCCGCCCTCCACAGTGTGAACACCAAGGGTTAGAATTACATTGTAAAAAGAAAAAGACAGAGGTTATGGTCAGCTCAAAGAAGACAGAAATACCACAATGTAATATTTTAGTAAATGTAAATAATCTTAAAAAAGTGACTCAATACAACTATTTCGGAATATTCATAACAACTGATGGGGGGGGGGGGGGGGTGCATTGAAGAGATTAGAGCAAGTATCTGTATGGCAAAGGTACCCTTTTTCAGGATTGAAAACAGTGACCAATAAAAGATACCGATTACAACTAGAAAAAGAGTGTTGAAGTGCTGCACATAATCTGTACATTTGTATGGATGCGAAACGTGGACAATGAGCAGACAGTGGCGTGCAAAGGGGGGTGCGGAGGTTGTGACGGCCGCGGGCATCCAGCCGGGAGGGGGGCATCTAATTAGAGAGAGGGGGCAGCACTGTGCAGTCGGAGGGGAGGAGGAATGAATTAGGGAAAGAACAATTTAGGGCATCCAATCAAGGGGTTGGCCCCGGACATCAAAGAACCTCTTCACGCCACTGTGAGCAGACAATCTGAAAAACATCTAATGGCAGTAGAAATGTGGATTTTACTGAAAATGCAAAGAATACCATGGACAAACAGAACATTCAATGAGCAAATCCTACAAGAAACACATGAAAACTGTAAAGTGATTAGAGAAAGTAGACATAGCAGTCAAGATTTTTGGACACGTTATGCAAAGAAATAATTTCGTGAAATTGGTGACAAATGGCAAAACGAGGGGGAAAAAAAACAAGAGGAAGGAAGAGAGGTACATTTCTAGATGGCTTGGCCATGTGGCATAATCGAGAGTAAAACACAGAGCTGATCCACTACTCTGGTGATCGCGTGAGATGACCAAACATGACCACTCTCGTTTACCGACATGGCACATGATGATGATGATGATATAATGCACAGGCATCGAATGTCGACTGCTCTTTGAATGATGGTGATAGACCATATATTTAAGGCGTGGAAAAGGATCCTTTTCTGTTACTTTATGTTTACTATAAATTTGCAGTATCTGCGTTAGAAAAAAAATAATACCAATGGCTATAAGAAACATTAATGCTGCATGCAGTGGCTGACTGGTCAGAGTGTCGGCTGACCGGATGTACGTATGCTTTGCGGACCCCTAATGAAGTATGCCCTCTGAAACATTAGACCTTTTTAGTAACTTTATCTCCTGCAACCAATAATTTTTAGACACAGTCCGCCACTTTCTACATGTTACAATTAAACATTAATACATAGAAAACATATTACCTGTACAGGTATGGTAGACTTTCTAAGGTGTGTTCTTGGCTTGTGCAGCGTCTCGGTGAAATGAACTTGACATTGTCGTTTGAGTGTTTTCTGACGCCGGTAGATTAACAAGCGCTTTATCCTCGTCTACAGTCAGAAAGCACGTATCCCGCCTTTCATAACTCGGATTAATCATTTACCTAATGGCTTGATAAATGATAAGAAGGAAGACAGCAGGAAAAGCGAACGAACAGATGGTAAAAGGCACCAGGGTTGTGAAAATAGCGCGCTCGATTCCAGACCAATCATGGAGGAGGAAACGTCTGCTTTTATGTCGGTTTTCCCCCCTCAGCGCGAACGGAAGGAAGCGTGTGGTTTTGTGGGTAGCATGTGGCGTATTGCTGGGAAGATGCTAATGGTTTATGGTTTAGGAGGGGAATAAGGCAGGGCAAAGTGCCGTTTCAGATTATTAGATAAAATCAGAAACATGAGCCAGCCCAAAAGAGCGATGCCTTGTACACCGACCTCTCTCTATGGTGCATGTGTGAATTTTCGCATGATAGGAAACAATGAGAAAATGATGTGATTTCATTTCAATTTAGGGTTACTTTCGGCAGCAACACAAGCCAGTTCAATTTAAGGGCGGTTTCTATACATGGTAACTAATCAGCGCTGCCAGGTGATTTACAAATTTTCAGTACAAATGATGGCCAAAAAGCCCAGGCTGAAGGATAATGAGGCTGCACGTTAGCTGGGGTGTGTTTGCCTGGGACGGGCGGGATATTGTGTGCCTGGGTTTTGTGTTGCTGATATGCGGAAATTAAACGGCACACAGCAATAGAAAATAACTTAAAACCACACACACAAACACTTAAACACACACACATACACATTAGCTCATATACACAGAACACTATTTTGTCCAGTAATAATGCTTTTTGGGCTTAAGTGGTGTTGGAGTTATCTTAAGCTTGGTGCTAAATTTATCTCCCTTTCTCTATCTCTGCCTCAGTCTCACGCTCACTATCGGTCTTTATGTTTGTCTGTTTGTCTATCTGTATGCCTGTCTGTCTATCTCTCCGTTTCTCTATCTATCCATCCATCCATCCATCCATCCATCCATCCTTCCATCTATCTATCTGTCTATCTATCTATCTATCTATCTATCTATCTATAGGAAGGATGGATGGATGGATGGATGGATGGATAGATAGAGAAACGGAGAGATAGACAGACAGGCATACAGATAGACAAACAGACAAACATAAAGACCGAAAGAGTGGCAAAAGGGCAGAATGTTAGACGGGCCTGCGTGCCCAATTCTTAACCCTTTCAAAATAAAGTTTTGTTGTTGTTGTTGTTGTTGTTGTTCTATCTATCTATCTATCTATCTATCTATCTATCTATCTATCTATCTATCTGCCTGCCTGTCTGTCTGTCTGTCTGTCTGTCTGTCTGTCTGTCTGTCTGTCTGTCTGTCTGTCTAATGAGTCTTTTAATTTCCTTAATCTCTTACAGTTGTGTTATTTACAGTTTGTTGTCGACATTACTTGTGGACGACGTCTATCACTAGAACAGTTAAAACTGAAAGCGAGGACAACAGGAAACAAATGATTTATTTACAGTTAACGGCCACTTATACTGGGCTCATGACGTGTAAGGGTTATATTAGGCTGGTCTGCTGTTTGAATATTTCATGCAGCTTACTACAGCCGTGAAAGCTTGAAGCAACAGAAGTGACTTAGAGCAAATATGAGATGTGCCATAAGAACACATTCCCTTGAACCATTATCATCTCCATGGCCTGGTAACACACATTGACTCCAATATATAGGGCATATGTAATCACATGCCAGATACTTGCAGAGATGTGAAGTTACAGAATTTTACTAAGTCATCTGGTGTTTGTCCACCAAGAATGATGATGACCATTCATTTCATCCAGTGGGGTTGAAAGTATGGAGCCGTGAGTTCTAAGATGGCTGATGAGGCCTATTTTGGCTCGAAATGTTCTTTGACAATACAGGCACAGAATGCTTAACGTTCCAGATGGAGGATCTTGTGCAGTGGTTTTTCTGT
>JACEFZ010012465.1:0-155000 GCA_014155875.1 Cepaea nemoralis
GGGGGTTTTTTCCCCCATGGGGTAGAGAGCGAATGGCTGCTGGAATTGAAATTGCATTATTAAACCCACGAGTTTGTGCACAGACTACATGAAAACAATGACGTGCTCAGGCACCTAAACGACTCGTTTTCGCCCGGCAAGTCAAACATCGCACAAGTCATTCTTCATCTATACTGCTATGTGTTTGTGAAACCTGGACTGTTTACCAGCGACACGACAGGAAATTAAACCACTTCTACACAATCTGCCTTAGGGAGCTATTGACGATTAAATGGCAAGACAAGATCCCAGACACTGAAGTCCTAGAAAGAGCGTCCATGCCCAGTATATCCATACACTACTAATGAAGAATCAGCTTCGCTGGGCTGGCCACTTGACTCGCATGCCAAATCATAAGCTCCTTAAACGATTTTTGTTTAACGGCGAGCTGCGCTGTGGTAAACGCTCCCAAGGCGGCCAGAGGAAACACTCTGAAGATCTCACTGAGAACTTTTGGAATTCATCACGACTCCTGGGAGACTGCTGCCAAAGACCAAAGTTCGTGGCGTACATCATTACGCAAGGGTGTAGTCACTTGTGAAGCAAACAGGACTGCAAGAACTGCGAAAAAAAAAAGACTGGACAGAAAAACCACTGCAGGAGATCCTCCTCCCGGAACGTCAAGCAATTTTTGCCCACATTTCAAAGAACATTTCGAGCCAAAATATGCCTTATCAGCCATCCTAGAACTCACGGCTCCATACTTTCAACCCCACTGGATGAAACGAATAGTCGTCATCAATCTTGATGGTCAAACACCATCACCAGAATGTCCCCTATAGACCATCTGTGAGAAGATATGGACGCAGAGCCCATTTACTGTTTAGTTTGTGTTGTATAAAAAAAAAACACCACGCATAATGAAAATAACAAGCTGGTGGAACGCAGAGGTAAAGACACCTGTAAAAGACAAAAAGTAAAAATATAAAAAGTGGGTGAAGAGCATACAGGACCGTGATTACATAGAATATAGAATAGCAAGAAGACATGTGAATAGAATAGTAAAGAAAGAAAAACGAAAAGACTTGGATAAATATGGAGAAAAGCTAATTAAAAGCTACAATGAGGAAACTACAAACGTCTACAAAAAGATCAGTGCAATAAGAGCCAGAGGAGAACCCTTTGACTCAACTGAAATAATTAACAGCGAAAAAGTAGAACCAATAAGTGAACAAACACAAATCCTAATAAGGTGGAGGCAGTACTTAAATCAACTTCTCAACATTCCATCAGATGCCACAGGAATTCAGGAAACAGACACAGATGCCATTGAAGAACTAGAACCAGACATACTGAAAGAAGAAATTGGAAAAGCTGTCAGATTAGCCCCATTGAATAAATCACCGGCACAAGAAGAAATACTAAATGAACTAATTAATGCAGCAAGAGAAGTAGGAACAGCATGGCTACATAGACTATTCAACCATGTTTGGGTAGAACAACATATACCACGAGACTGGAGAAACGCCATAATTATTCAATTTGGGAAAAACAAAGGCCGTAAATGAGACTGCACACTTTACAGAGACACTTCCCTTTCAAGTCATACTGGGAAAATATTTTGCAAACTTCTTGAGAAAAAATTACGAACTACTATAAAACCCCACCTAAGCGAAACAAAACTTGGATTTAGGAAACACAAAGGATGCACAGACGCAATGATTGCTCTTAGACAACTTATATATTAAAAAAAAAAATCAATCGAATTTAATGAAACACTACTTAGCCTTTGTCGACCAAGAAATAGCATTTAATAGGGTAGACAGAAACAAGCTGTGGGAAATCTTTAAACTAAATAGTGAGTACACATCTACCAAATTTATATGGAAGCTTATACAACAACTATGAATGCATAGTGAGAACAACTGGAGATCACGCAGAATCCTTCACCATAAAATCCGAAGTATGACAATGTTGTGTCGTTTCCCCTCTATTGTTCATAACCTATATAGACAGTATATATAAAGAAACCAGCCATATAGAGACCATAAGAACACCACATGAGCTACAGAACATAAAAGAAGAGCCATCGGCAAATTACACCATTAACGAACTCCTATTTGCGGACGATCAAGCACTAATCGCAACATCAGAAACAGAATTACAGGACCAAATGAACAATCTAAACGAAACTTATAGGGAACATAACATGAACATTAGTACAAGTAAAACAAAAGTAATGACTATAACTGAAGAAGAAAAAACATCAACGATTCACCTAAACGAACACACTCTTAAACAAGTAAAGAGCTTCAAGTACCTAGGAAGTATAATATCATCATATGGAAAATCAAAAGACTAGATCGAAAATAGATGCATTAAGGCTCATTGGACAAATGGTGACAACACTAAAGAACAAACGTGTATCAATAGTTATTAAGAAATCACTTTACAACACAATCTTCCTACCAACTCTGTGCTACCAATGCCAAACCTGGACAATGACAGAAAAAGAGAAAAGAAAACTCACAACAGAAATGAGATTACTGAGAAGAATACTCAGTGTATCAAGAAGAGGGAATTGCAACAGTGAAGAACTCAGAAATAAATGGGGTTTATGGCAGTGCTAGATTTTATTAGAAGGCTGCAAGTCAAATGGTTTGGCCATGTAACTAGGTTACCAGCTAACAGTATAAAAAAAAAAAATTAAGTTGCATGTCCTTCACAGGACGTAGCAGTCAACCCCAGCATTTTTGCTGTTCGTGATTCCTGGGCAAATTTTACGTTCAGTAGTTTGCCATTGCTTTCTGAACGACCGGTTCTTATACCGCTGTGTTTAGAACCCGGGTATACGGGCTCACAAACTGTGTTCGCAAGCCCTCATACCACAATAATAATAAGCAATGATGTACAGACCAGTTGAAAGCAGAGGAAGAGGCCCGCCACGCAAACGATTGGAGTAGGAAATAACAGATCCAATGGGAATATCGATACATGAAGCCCATAGACGGGCACTCGCCCGCTGTCTGTACTTTATCTCGACACCGCAAGGTACAAGAGGAACAAGATGAGATGAGAATATAAAAACTGCTGTTGTATGTGTGAATGAGATATTCTACAGGGGTCGTGAAGCTATCGAAGGCGTCCACTAGTTTGTACTTCCTTCTTCTCACTTATACGAGCTCCAAACAATACACGTATGTTTATTTATGAACCGAAATGTTAAGAACGCTCGCTCGTAAACTTCCACTGCACGGATGGCAGGGTAGTGTATACATTCCCTACCCCGGCCAGTAGGCCTTAAACGTTAACTTCTTGTTTCTGAAGCAATGGTGAACTACTGAACAAAAAGTTACCTAGTAAAGTTACCTAGAAAATAACCATGGGTTCGATGGCAACGTCCTACAAAGGTTACAAAAGACATGCAACAACATATAGAACTTATACAGCAACCATCTTGTTTAGACATGAATAAGTCAAGGGAGATAAGCATGTTAAATAACAAATGTGTCGACCTTGTTTTTTTTTTCCTTGTGATTTATCCGCCACTGTTACAACAAACAGTAAGTGTCCCTTATACTTGCCTTAATTCACTTTGGGCATATGGTGCTGGAGAGATATTTTATTGACCAATCGGTATTCGCTGGGTGGTATTGTTAGGATGACGCCGACCGTCTGTACTTCCAAAGATGTTTCCTAGTACATATTTTAGGTTGGACTGACCTGGAATACCCTCAATGTGGTTTCGAATCCTTGACCCCGGGAATGGCAGCCAAGCGTCTAACGACTAATCTACCGTAGCTCCCGTCCCGGTATGAATAGATTTGATTTTTGTGTTGCCCATGTTTTTTGGGAATCAACCCAGCCTATTACAATAAGATCCAGAGATTAAGATGAATCCCAATAGTTCAGAGATGTGGAAAAATATATGAGTTTCGTAGATTTGGAAGAGTAGATGAGTTCAATGATTTGGAGTAATTCATGAGTTCCAGAGATTTGGAAGAGTAAATGAGTTCCAGAGATTTAGAAGAGTAAATGGGTTCAATGATTTAGAAGAGTAAATGAGTAAGTGCGGGTGGCGGGGTATCAAAGGAGAAGTAAGGTGTCTCCTTCCCTCCGCTAGCCTACGGGACACCCTTGAGCAAGGTGGAGTACCCGTTTAGCCTCCCGATCAGGGTTACGTGTAGCTATGGGTGCAGGTGGTGGATGAGGTTGAAGAGCAGCCGACAGATAGTTGTGGGTTATGGTCTCCAGCTACACGACGGTAAGCAGAGGATCTCTTTTTTGAGGAGACAATGGCTACGGTCATTGACCAGTATGGTCACTGCTAAGAAGGAAAGCAATGGCAAACTACCTTCTTCACAGATGCCAAGAACATTATGTTTTGCGATATCATCGACATTCAGAGAAACGGCGTAAATGGGTGCTCCATAGGAGCAGCCTCGCCCGGTAGGGATAGTCATGTGCACCAGGTGACTCCAGACCGTCAGCAGGCTACTAGGTGCAAAAGATTATTATCATTAAAGGTAGGAACCTGGAATGTCAGAACAATGAATGCAGATGGAAAATTGGATAACATCAAACAAGAAATGGGAAGAGAGAATATTAATATATTAGGAATGTGTGAAACCAGATGGAGAGGGGCAGGGATCAAGACAGGAGAGGATTGTAAGATTATTTATTCTGGAGGAGAAGAACGGCAAAGAGGTGTAGCCATTATGTTGGATCGGCAAACATCAAATTCTATTAAAGGTTATTGGGCTGTGTCAGACAGAGTTCTATTAGTAAAATTAAACGGAAGACCTTTTACAATAAATGTCATTCAAATATATGCTCCAACAAGTGAATGCAGTGAAGAAAGTATAGATGAATTTTATAATGACATGGAGCTTGCTTTGAAGAAATGTAAAAAATCAGAAATAAATATTATAATGGGTGATTTCAACGCAAAAGTGGGAAATCAAGGCGATGGATGCAGTGTAGGGCAACCATGGTTTGGGAGAGCGAAACGAAAGAGGATACAGACTTGTAGAATGGGCAAAAGAACAAGAAATGGTTGTAGGAAACACCTGGTTTAAACAACATCCTAGAAGATTATGGACATGGAAGAGTCCAGACAGCAGGATTAAAAATCAGATAGATTACATCCTGATTAGCAGAAGGTTTCGAAATGCGCTAACAGTCGTAAAAACAGTTCCCAATGCAGACTGTTACAGTGATCACAGATTAATTACAGGCAGACTGAGGGTAAAGTTAAAGAAAGTCAAGTATACAACCAGAAACACTAAATATGATTTGTGCAAATTGAAAACTGACAAAGAAATACAAGATAATTTTAACATAGAAGTAAAGAACAAATTTGATATATTGTCTGATCTAGAGATCCTATTTCAAGATGTGGATGATCAATGGGAAATGTTGAAGAATTCAATCAGTTTAGCTGCAGAAAAAACTATTCCAAAATTAAAGAAAGTGGGTCGTCAGACATGGATGACTGAAGAAATTTTACAGCTAATGGAAACAAGAAGACAGAACAAAAATAATCCTGCCAAATATAAAGAAATTCACAGAAAAGTCAGAACATTATGTAAGGAGGCAAAAGAAGCATGGCTCGAGAAAAATTGCATAGAAATTGAAACACAACACAACAGTAAAAATACCAAACTAATGCACAAAAGAATTCAGGAGCTTACTAATTAAAGAACACATATATCAGCAGGCTCCCTAAAGACAAAAGATGGAAAAATTATAATAGAAAAAGATAATATTTTACATGTATGGTCAGATTATGTGAAAATCTTTATGATGATAACAGAGAAGAACAGTATGATATTCAAAATAATAATGAAGGACCATCAATTTTGAAGATGGAGGTTCAGAATGCTCTTAACCATATGAAATCTGGCAAGACCCCCGGTTCAGACAGCATCACAACAGAAATGATTAATGCTTTAGAAGAATACGGAATAGATAAAGTTACCAGACTCCTGAATACCATATATGATACTGGAGATATACCTCATGAATTATGTAATTCTGTATTTATTGCAATCCCAAAGAAATCAGGAGCCTTGGAATGTGATCAACATCGAACAATTAGTATAATGAGTCACATCACGAAGATTTTGCTAAGAATTATCATGCAAAGAGTTAGGAAGAAAATACAACCTGAAATAGGAGAGGAACAATGTGGGTTTGTAGAAGGCAAGGGTACAGTAAATGCTGTGTACATACTGAGAACAGTAATTGAACGTTCTATAGAAGTAAACAAAGATCTACACCTCTGCTTTATTGACTACACAAAGGCTTTCGATAAAGTGAGACATGTCGACATGATAAGGATGCTTGAAGATCTACAAATTGATGGAAAAGACCTTAGACTTGTAAAAAACATATATTGGAAACAACAAGCTGCCATAAGAATTGATAATGAAGTAGGTCAATATCAGCCTATTAAGAGAGGTGTGAGACAGGGATGTGTAATGTCTCCAGATCTTTTTTCCCTGTACAGTGAACATATTTTCAGAAATATAGAAGATATGGAAGGAATCAACATTGGGGGACGATACATCAATAACATTAGATACGCAGATGATACAGTCTTGATTGCAGACAATGAACAGGACCTGCAAAATTTAGTAGATGCGGTTGTTGCACACAGTAAACAACTGAGGTTAGAATTGAATTGTAAGAAGACACAAATTATGGTCGTCACTAGGAAGGAAGAAATATCACAATGTAATATACAAGTAAATGGGCATATTCTTAAACAAGTGAATCGGTACAACTATCTCGGAACAGTCATAACATCTGATGGGAGATGCCTTGAAGAGATTAGAACAAGAATTGCCATGGCGAAGGTAGCCTTTTGCAAGATGAAAAACATACTGACCAATAAAAAGATATCAGTTGAAACGAGAAAAAGAGTGTTGAAGTGCTGCATAGAACCTGTACTTTTATATGGATGTGAAGCGTGGACAATGAGCAGACAAGCTGAAAAACATCTGATGGCTGTGGAAATGTGGTTTCTGAGGAAAATGCAAAGAATACCATGGACAGACAGAAAAACCAATGAATAAGTCCTTCAAGAAACAAATGAAGATCGTAAACTGATTAGAGACATTAGATGTAGACAGTCAAAATTTTTGGGCATGTTATGAGAAGAAATGAATTGGAGAACTTGGTGACAACTGGCAAGATCGAAGGGAACAGACCAAGGGGAAGACCAAGAATTAAATACCTGGATGGCTTGGCCACGTGGCATGGTCGAGACAGAAACACGGAGCTGATCCACGACTCTGGTGATCGAGTGAGATGGCAGAACATGACCGCCCACGCTTATCGGCATGGCACATAATGAATGAATGAATGAATGAATGAATGAATGAATGAATGAATGAATGAAATGAGTTCCAGAGATTTGGAAGGGTAATTGAGTTCCAGAGATTGAAAAGTACATAAGTTCCAGAAATATGGAAAAAACATGAGTTCAGAAATTTTGAAGAGTAAATGAGTTCAGAGATTTGGAATAGTAAATGAGTTCAGAGATTTGGAATAGTAAATGAGTTCAGATATTTGGAATAGTAAATGAGTTCAGAGATTTGGAACAGTAAATGAGTTCAGAGATTTTGCCGGCCGTCGATTTTTATCATGATATTTTTAGTACCCTTTAAAGACTGAGTCCAAGATCAAGAAATATATAGGCCCTTAATGGGGATACGAACAACTGGTCCTGTGGCTGGAGGGCTAGCGAGCTATCCATTGTGCTGCAGCACCTTCCTTGCCGTAATGTATGCAAAGAGTTAATGTTCGTGTAAGAACTATCTGACAAAGAGTAAGTTCAGAAAATTGTAACGTATAATTGTTCGTTGCATATCTTTTACATAATATATCGGCCAAGCCCAGCATTTTTTGTCATTTGTTATTTCTAAGTAAATTCACGTTCAATTTACATTATCGGCTTTGGCGCGAAGGGGTTAAGAATGTAATTTGTAATCCTGCATACCGCTTTCGAAACACAGCTGCGGGAGATTTGGAAGCAGACCGACTTGTGTTCGTGTCCCATGCAAAGGTGTGTGTTCCGGTCGTTCAGAAAGCAATGGCAAACTACTGAACGTAAACTTGCCAAGAAATCACGATAAGTCAAAACTGATGAGGTTGACTGTGATATCCTTAAAGGTTTTTTTTTTTTTTTAACGCTCAGAAGTTTTCCAGTGCTTTCTGAACAACTAGCACTCATACCATTGTATGCAAAACAACACAAAGCGGTCTACTTCCAAATCGTCCTCAGCTGTGCTTCGAACACGGTACGCGGAATTGCGATTGCGTTCGCAACCCATTCGTCACCGAACCGAGATGGAGTTCCAACAAACGTACTGTGCTGTGCTTGAGGAAGAATAAGCTAGATCATTCTCATTGGCTCTATACGGCTCAGATGAGGGCGGCAACAGGCACAGAGAGGATGCGTTACCGTCAAGTTGTCTTGAGAAGATACATACATATTTTCTATTATTTGGTTATTCCTAAGCCAAGAATAAATGGAGAACTCTATTCCATCAACTGTTGCTACAAAATAAACGTTTGTGTTTAAAAAAAAATAAATGAGTTGTATGTCCTTTACAAGAAATTGCAGTAACCTCCAGCATTTATTTGCGCGTGGATTAGCTTTCCCTATTACCAGTGTCCTTCGCCATCAGGTGAACCCTCTCCGAATTCTGTGGTACTTGTAATTTACGTCCCCAAGTCAAGGACGAGAAGCCACAATGTTAGTCCAACTGACCGGTGTAGGAGTTGAACCCGCTACCTCGGCCTCAGCACCCAAGTTGTGTAAGAACAACGCTCTTATCCGCTTGGACATGCTGACCTCATCATGTATTTTATTAACAAACAATAACAACAACAACAAAATAGTTCCTTTGATACGCGAAATAAAAGGATGTGGCAGCAGTCATGATTCAGCAAATAAATAGTTGCTTCTATGTAAATATAATAACTATACAGCAGTTAGCTGAAACATCTTTCACAGTAATAGCGTGAATGAAGACATATCAGCGAAGAATTTGGTGAACCTATGTTATAAGGTGTATTTTTAATGATTGTGCAGTGTTTGCAAATATTGCCGGCTCTGTTTTGTATTCACCCTCTGTAAAGTTCATGCAACATAATAGGTAAATACAAAACTTGAACAGGCAATATTTTCAAACACGGCACAGTCATTAAAAATACACCCTGTATAAGTATCTACAGGGAAAGGAGACTCGGTGGCATACTGGCTGGACACTAGCCTGCCTGCCTGCGATCTTGGGTTTGATCCACGTCAGCTCGCATTCGATGTTGAAACATTGACCTCGAGGTCCACTCAACATAAAATAGGTTCCAGGAAATATCTTGGAAAGTAAAGGCGGTCGGCGTGGTACTGCCCACATCACCCAGCGAGCGCAGCTTGGTGTATAGAATATGGATCGAGCTTCATATAGCCAATGGCCCATTGAATGGGCCTTAAGGCGTGTGAAAGAGTCCTGTAATTACTTTTAAGTCATCAATTTGTTCAGACATCATGTGACAGTGAACTTCAATCAGGTGCCTATGTATAACTACAACCAAAGATGACCTAACGATAGATCTAGAGACAGAACGAGAAACACAAGCATAGACTCCAATTAAGAAGTTTAATTAGCTACCGATGTATAATTACAACTAAATATGATCTACTATAAATCTAGAGAAAGAACCACAAGCATAGATTCCATCAAGAATCATTATTATGTAGCAGGTCCTTTTGTAGAAATTCCCTCTCTTCACGGTACTCCTAAACGATTCTGGATATTTTGCATCATGCATTTTCATGCTCAATGTGCCTGCAATGTCCTCTATTCATCTTCTTGCTCTCAGACCTTTACTTCTTCTTCCAGGAACCAGCTGTTCCACCATTATTATGCCCACACCACTGCCATCTTTGTTATGGACTTGGTGTTTAATATAGCCATAGTATTTCAGTTTCCGAGGTATCCGCGGGGGTGCGGTGACTAGACGCCTGCCTGTCTGTCTGGTGCTGATGCGTTCGAACCCCGATGGAGTCGATTGTTTGAATTGACTGGACAATCCTGGAGAAGCGGTACAAAGTGGCTACCGTAAAATGTTGTGAGAAGTAAAAACGGCTGACTTGATATTCCCCACATCATCCATCGAATGTTGATTGGTCTAAATATATAGGGCAAGCACCATATACACTACACGTCTCAATGTGTGTGTTAGAGTCCTGTACTTTGATGTACATATTTCAATTCCCGAGATATAGATCAGTTTATGAGCCAGTTTCCTACAATGATTCTATCTTGTAGAATGACAATCTGTCCCTTCTCCTGGCTCTACGCTATTCTAGAATTATTCTGTAGTGTTTAAAATCAAGCCCGATTTATTTCTTAAGTGACTGCGAAGATGGTTCACGACTGACATGACTATATTGCCACAGAGAAGATGCACGTTCATAACACGTTCCTTTAATTTTGTCGTTGGTGTTCACAATAAACATATATTATGTTCTCAACGCAGTCCAGGCTACACTATATCGGACTCTATGTTGAAAACTTCTGTCTCCTTTGCTTAACGACACCTGTGTACCAAATAAACACTAATGGGAAAGTCAGATACAGATAATAGATAGACCTTCTGCGAAATGTTCGCAAGCCATGACAGTGGCCCCAGCAGAAGCGGGATTACTTCTTTCTACTAAAACAGCTCTGGGATTGACCCAGCCTCATACAAGCCTATACATATAATTTTCAGAATTTTCTATGAATTGTCTGAAAACGGAAGGTGACCAGGAATGAAACTGGCCACCCATATCGTACCACTGCCTAACTAAAATATATGAAGGCCAAACACATCACACCCGAAAGCGGTAGTATTTCCTATGGAACTTTTCACACCACGACGCCCAATGGCATAAGGGGAAGACAACCACAACGTAATTTCTCAGTGAAATAACACCCAGAAACAACCATGTATGTTCTTTAGGATAGGTTAGTTAGATGCATATCGTTTACAGGACGTCACAGTCAACACCAGCATTTTTTGCTGTTGTGATCTCTTGGCAAGTTTACTTTTAGTAGTTTACCATTACTTTCTAAACCACCGGCACCCATACCATTTCGTAAAAAACAAACGTAAGGCGGTCTGCTGCCAAATCTCCCACAGCTGTGTTTCGAACGCGGGTATGCCGGATTAGGAACTGCGTCCGTAATCTCTTTGCCATGAAGACGGCTCTTTAAGATAGGAGCACAGCTAAACGGGTACAACAGCTTGTCTCAAGGTCAGGCCAGCGAGAGCCGACAATGACAAGTGCTGGGCCGTTAAACTATATTCGGTGTCGGGATCAAAGATTGTCTGTGGCAAGTCAAGTCCTGTATTGCAACTACCTGGCCTCCGTCTCAGTAGTACTCTACTTAAAGCACCGGTGACACGGCACATTTTATACCAAGTCATTGCTTCGCTTCGCAGTGTATACATATGTTGGTGGTTTCGACTATGACAAAGAACAGTTCACTCTTAGTGGAAGAGTTCTTATCAACAGAGATAGCACAGTTTAAGACGCTTTATCCAAGCCAGTCACAGCAACATATTCTGTGCTAGTTATTAATTTAACTCCGCATGTCTCATTCATTCATTTATTCGGTAACATGTTCTTTCCAGAACTTCGCTCAATATCAACCTTTCGGAAAACTTCTCGGTCATATCCCGAGTCCGATACATCCATCTGGAGATCATCTGCCACATCCTGCACTCATCTTCTCTTTGGCCTTCCTCTTCCTCTCTTCCCGGGCATATACCCCTCCATTATTGTTTCTCTCCAAACTTTCATGACGTTTCAAGTGACCAAAATATTTCAATTTTATTTGTTTTATCGTCTTTAGTAGCCAGCCTTCTTCAATATTCAGTTCTTGTCGTATGGATGCATTTGGTCTTTTCTGTATCCAGGATATTCTTAGAACCCGTCTATAACATTTATATTGAAAGATATGTATGCGCTGTTCAGCTTGTTAAGTAAGTGTCCAAGTCTCACAGGCACATGATGCAATGGAAAAGATGCATGCTCATAAAAATATAATGTATGTAGCTCTACCTGTCCCTCCACAATTTATTCCCTTTTTTTAGTTTCTAAAGAGCAATGGATATTCGTCTGTTAATTTCCTTCATTGTATCATTATTGTTGGTAATTAATGACCAAAGATAATCGAAATTGTCCATCACCTCCAAGTTCTCCTCATTAACATATATTTCTTTCAACATATTAATTTATCCCTGTGCATTATCTTTGTGTTTGCTATGTTAAGATATAAGTTGTGATTTTCACTATTCTATGGGTCTTTGAAGTGTTAATGACCTCCACGTGTTTTTCAGGCCTGAATGCACAGAACAGTAGGTGACCAATATTTCCTTCTATTCGCGGACGACGAGCTAAAGCATCGAACCCTCGTCCGGCCTCATTCATGACATTATCAGCGCCGTCTCCTATCGATTCCGCCAACGCGCCCGCTAGACATAACAAGGTCCGCAGCAGAACCCACTGTGAGCTTGTGAAGTGACGCGTGGACTGCAACACCCGAAAGTTATCGGGTGTACGTAAACGCAGCTGTGTCAATAGCTCTATTTAAAACTGGATGCACCTTCCACGAATTTCTTTCTCATCGGGAAACTTGTAGTCTGCTATTTCTTTCTCAACTCATAACCTAGATTGGGATTAGGATCTAAATAATCTTGAATAGCATCACTTTCTGTTATTCCCCCCCCCCCCCCCCCCCCCCCCCCAGGAATAGCAATCTTTGAACTGATAGAATCAATGAGCTGGACAAGATCGCTGAGTAGTTTTGTTGGATCCTGTATATCTGCTTCGAATTTCTTATTCACACTTTGAACTTCTCCGAGAATATGCTTGAGAAATATGAGATACACATAGTTTTTCATGTCGCTAAACATAGAATGTAGAAGTTCTGCTGTATAACAGCGCTCGTTGAGTCTTGCTACATCAAAATGAGTTCTGAGCTCGACCCACTGCTGCAATATTCTGACAATGGCAGATTGAATAGGACATCCACGGTGTCTGGCTTAATTGAACAATCTTCAGCGGATGTTGTCCATCATTTATTGAAGCAAAAAAGCTCCCTGTACTTTGCTTGACGAAGACTTGAGTGAGAAAACCAGTTATATGTTTCTCTAATCATGAAATCTATGTTCCTGGGCAGACAAGCAGCTGCAGCCTGTGACACTGCCAGCTGAAGGGAATGACATACTATGGGTAATATATGTGCTATGAACAAAGACATGCATCCTTCTGTTTCTTTGACGTCATCTTTCAGTTTGTCAAATGCAATTGTTGTTTGCCTTTGTGTACTGAATGGTTGTTCGGCTTTCTGATGTTTCGTTTTATTCTTGTGCCTCTCAATATCATTTAACCTGGCAAAAACACTTAGTGTTATCCCCTTCTACTTTTAACAACCATTTTTGAAATCTCCTGTCACTGAGCCACTGTTCTCTGAAATGTTGACAATATTTCTTGCTCATGGTGAATCACAAATAAGCTTAAATGAAAGGATAATGTAGACACCACAAAATTATGAACTCGATTACAAGCTAATGTATTGACGTTTGGACTTGTCTGCAAGATGGCGTTCGCTTTCAGCTAAATCATATTAAAGGGAGTTAAATTAGTTGAATATTGCGCGGTAACGTACTAAGACTGTTTTACTCCCTCGCTTCAGTTCAAATTCGGCTTTTTAGTGTTCCCAAAATGATTTTTAAAGTAATTTTTACCCACCCCCCAAAAAGCACCAAAAACATTTTGTGAAGCACTAAATATACGCGGCCGCGGTAAAAGCAACATTTTCGCACTAAATAACTTGAAAAAGCACTAAATTTAGTGCGAAAAGCACTAAAATAGCAACACTGGACGGGACCATTAACATTTTTCACATTAGAGGCCACACCGGAATAAGTGGCCAGTCTTTGCTTCCCGCGGCGAACATCGAGCCAAGTCAACGACCCTTGTCCGTTCTCGCTTGTGCCGTTATCAGCGGATCTTTATAACCGTTACTCTAACGCCCGCTACAATTGCTACTTAATTGACAATAAATGTATTTAGTTACAGCCTTCTGATTTACATTTATTGCATTATCGCATCCTGCACCAGGCAAATGAGTATGAGTTGATCAGTTAGTTACTTTTTATGTGACAATACCATTTCTGATTACCTAACTCCCTCAATCCCGAAAACAGTTGTCTTTGATTCGTCCTCTCCCAGTTGAGACTTGGCGTAGTTGTAGCCTAGCTGTTGCTCTATGACTTAAAGAACTGCTGTCATCACATATTCATCTGTAGGTCAGCATGGCCGAATGGATGAGAACACGTGTTCTTAAACATCCGATGTGCTGACGCCGAGGTAAGGGGTATGAGCAGCAGAGGGGGTATGATATAACTTTTCAGTCCTCGCTTTCTGAGATTCGGAGAACATGGCTTCACACAAAAAGTTGAGCTAAAGGTAACAGGTCTCTAAAACATGATGAGTTAAATAAAACAGCCATATGTAGGTCGCAGGTGTCTGAAGATCTATAAGTATCCCTCTTATGTCATCTGTGTAAAACAAAGTACAGGGTCTTTGTTCACACCCAGAGGAAGGTCTTTTGTGCTAGTCTCATATATCACAAGACCATTAATCAGCACTCGGTGGCTAATATGGTCAACATCATGCAGTTCGTATTTACTTCCCAGAATATTTCCATAAACCATTTAGGCTGGATCTCTCTCTCTCTCTCTCTCTCTCTCTCTCTCTCTCTCTCTCTCTCTCTCTCTCTCTCTCTCTCTCTCTCTCTCTCTCTCTCTCTCCGTGTGTCTGGCTCTCTCTCTCTGTCTATGTCTGTCTCTCTCTCTCTCTGGCTCTCTCTCTCTTTCTCTCTCTCTCTGTCTATGTCTGTCTCTCTCTCTCTGTTTCTGTCTCTCTGTCTGTCTGTTTCTATTTCTCTCTCTGTCTCTCTCTCCGTGTGTCTATCTCTGGCTGTGTCTCTCTGTCTATGTCTGTGTCTCTCTGTTTCTGTCTCTCTGTCTCTTTCTCTCTCTCTCTTTCTCTTTCTCTCTCACTCTCTTTCCCTCTGTCGCTTTCTCTCTCTTTCTCTCTCTCTTTCTCTCTCACTCTCTTTCTCTCAGTATCATTCTCTCTCCCTCTTTCTCTCTCCCTTTCTCTCTGTCTCTCTGTCGTCTCTCTCTCTGTCTGTCTCTCTGTCGTCTCTCTCTTTCTCTCTCTCTGTCGTCTCTCTCTGTCTCTCTCTCTCTTTCTTTCTCTCTCTCTTTCTCTCTCTCTTTCTCTCTCTCTTTCTCTCTCTCTCTCTTTTTCTTTCTCTTTCTCTCTTTCTTTCTTTCTTTCTTTTTCTCTCTCTCTCTCTTTCTCTTTCCTTTCTCTCTCTCACACTCTCTCTCACTCTCTCTCACACTCTCTCTCACTCTCTCTCTCACACTCTCTCTCACTCTCTCTCACACTCTCTCTCTCTCTCTCTCACACTCTCTCTCTCTCTCTCTCTCTCTCTCTCTCTCTCTCTCTCTCTCTCTCACGTCCGGAAGCAATGTCCGGTTTTAGGTCTGTGATGTGATAGGGCCATCACATGTTGTAGTTATGAATGAATCTTTCCCTTAATGTCGCAGGCGTCGAACCCTCGTCCGACCATGCTCATGACATTACCAGCGCAGTTCACTATCAACTTCGCTAACGCGATAGCTGAGCACATGTTAATGAAATACAAAATCCCTGCCTGGATGGGGATTCAAACATATAAAAAATGAGCCGGCAGTCAAGCGTGGTCACCACTGGGCCGGTGAATCATGACATTACCAGCGCAGTTCACTGTCAACTTCGCTAACGCGACCGCTGAGCACATGTTAATGAAATACAAAATCCCTGCCTGCATGGGGATTCAAACATATAAGAAATGGGCCGGCAGTCAAGCGTGGTGACCACTGGGCCGGCAGACAAGCGTGGTGACCACTGGGCCGGCAGACAAGCGTGGTGACCACGGGCCGGCAGACAAGCGTGGTGACCACGGGCCGGCAGACAAGCGTGGTGACCACTGGGCCGGCAGACAAGCGTGGTGACCACTGGGCCGGCGAAAAGCGTGGTGACCACTGGGCCGGCAGACAAGCGTGGTGACCACTGGACCGGTAGACAAGCGTGGTGACCACTGGGCCGGCAGACAAGCGTGGTGACCACTGGGCCGGCAGACAAATGTGGTGACCACTGGGCCGGCGAACATACGTGGTGACCACTGGGCCGGCAGACAAGCGTGGTGACCACTGGGCCGGCAGACAAGCGTGGTGATAACTGAGCCGGCAGACAGATGTGGTGACCACTGGGCCGGCAGACAAGCGTGGTGATAACTAAGCCGGCAGACAGATGTGGTGACCATTGGGCCGGCAGACAAGCGTGGTGACCACTGGGCCGGCAGACAAGCGTGGTGACCACTGGGTCGGCAGACAAGAGTGGTGACCACTGGGCCGGCAGACAAGAGTGGTGACCACTGCGTACCCTCTTTTCCAATTCCAATTTTCGAAAAAAAAAAAAAAAATTAAAAACCCTCTGTGTGCCTCGATGTTATCTTATACTACTCAGGAAACATGCTACGAGAGCATTCACAAATGGTATCACTCGTACAGTGATAACTGCTTCACTTGTACTGTGGTCTACAACAACAGGTATCTCCACTATGGTTTTACACTCGACGATGAGTAGGTAAGTAAGTACCTTGGCCTCATACAGTGATTCTTACAATTTACAGACAGAGAGGAGCCACTTTCATTCTTATTATCCAGCATGCAACGTCCTGTCAGGGGATTGAGTGGTCTTGAGGTATGGTGTCCGCTTCGAGTGCTGGAGTTCTCCCTATGGAATCATATGGAGTCCCCGGTCCGAGGTTTGTATTCATCCATCTGTAAAGTTCATGCAACAAAATAGGTAAATACAAAACTTGGACCGGCAATATTTTCAAACACTGCATAGTCATTAAAAATACACCCTATACAATATAACCCATTTCGCCTCATGGTGTTAAAAGGGGTCGTTTACTGTTACTTTAATTAACAAGGAGCCGGGGAAACAGCTAGGTCTCTTGTATATCACAGTATCTAAATGGTTGCACTTTGATCACATTGAGTAATGTTTACTTACACGTTTTTGTTATGCTTCTTTGTTTATACTGGGTTAGAAGTCAGCTGCGGTGAGATTTGGGAGCAGACCGCTTTGCGTTGATTTTCACATTGATATGATCGTCAGCTGTTCAGAAAATTGATTACAGAACCAAAATCAGTCCGATGTGATAATAACACAATAACAGAAGAATAATCAATAGAAGCGAAGAAGCCGTTGGAAATATTCATGGCTGTTTAAGAGGAAATGGCACCAGGTAAATTGGTCATTATTGCTGGACATATCCTAATATCATCAGCCAAAGTGAATTAGCCATACCTGCTGGACATATCCTAATATCATCAGCCAAAGTGAATTAGCCATACCTGCTGGACATATCCTAGTATCATCAGCCAAAGTGAATTAGCCATACATGCTGGACATATCCTAATATCATCAGCCAAAGTGAATTAGCCATACCTGCTGGACATATCCTAATATCATCAGCCAAAGTGAATTAGCCATACCTGCTGGACATATCCTAATATCATCAGCCAAAGTGAATTAGCCATACATGCTGGACATATCCTAATATCATCAGCCAAAGTGAATTAGCCATACCTGCTGGACATATCCTAATATCATCAGCCAAAGTGAATTAGCCATACCTGCTGGACATATCCTAATATCATCAGCCAAAGTGAATTAGCCATACCTGCTGGACATATCCTAATATCATCAGCCAAAGTGAATTAGCCATACCTGCTGGACATATCCTAATATCATCAGCCAAAGTGAATTAGCCATACCTGCTGGACATATCCTAATATCATCAGCCAAAGTGAATTAGCCATACCTGCTGGACATATCCTAATATCATCAGCCAAAGTGAATTAGCCATACCTGCTGGACATATCCTAATATCATCAGCCAAAGTGAATTAGCCATACCTGCTGGACATATCCTAATATCATCAGCCAAAGTGAATTAGCCATACATACTGGAATACATAGAGTTGCATTTGTGTAGCTTTATTTGTAACTTTTATTCTGAAAAATGAAAACTGAGGAATATTTAGGGGGTATATAAATATCTTACATTCAATATGCTGCCGACTCAGTATCAACAACATAATTGAAAACTGAGAAACTAATAACATCAAAGTACAGTGAAAAACAGAATGTATTTCTCTATTGAACAAACACAAAAATAATACCAACCTATATAATAAATATTTCAACATAAATATTCATTAATGGAGATAAATATTAAAGGAACTGAGCAGTTTTAAATATTAATGTTCACTGCTGACGGATGGTGGTCATTTGATGACAGACATTAAAAGAAAAGAAACACTAGATCAGTTAAAACCCAGCTGGATTGGGAAAGGCAGAACAATCAAAATAAGATCACCATGAGCATGCACATTTACCGAGGCAGCATACGGTGTAAAACTTTGAATATTAGCATAACAGATGAAAATCATATATTAAGAAAGGTATTACAAAGATGTTTTGTTTAATTCATTGGACTAAAAGAGAGAACAAACAATCTATCGTCAACAAATCTCAATGATGAAGAAGATAGTCTATTAAGATAAATACATTTGACAAGAACGAAATATATAGGACATATAAAAACGCATAGATATCTGGAAAAGATCATTGTGAAGGAAAATGTATCAGGGAAGTTGAGAAGATGGAAACCACAATGTAGGTAAATTCAAAATATTTTGGATTAAATTTAGATAAATTAGATTTAGATAAATTTAGATTAGACATATAAGAACAATTCAGAGACAGCACATCTGGCTTATGATATTTGGCTATGATACAATTTTCGTTCTGGAAAGTTTCCAATAATGTGCACAATAAGTTATTACGTTATTCACAGACGGAAGAAAGTAGAACGATATTATTGTAACAGATTCTGTGCTAAGCAAAAAGGAGGTTCGGACTAAATAAACATGGGTGACGGAAAATGGAAAGTAGGCGTATGTCACAGTTATGACTTAAAGGTTGTTAATATGGTAGCAGACAATTGTATTATAACACAGTGACACCATTTTGGCGATATATACCCCCGTGGCAGATACGGGAAGTCATTTAAGACGATTAATCATTCAATAGCACTTAATCGGTTAATATTGTTTACTTTCTCTGGACATTACTCTGAATTTGTTGACAATGAAATAGTGGAAACCTGCAAGGACAACATTGCTGGTCTAAGCCTTCGCTCGGCATTACTCTGGATTTGTTGACAATGAAATAGTGGAAACCTGCAAGGGCAACATTGATGGTCTAAGCCTTCTCTCGGCATTACTCTGGATTTGTTGACAATGAAATACTTGAGATCTGCAGGGGCAACATTGCTAGCCCCAGCTTTCTCTGGGCATTACGCTGGATCTGTTGACAATAAAATACTGGAAACCTGTGGAGGCAACATTGCTAGCCTAAGTCTTCTCTGAGCATTACCCTGGATCTGTTGACTGAAATACTGGAAACCTGCAGGGGGCAACATTACTAGCCTAAGTCTTCATGGGCATGACGCTGGATCTTTGAAAATGAAATACTTGAAACATGCGGAGGCAATATTGCTAGCCTAAGCCACATCTTAGCCAGTCTGTGGTGAATCATGACCTGGTAGCTTCCTGATTAGTTCGCCGCAGTTGTGGGGTTCCAGTACAGTGCTTTCTGAGCTTGAAGACGGTTAGGAGAGCTCTGCACCAATCTCCATAAAGATGGAACCGGGTTGGGAGACAAGTTTCTAAATCAACCCCAGGACGCAAGCCCTTTTCGGGGCGCTTTTGGATCTTTGGCGAACCGAATATCAATGCATAGGATTTAAGAGTTAACACTGCTGACCAGAGAATCCACAGCCAATCAACAGGTGTTTGAATAATAACAATCAAGAAGTCTGCATAAGCAAATGCTGCACATAACAAACATATTCTTTGAAAACAGTATTGAAGAAAACACACAATAACAAGTTATTATGAGTTAATGGCTAATGCATATTGTTGTATTAGTAACAAATAAGATATAATCCCAATTCAGAAGCCCGAAGATTTTACGACATAACAGTACGTAGTAACCGAATAATATTTAATCCGAGTAGCCCGCTCTTTTCCCAAGTTGAGAAACACTGGTCCAGTGAAACCAGCCGAAACCAATCGTCCGTGTGGTGTGGTGTGTAAGTTACTTAAAGTTTTGTTAAGAGAGAAAAGCTTATTCATTCTCTTACTGATACTGCCATTTGTTGCAAGGGAAGATGGCAGGGAAGAACGGATTTTATGAGTTCTGTGGGGAAAGCTTGCTTTTCGTGAGTGCTTTATTAACACTATTAATAATTAATGAAATAATTAATTTAATATTTTTATTTTCTTGGTAAATTTATTTAGTTTTACCTTACTTCGGTTAAAACAGCTTTTAGACTGCATCCAGTTGTGAAAAGTCAGCTTTTTTCGGAGTACACTTCTTGTTCTTGTACAATGTATAGTTTGACATATTAATATTATATAGTTGATATGAGTAAACAATGTTTACTAAACAAGAACTGATTTTAACTCATCTTCGCAACAGTTTGAATTTCAGCTATTTACACTAACATATGTGTGTGTGTGTGTGTGTGCGTGTGTGCGTGCCTGTGTGTGTGTCCATGCATGTATTATAATTCTCACTCATATACAGGGTGTATTTTTAATGACTGTGGGGTTGTTGAAAATATTGCCCATTCCAAGTTTTGTATTTACCCCTTGTGAACTCATGCAACATAAAAGGTAAATACAAAACTTGGAACGGCAATATTTTCAAAAACCCACAGTCATTAAAAATACACCCTGTATCATCTGATATGCAAAGAGTAGGCCTAAAGGCCACCTCTGGCAAAATTGTTACGGCAAAAAGACCTACAGCATGTAACCAGAACCCGTTACTTCGGATGGAAGCTGTCTAGAGGGCGAAAACTTTACACAAATGCATGCCAGGGTCGGGCACATGGATATGTGAGGTGCATACCTAGATGAGACGCACTCACTCGAAAGAGGAACGAAGAATAAAATGTGTGATAGAGAGCTACCAGTGAAGTAGAAACACGATATGGGTAATTCTAATGATGAATGAAGCAATTTACTCTGTGTGAGTAACTCTTAAGAAGAGAATGGGTATGCTCTTGAAGCTAAGCAAACGTATAGTTGATGTCTTTCTAACTGAGAAATCCAAAAGTTTTCTATACATGTGTAACTAACTGAACAGTTACAGAGCTATTATAAATAACGTGCAGGTACCTGACTGGTATCTAATGCGTCTGCCTTTGCAGTCTCTCTCCTCTCTCTCTCTCTCTCTCTCTCTCTCTCTCTCTCTCTACACACCCACCTATCCATCCATCCATCCATCCACCCACCCACCCGTCTGTCTGTCTGTCTGTCTGTCTGTCTGTCTGTCTGTCTGTCTGTCTGTCTGTCTGTCTGTCTGCCTGTCTGTCTGTCTGTCTGTCTGTCTGTCTGTCTGTCTCATTTACCTATCTATCTCATTCATATATCTGTCTGTCGGACGGACTGTCTGTCTCTCTGTCAGTCTAACTACCTACCTACCCATCCATCGACTGACCACCCGACTCATCTATCCGTACATCAGTGCATCCATCCATCCAGCCACCACCCTTGTAAGACCGACAACGACACTTAAAGGCTTGTATGTATGTGTACCGCGCTTCAGCAGCAGAATTGGGCATCTCATTATCAGCATGTAGCAAGTTCCTGTGCAGACCACCTTCCCATCCCAAGCCGCGGGAGCGATTTATATTCATTCGTCAGTTCTCCTACCTCATGCATGCTAATTCCCAGTGTGTTTTAATGTTTTATGTCCACAGTCGCATTAGTTGACCCCTGCGTCTTTGTTCAGGAACCCATGACTACCACTGAAGCTCTTTTGAAACCACTATGGCATCTATTAGACTAACTTTCTCCTGTTGACACTGGACGAACCTGTACTAAAAACAAAAACACCTTCAACACAAGGCTTTCGGCTTTATTGCACCGGGATTCCCCCCAACTGGCACGGTTTCCGTCCGGAGAGCGCAAGCTGTCTGCAGAGAAGGTCGCACCAATCACGTGACATCTGAGATGAGATCACCGGGATCTCCCGAAAAATTCCACTCGAGGTCTGACGACGCAGTTCGAAAACGAAGCTACGACCTTCACAGCTTGAGGCAGGCGGATTGACCACTTGCTACGGGGACTCCCCGACTCTCCAGACGAACATGGTTGTCCGTTTAAAATATAGTAAAAGAAGAGTTAATAACAAAGAACATAAAATATTTGGATCTGGTACAGTGGCGTGCAGAGGTTCTTTGATGATTGGATGCCCCTAAATTGTTCTTCCCCTAATTCATTCCTCCCCCCTCCACTGCACTGTGCTGCCCCCTCTCCCTAACTGGATGCCCGCCTCCCGGCTGGATGCCCGGGGCCGTCGCACCCCCCCCCCCCCGCACCCCCCTTTGCACGCCACTGATCTGGTATGGTCTTATCAGGAATCGCGGGGCCGCAGTGGCTAGCACGTTTTCCTACCGGTCCGGTGGTCCTCCTCGAGGCGTAGATCTTTAAACAACATTGACCTCGGCTCCCAGGTCGACCCTGCCTAAGATTGGTACCAGAAACTTTTTCAGAAAGTAAAGGCGACCAACATGGTACTGACCACAACACTACATCCAGTGCCCATTAGTCTGAAACAAAAAACGTATAGGCTAGCAGCATATACAAAATACGCCGCAAGGCGTGGAGAAGAGTAGTTTGCTTTCGTTACAATATTCTAAAAAAAACAAAACAACGATTAGTATATGTAGAGATATTCTACTGAGGCAGGTTTAGCTTATATATATATATATATATATATATATATATATATATATATATATATATATATATATATATATATATATATATATATACATACATATATTTGTGTGTGTGTGTTTGTGTAAAAACCTACGGAGTTCGTGCTTTGAGCTATGCTTTCAGCAGGCTGCCCTACGGAAAGAGACTGAGCCATATGGGATAAAACCTGGTGCAATGAAGTCGATCCTCTCGACTTTTATGACTGTTTTTTTTTAAAGAACACAATGAACAATGTCTGTGGGTGGTATATAGCAGTGTTGACACTGTGTGTTGTCACTGGACAAAGGGCTATGCTTCCTAGTCGTATGTTATCTCGTCTGTCCATCATTCTTGATATCTGGGTCTGCTTATCAGGTCAGTGGTTGAAGTTGTTCTCGAGTCCTATCTTACTATCATACGGTTGGCCTATGTGTGGGGAGTGTGTGTGGGGAGTGTGTGTGTGTATGCGTATATGTGTTCTTGTTATCCGTGCAGACTGGCGTTGGTTATCATGTCTCTCCACAGCCTTCTGTCTCGTGTACTGCCAATCGTCTTTGATACCGATGCTCCTTCATGCCATGATGTCAAATTGTACAGCATTTCCCCCCTCGGTCTCCCCAAGCCACTTCTGACCCCTTCAACTATCCCGTTGTCATGACGTACCCCAGCTTTCCTCCTCTCATGACGTGCTCAAAGCAAGTGGACTGTCGTTGTCTGACACGAGTAGCCAGTTCTCTCTGTGAGTTAATTTCTTGCCAGATATATTCGTTAAGCTTTATATCCATCCATGGTATCCTCATATTGTTTCCATAAAACCACACCCCTGCAACACAAACACACACACACACACGCACATACCACGCAAGCATGCACTCACGTACTCACGCACACACATACACATACAAGCTCGCGGCCAGCAGTCTGCTGTGGGTATGTGGAGTGCTAGGACCATCAAATGTGTAGGCCTGAGTGCACGGGGGAATAGGTGGCCAGTCTTTCCCTCCAGATTTCAACACAAATGAATGCACACAGTAGCCTGGGTATCGCCATATCGCGACGCAGACATGTCAATGATCATATCTGGATTAGCCAGAACTTTTGATAACCTCTACACGGCGGACACGTTTTTAAAGGTATAGATGTAGATTCAGATGACAATCTACTCGATGATTAAAATTAAGTTGAAACTCATAACATAACATCTTATAAGCATGAATGTCAATCACAATGTAGGGTATCTCAGAAATCGAGAACTAAGAAAAAGAAAACGTGGTAGCAGTCTCTAATAACTCATCATCATCAACATGTGCCATGCTGGTAAGCGTGGGCAGGTCATGTTTTGACATCTCACTCGATCATCAGAGTCGTGGATCAGCTCATTGTTCCTGTCTTGACCATAAACGTGGGCAAGCCATCCAGGTATTTATTTATCTGACCTTCCATTGTTCTCTTCCTCTCAATCTTGCCAGTTGTCACCAAGTTTTCCCGTTTATTTCTTCTTATAAGTACCAGGGCATTGAACAGTTAGTAGACGAGATGAGTACAAAAGACTGCAGAAGAATGAAAAAAATAATAATTTTAAAGCAGATTTAAACAACAGCAAAACCAGAATTGTAGTCAGGGCTCATGAACAATACACAGATACTAATATCGAAGTTAGGAAGCTGTTAAAAGACAATATTTATATAGCCTGGCGCGATAAATAGAAGCAGCAACCGAGACAAGAAACCTGCCAAAGAAAGGGTCCTGCAGGAGTGCGAACATTATTTGAGGTATAATCCATCAATCATGTGTCATGCTGATAAGTGTGGGTGGTCATGATTTGCCTATCTCACTCGATCACCAGAGTCGTGGATCATCTCTGTGTTTCTGTCTCGACCGTACCACGTGGCCAACCCATCCAGGTATTTATTTCTCAGTCTTTCCCTTGGTCTCTTCCCTTCGATCGTTGCCAGTTGTCACCAAGTGGAATAATGAGGACTAATGCCAGTGTCATTTCCTGGAAACATATTTAGCAGGACCGCTTTGGAGTGATTGTCACTTCCATCGACGATGAACTAATTTTAGTGGCGGATTGTTGTGTTGACATAGTGGCAGTAGTGATCTTAGGCATGTATACATATGTGTGCTGTTGGTTTGTCAGGATTACTGCCTGTTCTTCTTTTCACACGAGACAGCAAGGAGCATTGTGTGTGATATTCACTGGCACAGGAACAGAACATTGTGGGGTGACCCTTAGTCGTGAAGTTAGAACCGTGACTAACAATTAGAGATATTAAGAAATGCCACTGACAAACAGCTACGGTATGAATAGGCAGACTTCCGATCAAACAGATCCTGAAGTGACCAGATGACCACATTACCCAAAATAATAGTGGAGATCATTGAAATGCAAAAGCTACCAGTAAGATATGTCTATTCAGTCAACTATTGTAAATATACATACACAAAATCGTAACACAGGCACTCAAAAATACCCCTTATAAACTTAAAGCTTAAACGTAACGTAACAATACCACAGTATATTGGATATGTGCCGCCTTTGGAAAAATTGATAGGGCATCTCTTTAGAAATTGTTGGGGTACTATGGTTCAGTTGAGTTGAGTTAAGAACCGACATCACCGCACTCAGGACATTCCCATTCGTGCTCCGTCCCTTCGTTCAACAGCCAGCGAAGAGTCATACTACTAATCGTTCCCACCGCTATCTGATTAAAAGTTCTCCTGGTCTTCCCTCTCAGTTTTGAGAATCTTCCAGCACCCCTGCCGATCCCCCGCAATCTAATTCTTTCCACATATGGGTTCTCAATCTGTTCCTCCCTCTTCTCACTTGGTCCCACAAGCGCACGACCACCTCCCCCTTGTCCATAGGCAAAGTACCACCAAGAGGTGACCTCCCTGCTAGCCTATCAGCCTGTTCATTCCCTCGTACACCCGCATGGCCAAGGCAAAATATCCATACAATTCTCACGATCTGTGACCTCTGAAGCAACGAGAGCCATTTTATACGAAACATTTCTTTCTCCACATTGCTAAGCATACTCTTTGAATCCGTAATGAATACAACGTGTGTTGCAGTAGTCTCCTCTAGCCACCGGAATGCCGCTGTTACTGCCTCCACCTCCATTCTCATGCTGGAGGTCGTAGTCTCATATGCCAGACTCTCCTTTTTCAAGACTCGCGCATTAGCCTTTGCAATAAAGCCCCAGCCACTACGTCTGCTTCTCACCACTGACCCATCGGTGTAGATGACTATGTCACATTGATGTGTGTTGCTCTGGATCAGCTGTTGCACTTCAAACTCAGTACGGCCCGCTGCCCATTCTCTGCACTCACGACCCAGTGTTATTATTATATTGTGCCAGTCCGTCATGTCTTCCGGAACTTCCACCCACTCTCTTTCACGATTGATGGTCTCTAGATCACACACCTGACTTTTAGAAAGTTCTGCCTGTGCCATCCATGACCTGCCTCGTCTTAGTCTAAGACCCTTAACCATATCCATTGCTGCATGCAGCGGGTGATCCCTGTCTGCGGCAACTCTCCGGTACCATTTGGCCTGAAGGACCCTATGCCTATCCGTCATTGTTGGTAGCGCCAGGATATGCCTCATGCATATAATTGGTGTGTCCTTTGTGCACCCCAGAATTAACCGCATGGCAGCATTCTGTATGCGCTCCAACCTTTCAAACTGGCTCTTTGATACTGTCAGCAGCCGCAAACCATACTCAATGACAGAAATTATTAACTGCTGAAAGAGCTTGTACAGCATCCTCTGATTTACCCCGGTTGCTGCCATAGCCCTCAATGCATTAAGTCCCCTACCAGCCTTCACCACCAAAGTATCCACAAGATCCTTAAAAGACAAACACCTGTCAGCCGCTTAATTCGGGCTCCGAAGGTTGTGGGTTCGATTCCGGGCCGCGTCCTTCGGTTCACGAATTACATTTTTCGGAGACTCCTGTGGGTCGTCGCTAAAGCTACGGAGTTCATGCTTTGTGCGACGCTTTCCGCGCTGCGGAAAGAGACCGATCCATATGGGATAAAACCCGGTGCAATGAAGTCGACCCTGTCGACTTTTAAGCGACTTTTTTAAACACCTGTCAAAGGTGATACCCAAGTACTTCAGTTTACTCTCTCGACTAAGAGGACATCCATTCAACATAATACCTGGGACGTCTGCCTTGACGATCCGGTTATCCAAGGAGTACCACACAACCGATGCCTTGTCTGGGTTTATAATGTTCCTGTACTATGGGGTACTATAGGAGGAACACGGATGCCGCGTAGCGCAGTGGCTAGCCCGCCTTCACGCTGGGCCTGTGGTCATGTGTTCGAAACCATTTGGGATTTTAAAACTTGACCCAACTTGAAATGTCGACCACGGAATTTTCTTGGAAATAAACGCAACATTTATGACGATCACATCAGCTTACGAATGCCGATATGGCGTTACCACCATCTACCCAATACTGCTGATGGCATGAAAGTTGTCCTTTATTATACCTATATCTTGCTGCAGTGAGTATAGTTCTGCCATGCATTAAAGTAGAAATTAGACCGTGTTGTGTGTCGCTGACAAATACAAAGTGATAACAAACTCATATACCAGTGGTTCTCAATCAGTGGAGAATTCCCTCCCCCCCCCCCTTATCGGGGGGGGGGGGGTTTAGGGTTAGGGGGGGGGGGTTAAGATTATTTCAGGATCGCCTTAAGACAAGAATCGATTACTTGATATTGTTTTTCCCTCCATAATTTCCGATTCTGTACTTCTCACCCTTCTGAGATTCGTTTTATAATGTAAGTAGACCCGTTTTGTGTAGGCGTCTAGACTTTTTCTAGTCTTCTTCTTCTTCTTCAGCGTTCCGAGCCATTGAGGTTCTTTGCTGCAGATACAATCCGTCTCCATTCGTCTCTCTGGTGGACCTTCTCTTGCCAGTCGTTGATTCCAAGTGCTTGTAGGTCTGTATATGTATTATCTCTCCACCGCCTTCTTGGTCTACCTCGGGGTCTACAGTCATTTATTTCCTGAGTGTAAGCGAGTTTTGTTTCCCTATTATCTTCCATTCTTTCTATATGCCCCAGCCATTGTAGTCTATTAGCCTTCATGATACCAGTGATTAGCGGGGACTTAAACAGATCATAAATGTCTTTGTTACTTCTTCTTTTCCACTCTCCACTTTGTGTATCCCTAATGGGTCCAGAGATGCGTCTTAAAATTTTGTTCTCAAAGGTTTGTAACAAGGCTTCGTCTCCTTTCGTTGTACTCCAGGTTTCAGAGCCATACAGCACAACTGGTCTGATCAGTGTTTTGTATATTGTGATTTTGGTGTTACGAGATAGCGCATGTGATTTTAGTAGATGTTGTAGTGCATAGTACATCTTATTTCCAGAGTTGATTCTAGTTTGTATTTCTTCCCTTATGATGTTGGAGCAGTTGAAGATTGTACCCAGGTATTTGTATGTTTCCGTTCTTTTAATGGTCATATTATCTATTTGTATGTGGCCAGAGTTTTTAGCCATTCCGTCTCTTGAAATTACCATATATTCTGTCTTATCTTGGTTGATAACCAGCCCCATCTGTTGGGCTTTTTCCTTTAAGTGAGTCAATATTTCCAATGTCTTTTGTTCACTTTGCCCTATAATATCTATATCATCTGCATAACCAAGCAGCTTGGATGTTCCTCCAATATCACATTCCTCCTTTACCTTCCTTACAACTTTCTCTAGAGCCAGATTGAAGAGTAGCGGCGATAGTGCATCACTCTGTTTCAAGCCAGATGTTATTTGGAAAGGGTCTGATTTCCTGCCTTTATATGTTACTATATTATAAGTATCTTCCGTGCATAGTCTGGTCATGTTGATTAACTTCCTTGGTATTCCAAATTCCTGCATAGCATTCCATAGACTATTCCTATGGACACTATCATAAGCCTTTTTAAAATCCACAAAAATGTTATGGAGATCTCTTTTATATTCCCAATTTTTCTCGGCTATTTGTCGTAAGATAAATATCTGATCTATTGTTGATCTGTTTTGTCTAAAACCCGCCTGGTAGTCACCTAATATGTCTTCTGAATATGGTTTTAGTCTATTTAGTAATACTGCGGATAGTATCTTATAGCTTGTGGACAGTAGTGATATTCCTCTATAATTTCCACATTGGAACTTGTCTCCTTTCTTAAAGATAGGTATCAATAATGACTCTTTCCAGTCATGGGGTAATTCTTCTGTCCTCCAGATTTTTATTATTAGTTCGTATAGCTTTAGATGTAATGCATGGCCACCTGCCTTTATAAATTCAGCAGCAATTCCATCAGGCCCAGTTGCCTTATTGTTTTTAAGTCGTGTGATTACATATAGGATTTCTTCAAATGTGGGTTCTTCAATTTGTGGTTCGCATGTTAGAACCTCTTCCTGTGGGAAAATGTTACTTGGAGCTTCACAATTTAGTAATTCAACAAAATATTCTTTCCATGTGTTGCACATTTCCTCATTGGTATTTATCATATTTCCATTTTTGTCTTTTAAACCATATGTGTTTTCTTGGTGCCCTCGTTTCATTGACTTCAGTTCTTTAAAAAATTTTCTGGATTCATTTTTCTGGTGATTAGTTTCCATATCTTTGATTATATTACTCATATATTCTCGCTTCTGCTGTCGGACTATTTTTGTAGCCTCTTTACATTCATTTCTATAACGCCCTTCCTTTTGGATGTTGTTGATGTCATTTAACCATAAATGTCTGGCATTCTGTTTCCTAATGACTGCTTCTTCACATTTTTGATTGAACCATCTGTTCTTTCTATGCGTGGTTAACACACCGAGACATTCTTCTGCGGTAGATTGAATTGTATTCTTGATGTTCAACCAAGTTTGGTCAACGCTTTCCTCCAAAGGGTTTTGCAGAGTTTCAAGTTTACATTTTATTTCATCTGTAAATTTCTCTTTGACTGTAATTTCTTGTAGTTTTTCTCTGTTATATGTTGGGTGTAATCTTTGTAATTTAGTATAGAAAGCTCTCTTAAGTTTTATTTTAAATTTTGCTCCAACGAGGAAGTGGTCACTGTGGCACTCAGCTCCTCTATAACTTCTAACTTGCTGTATGTTTGATGCATTTCTGTTGTTAATTAAAATGTGATCTATTTGATTATAGGTTCTCTTGT
The DNA here is from genome assembly GCA_014155875.1 of Cepaea nemoralis. Taxonomy (NCBI): domain Eukaryota; kingdom Metazoa; phylum Mollusca; class Gastropoda; order Stylommatophora; family Helicidae; genus Cepaea; species Cepaea nemoralis. The sequence goes on from JACEFZ010012465.1 coordinate 30,179, forward strand.
CACATGATTTCCAAGTTTGTTTGTGTATATCCTTTCTTTGTAGTCTGGTACTGCTAATCTGCAGTCCTTTGGCTTCTGCCAGGTTGATGACTCTCCATCCATTATCATTTGAAGTTGTATGTAGGCTTTCCATACCGGCCACTTTTTTATTAGTTTGCTCTCTACCTATTTTTGCATTGAAGTCTCCCAGCACAATCAGGATGTCCTGTTTGGGGGTTTCTTCTATGACATCTTCCAGATCATTATAAAAGTCTTCTTTAATATCATCTTCTTTCTCTTCAGTAGGTGCATGTACATTAATCATCGTTATATTTTTCCATTTACCTTTTATTCGTAATTTACTAATCCTGTCATTAACAGCTTTAAAGTTTAAAACGTTCCCCCATAACTCTTTTTTGATGACAAATCCTGTTCCTAATTCATGTTTATTTTGGGTGTTTCCTCCATATATTATAATCATTCCATTTTGCTCTAAAGTACCCTCTCCTGGCCACCTTATTTCTTGAATTGCTGTTATATCCATTTGATATTCAACCAGCTCTCGGGTTAGTTCTTCGGCCGCTCCAGCTCGATATAGTGTCCGTACATTCCATGTTCCAAATCTCAAAAGTCCTTTAACGTTCCAAGGTCGTTGTCCAGATAAGTCAGTCCGAAATCGAGGCTCATGTATCTGTTTCGTAACAAAAAAGGTTTTTACAAAGGTGGGGATGTTAACCCCACGCTTCAACCCCCAACCTGGAGGACCAGGATGTTTCTCTTTGTCTGTTCTCTACCCTTTGACCTGTCCGGCTTGGGAGGCCCTGCTGGTAGCTACACTACCGCCGGCATAGCTCTCAGGGTCATTGAGAAACTCATGCTCCCCCACCACGACAAGGTGGAAACACCATCGGGGGAGAGACTTTTTCTAGTATGTGTTATTAAATTTAGCTTCCATTTTTACTTATACTGTGTGAAGGAAAAGGGGGGGGGGATTTATAGGGAGGAAATACGAAGGTGGGGGTGACATTCTGAATGTCTGGTGAAGGGGTGCATGGGCCAAAAAGGTTGAGAACCACTGTCATTTACAGCTCACAACTAGTTGACCATGCGTTGAACTACACGTGTTCCTTCCGAGACGCGCTGAATTTGTTTGAAGGCGGCACATTCGGATCCCAGAATGCACGTAGCATTTCAATGTTATTTTTGTCTAGTGTGGCCTCTGATCTTCACTTTTTTCCTGTGCTTCCATGAGTTCGATTAGTCCCCGCTAATGTGTGCTATTTCAGTACCCTTAAGGTCTGTCCCAGCAACTGAAACAAGCGACTTAATTTTTTTTCTAGTATGACTGGGGTTCGTAGTTTAGAATCACCATTGAGGAAGATTTTTAAAATTGATCTAGGTTTCCAGGTCGGCCTATCTAAAATTAGTATCAGGAAATGGTCCTGTGGAGTAAAGGCTACAGGTGTGGTAATCAACACATCACCCGCCTGAGTGCTATATAAACATGGAGGTAACATCGCATACCTATAGGGTGTACTTTTAATGACTGTGCAGTGTTATAACATATTGCCGGTCCAAGTTTTGTATTCACCCTCTGTAAAGTTCATGCAACATAATAGGTAAATACAAAACTTGGACCGGCAATATGTTAAAACACTGCACGGTCATTAACAATACACCATGTAGTACGCCTCAAGGTGTATAAACAGATCCTATACTTTTTACAACTGACCTACCATTTTAGTTGTCTTATTCTAGATTTTAGTAGTCGACATTGCCGAAAGGATACGAGCGTTCACGTTTAAACTTCCTGTGCCCTGATGGAGCAGTGCAAAGTTAAATCCCTACACCGGCATTAAGTTTGACCTAAACATTTTCGTTCAGAAAGGAAGGGCAAACTACTGAACGTAAAATTGCCTGTGAAATCATCTCGGGATTGATGGCAATGTCTTGCAAAGGATGTGCACGTTTTATTTTAGTTTGTGCCTTTAGAAAGGTAACGAATTGGTCTCTTCAGGAAACTCATCGCCCTTTGTTTCGGACTAGTGACCCAATTAAAGCACCGACCGTGCGGGTTTCTCTCCAACACAGCGCGTCGCTTTTCATTTCAACTATTCTCATACCAATCTCAAACTTGGACTTAATCCAAATCACACTTTCGCAAAATCAACACCTGAGATGAGATGCCTGAGGAGAGCTGCCAACTTAACAATCCGAGGTCGAGTAAGAAATGCTGTTATCAGACAGACAGTAGGATCAACACCTTGTGCCACATTTATTGAAAGACAGAAGATCAAGTGGTTTGGCCATGTCGTTAGAATGCAACACCATCAACTACCATCACTGGCCTTACATCAAAGATCATCTGCGACGAGACCAAGAGCTAAATTTCCTCATATTTGTTTACAAGTAAGCATTTGTTTATATAGAGGTCCACGTGGCCGAATGGATAAGAACACTCGCTCTTACACTTCCGGTGTGCTGATACCGAGGTAGCGGGTTAAACCCATACACCGGTCAGTTAGACTGAAATGTCGAGTTCTCGTTCTTGACTTGGTGACGTAAATTACAAGTGCCTCCGACGTCGGAGTGGGTTCGCCTGATGGCGAAGGACACAGGTAATAGAGAAAGCTAATCCACACGCATAAATCAGTCCAGTGCACTAGAAGTAATAGCGCGTGTATGGGTTCCGCTGGAGTTGAAAGCCAACGAACGCAAACATTTGTTTGTTATACTTGAATGGAAAATACGGCAAGCGTCTGTTACTTTAAGAGTTCTGAGATATTCAATTAAATACGTAACATGCTATTGGTATACTAGTGTCTGCGTTATTACCATAATCTCATAATCATAGGGGTGATTTGCTGCGAAAGGGAAAGTTCAATTTTTAAATTTACACAACAAAATTAATTAATTTTTTTTTCAATTTGTATATGGGCTCGCGGTTCCCCCAGGGCCAGAGCCGCCCCATCAGGTCCCCACGCCCCTGTATGTCATTCGGATGACCGTCTCTGCTGGTGGCCCTGGCAAGATCAAGTGCTGATACTATACTTTGTTTGATATTATCCAAAAGGCCGAGGACTGAATGTCATCATTAAGGGAAAGTCCAATGCTGAAAGATCATAAAATAATGTAAAGGATTCCTTATTCTTCTTTGTTTTTTTTCTAAACGTTTAATGAGTGTTAAAGGCTGTCGCACTGTGTCATCATCATCATCATCCGGTGCCTTACCGGCTGGCGTGGGTGATTATGCCTCTCTTCAAATTGCTGTATCCGATGGAATGGATCAATTCGTGTGTTGTCTCCCTTCTGTGCCATGACACATGACTGTCAAGAATCTTCTCACGCTGTCTTCCTTTGTCTCTGCACTGTGTATTGTTCGTAAATTGTACATGCGCCCTGTGTGTTCAGTATTTATGTACATGCATTTACAATGTAAATGTAACAACGCGTTGTGTGTGGGCATGTAACGTGACATTTGAAACTAGTTATGCCATTCTCACCAAATAGTGATTTGATTATGGTGGTAGCATTGTTGATGGTGGTGATGATGCTGAGTGACAATGGAGTGTTCATCTTCTCTCAATCAGACTTTTAAAAAAAATCATTTATAAAAAGTGTTTTCATTCTCCATGTATTGTCATTTGCACCTAGATTATATACAAATTGAAATGTTACATGTCTCACTTGACACGGCGCTTGGGAATGATTATTGCGCCAATTTTCCTTGATTGAAGGTAAAGCTTTAGCAAGAGACACATCGCAGATTTGATCATACGAAAAGGCAGCCACAAAAGTCCTCAAGTGTCAACTAAAATGTCCAGAAGCAACAATCTGTTTAGGGGTCTGTGAACTGCTACAATCATCACATTTCATGGGTCTGTGAACTGCAAGAACAATCACATTTTATGAGTCTGTGAACTGCTAGTACAATCACAAATTGATGGGTCTGTGAACTGCTAGAACAATCACATTTAATGGGTCCATGAACCGCTAGAACAATCAAATTTTATGGGTCCATGAACCGCTAGAACAACCACATTTTATGGGTCCATGAACCGCTAGAACAACCACATTTTATGGGTCCATGAACCGTTAGAACAATCACATTTTATGGGTCTGTGAATTGACAGAGCTATCACATATTATGGGTCTGGATGCACGGGACAATCAATATATTGCCAGTCTTCTCCTCACAATCAGCGGGCTACGGAAGCAAGAATCGAATGCTTTTCTGAACGAACTCATGCAATTATCAGCGCAGCCTCCTACCACGTCCGCGATTACCACCAAAATGTCCTAATGTTCTGGATGAGACAGATGTCAGAGGAGCGGCTGGCCGAGTGACTAGACCCCGGGCTTCCATTTGGGGAACCCGGGTTCGAATTCTCGGTAAGGTAATGGATTTTTTTCTCCCAGGGACAAAACGAAAACATTAACCTGCACAGTTGGCTGTGACTGTACTAACCTGGTCGCCTGAATTCCTTAGGCTCAAGACACCCCCCCCCCCCTCCCTACCCTGTCCAACACCGCAAGGCAGTCTATAGGCAGTATATGACAGTTCAGTTCAGATAGGTGCCAGCCCTCCTCGAGATGGAAAACTACAGCTCCCTTTACGCATAACGGAGAATGTAGACCAAATTTCATGTTAACAGCTGTTATTTATAAGTAGAGACAGGTAATAACATATGTCATTCTGTCTATGTTATACTATTTCCCAATGTTATCTTGAGGCATTCCGGGCGCTGTACGTATTGTGTAACGCAGTATTGAAAGTCGGTTTCAAGTTATCACACCCAGCTGCGAATCTACTATCACATGCAGATAAACATAACTGCGTCGCAGAATTATAACACTGGAATAGGTATGATTCGTGCTGTATGTGAAACCAGGCTAGACCGACACAGCACACGCAAGCATGAATACATAACATGAGATACTGTAGGGGTCAGACAAGAGACACACACCTGCTGCCTTGTATCGGGATGTCCCCATGGAGAAGTAGTTACACCTCTTGCCTCATCGCTGGAGCTACGGAGTACGTGCTTTGTGCTACGCTTTCGGCAAGCAGCTCTGTGGAAAGAGAATGAGCCATATCGGATAAAACCCGGTCCCATGAAGTCGTTTCTCTTGCCTTTTAAAACCCTTTTAAACCTTGTACGTGATAGGCTGGGGACAGTCAAAGGCTAGGGATAGCAAACCCGCTTAATATATAATATTCTACAAGAAGAAGATCAAGTGATGGAGACATGTTGTGTTGTCAGTCAGCTCTGTAAGACGTAGAGTGACCATTGCTCGTTATTTGCCTACCTTTCCCTTCGTCAACGTAAGTCTCGGGCAGAAGTTGGTATACAAAGCAGTCAGATAAGTTGAGTTGCATGTCCTTTACAGGACGTCGCAGTAAAGTCCAGCATTTATTGGCTGTGTGTGATTGTCTAAGCAATTTTACGTTCAGTAGTTTGCCATTGCCGTGCTCCCTGGCCGAGGAGTTAAATGACTGTCTCAGTAATCCCATTTATCCACGTCGGGTAACGCAGTGCGCGAGAATTGGAAGCGGTTCTCGCCGCGTTGGTAACTTACGGGGTAAGTGAGCCCGCCGCTCAGAAAGCATTGGCAAACTACTGAGAGTAATCTTGCCAAGAAATCAACGACAGCGGTAAAATGCTGGTGTTGACAGCGATGTCCTGTAAAAAGGATATGCAAAAAAAAAAATAAGTTTGCCATTGATTTCCTACGCCCATTTCTCTGGCACCTTGCCGTCTTGATAGACGATGGTTTGATTTATTTGGTTGTTTTGGGATTTGAGGTTTGAAGATTGAGCACAACCCAATACTGACAACGCTGATCGTATTCCGATATCCCAAGGTTGCATACCGGCATACGATCAACGTTGCCAGTAGTGGGTTGTGCTCAATCTTCAGACGATCGTTTGTTACACTTGTGCTTAAAAAATAGTACAAAGCCTGGGCTGAATTGAAGAGACCACGTGTTGCCCATGCAGCTTGATTCCTCTCTCGACCTGCCTAGTTTATTCCAGAAGAAAGTTAACACCAATACATCTTAACAAGGCAAGCTGCAAGGTCAGCAAAGCAGTACTCTATCTCCGTCTGTCAGAGCTTCGATCCTAGATTCTAGAGGCTTAGGGCCTTGTCTGCCCTACCATGACATTTAGTCGTAGGGTTGCATTTCCTCGCACCAGAATACTGTTTGTACACTCCAGATTGCGCTCCTCCACCCGAAGCCCTTGGCACAATGTGGGATGACATGTTTAGTGAGCAGCGCACAACATTTGGCGCTAACAGAAAAGAGGTAGTACCGACTACTGTCATACGGTAGCTCAGTCATATCTGACTAAGACCTGACGCCCATAACATTGTGAAAATCTATGACAAGCGATCTGCTCTCAAATCGCTTGCAGCTAACTTCGAACCCGATTTGCCATCAAATTTATTGTACCTCTGCGCACCGGAATTAGATTAGCACAAACGTCGGGTCTAAAAGCCGAGTTAATGGGACTGGCGTCACAAATCTACTTTTTAAACATATTCATAAACACGTGACATATTCACTACATGCCCATCCCACGAAGCAGTTTGAAATACCACTCATTCTACAATGATTAATTTGCCGTCTACGCCAGTCCGTCTGGTGACTCCACTCTTTGTGCCAGTCGCACGGTTATGCTTATTAACTGACTGAACTCATAATATGAGTCATATGATGCCACATGTTTTCTACCAGTCAGAGTGACTGACTGTAGCTAAAGCAAAAACGGAGTTCTGAAAAGAAATCTTCCTTGTTCGCACTCAGGCATCCACGTTAAGCGTTCCACTATATCCCTGGGGTAATTGAGATCAGTCGCGCTTCGTGGCTAAGATCTTACTGACACGATTCGCAAGCCCGCTTACCCTCACTGGAAACACAGCTGCGCGCAATTTGGCAGCCCAAAGGTTGTGTTGCGCTGACTTTTAACGAATTGGTATGGGAGCCGGTCGTTCAGAAAGCAATGGCAAACTACTGAACGTAAACTTGCCAAGACATCAACAACATCAGTAAAATGCTGGTGTTGACAGCGATGTCCTGTAAAAAGGATATGGGAAAAAAAATTGAGATCAAGGCCATGCGGTAGATTTTCTCACTATGATGCAAGTCTTCGAAATGCCGCCCCTTAGATGTTATTTCTATTAAAATGCCGCCCCCTTAAGGTGCCACCTGATACGGCCGCCTCTCTGTATCATAGCACGGCACCGCCCTGACTGAGACAGTTTGTTGACAATGAAATACCCAAAACCTGCGAAGAAACACCACCAGCTTCGGTCTAATCCGCGCCAGTCTGTGAAAGTTGTGGTGGGTCATTCCTTGGTTGCATCCGATGCCTCTCCGAAGATGTGAATTATAGTAGAGGTCTTGCCAACCTAACAGGTTTCTGGGCTGGGAGAGGGGAAGGAGAGCCTTGCGAATACAGTCACGGTAGATATAGTAGTTTGATAGGTAGTCGGGAGAGAAGACTACCCGGGAAGGTTAACCCGGTCAACAAATGCCCGCAGAAGTCGGATGTGTCGGCCTAACGGCGCAAGAACGCAGCTCTGCTGTAAACAGACACAACGCAATCACGTCCGGAAAAAAAAACTCCGGATGAACGAAGAAGAAGAAGACTACAGCAGCCTCATTCCGTTAGATCAAAACTCTGTTCGTTGTTTAAATTACCCGAACGTTAAGAATTAGACTGGAGAGTTACAACTCAGTCTTCCAGAGGATTTGTAATCAACCAAGCAATTAACCAATCAAACAATCCATCATCACTCAGTAGAAGCAGTAGTTAGTTCCATGTTCATAACATTCCAGTACAGTTTTAGGTGGAAGGATATTAAATGATGCCGTCGCTGTATACTTCCTTTCATCACTGAAGTGAGATAGGACTTTAGTACTGGTAGGTAGCTAGCCATCTTGGGACTGCTGTCACCTACATAGATCAGAGGAACCAATCCTGAACCTATAGTACAGATATGTCATTCTTTGTCTTGTTGGCAAAATTTAGCACAGAACACTCATTGTTAGTAGTAAATATGTGGACTAGGCTCGGGAGTTCAAAGCGATCCAGCAATTGATAAACAAAATCACCTGCTGAAGTGAGGGAAACATTGGGCCCCTATTCCTCTGTGCATTCAGGTCTACAAAATCTGATGGCCCTAGCACATCGCAGACATAAAGCAGGAAACTGCTCCCGGGCAATATTAATCTATCTGACCAGTATAGTCATCTGACCAGTACAGTGATCTGACCTGTGCAGTGATCTGACCAGTATAGTGATCTGGCCAGTATAGTGATGTGACCAGTATAGTGATCTGATCAGTATAGTGATGTGACTAGCATAGTGTTTTGACCAATATAGTGATCTGACCAGTATAGTGATCTGACCAGTATAGTGATCTGACCAGTATAGTGATCTGACCAGCATAATGACCTGACCAGTGTAGTGATCTGACCAGTATAGTGATCTGACCAGTATAGTGATGTTACCAGTAGAGTGATCTGACAAGTATAGTGATGTGACCAGTATAGTGATCTGACTTCACTAGAGCGATACATCGACTGGCGTTGATGATCATGCTTCTCCACACCTTGCGATCTCTAACAGCATGTATCAGTTTGTGTGCTGACTCCCTTCCGTGCCATGACACAAGACTGTCAAGAATTGTCTTTCGCCGTCTGCCTCTATCTCTAATTTCATAAGTATTTCCCATTGTTGCAACATGTTACAGTTTATGTCTTCTTATAATATGGTCAAACAATTAAGACAACCTCTTTCTCATGCGACTTAGCCTCCCTCAGATGTTCAGAATGCTCAGTTTGGTTGTCCAAGAAATCGTCATTATTCTTCTATAAAACACATCTCCAAAACCTCAAGGGTTTATTCCCCGCTTGTTTACAAATTGTCTAGGACTAGCTGTTAGAAGGGGTTCTATGTCACACGCAAGAACTTTGTATAACTTTCAATGACAATGACCTATTGCATAAAATGTTATTCATTTGATAAAATGCTGTTTTTTGCTTGTCCTATTCAGTTCCTTACATCTGTAATATATCTTCCATCTTACGTTGTCTGTGTGCCTAGATATTTGAATGTTTGCGCTTGTTGCGAAATAACATCTTTTATTTTAACTGCACATTTAGGCATAATCTGTGTTTTTATATTACCATGACAAAGACTTTCTATTATTCAGGTATAATACAACCTTATAGAAATAGGACCAGATATTCCTGTCAAAAATAGGTTTTGTTAGTTAAGGGGATCTTAATTCATCTGATAGTGCCTTGACGACTTATTGTTTTACCCCATTAAGATTGCATAAGACATAGGACTATTTTTATCTTGTATGTACTGCGTGTTTCGTCCGAAGAATACTAGTTATATCAAATTAATTGTATTCATAAGTAAATGCTTCAATTTCACCAGGATACAGATAAACTGCTGAACAACTCTTGGCCTGAGTTCACACCATGTTTCCAAAACAGCCTCCTGGTGTGGGTGCCTTGTGGCCTGGTGTGGCTGTTGCTGCCATCTTATCTTGTATATCTCTTCCATTACACCAGTGGTATCATCATTCCACTCAACAAGCTCAGCTTAGCCAAAACGGTATGTTTGTTTTATTTCACAAGAACATGAAACTGAGCAATAATAATACGACAGGACCACTTTTTCCATTCATTGAAGTATATTTGGATGAATAGGTGCTAGCCCCATAATTCTAGCTTTTATGATGATGGAGCACATATGGTGATAGGCCCGTGTGCTGTGATGTCGGTTCCTGCCCCCAACTCATCTCAGCTTAACCCCATAATTTTATAGTTAAGCAGACAGGATAATAATTGTACAAGCAATGTTTCTCTTTGTTTCTGCTTGAAAGATGTAGGTGAGAGTTTCTCCCCTCTCTCTGGGGACACATGGGATTTAAATGTGCAGCATCCACCTTTAGCTTCAGAAAACTGTAAACACCAGCCAAGGTGTTGTATGTTCATGAAACATAGACAATAAGCAGACAAGGGAGAAACATCTAATGACAGCAACAATGTAAGTTCTGAGGAAAATTAGAAGATTACCATGGATAAACAGAAAAATGAATGAGGCAGTCTTCTTTCAAGAAGCAAATGAAAACCATAATTTGGTTAGAGATATTATACATTGACAGTCAACATTTTTGTGGAATATTGTAGAATTATCCTAATGGATGACAATCCTTTTCACATTAATATCCTAAATGTGGCGGATTCGGTCATAGGATTATTAATCTGAGGCTGGGATGGGCCCTAAATGTAACTTCTCTTTTGTGGTTGAACAGGGTAGGGGTTGAAGAAACTAAACCAAAGTAATCTATGTTTCCTCTGTCAAGTTTCCGCTTTGAAGATAAAGAAGAGTTTGTGTTTCCATGTCACATGAATTATGCCAGTTGTACCCAGGTACAGAGTTGTCCAGATCAGACAAGAAACATCCCAACAGAGGCACACACATGATTGCTGATTAACGTTTGAATGCTGTTTCTAAAAGAATTTATAGTGAAGTGTTTGGTTTTGTGCTTACTGTCATGTGGTAAACCTATTTATAAATGTTTTGTATCCCTTGGTGTCTGTGGCTTGGGGATAGTGAATTCTATTTCATAACTCCAACATCCCAGATTCGAACTCAGTCGCATGCTTTTGGGAGCAACCAGTTTTTGCATTCATTTTCAAAATAGTGTGAGTATCGGCCATTCAGAAAGTAATGACAAACTATAGGAACACAGCATTGCCTAGAAAATCAAATTCACAAACAGCCAATAAATGGTAGACTTGATTGCGATGTCCTGTCAAAGAACACGCCACTAACTTTTTATTTATATCCAGATGTGCATCTCTTATATAAACCAGTTACCCAATGTATTTTAGAGGTTTTGTAATTGTCACCATACTCTGTTATTTTACTGGTTTATAAACTATTTTTATTTCACTGTTTTGTTTTAATGAACTGATGTCAGTTGGTAATATGTTTAATGTATGATTTATTGCATCATGTTAACTATAAATTTAGTATGGGTTATTGAGTGTTGAGTAATTTATGGATTCATTGCACTGCTTCTACATGTGATGTGTATTCTTTTGTAGTAACTTCACTAAATATTTTGGGAAAATGGAGTTGCAGGTTTTCTCATTCTTTCTAGATCTTTAAATGTTAGTATAAAAGTGATCTGTCACTTTGCCTAATATAATCAAAACAACAATTTCCTGACATATGCAAAAACCTTTACCTTTTGCGTGGTGTTTTCAGTTTATTGACTTGGCAAGTTCTATCAAGTTCATTTTAAAATTGTCTGCCCCTCTGTAATCTGTGTGATAAATATATGTGGATGATGAATAGAGAAACTGTTTATTCTTTTCTTCATATTTTTACTGGTTGCTTTGCAGCATAAGGGTATGAGTAAAGTTCAAGGATAAGTTTCTATCATGTCCATCTATAAAATTCTATGCTCATCTGTAATCTGTGTGAACAAACATGGCAGAGCAACAAACAAAAAAACAGAAAGGTGAATGATAAATAGAGAAACTGTTTAGTCTTTTTCTTTACAAGTTTACTCAGCATCAGGATATGAATTACATTATGGGATGAGTTACATTATGATTTCTGTTATGTGCCTCACGTATCATAGTGTTTATTCCCTTAATTATGCTGTTTAACTATCTTTTGCAAGGACAGCAATTACTTTTGTCCTATTGTATCTGAGTGATATTATTTATTTTTATGAAGCACTTTCTCTTGGTAGTCACGATAAATGATTAACATTATTTTTTTACTGTCATGTTATTAAAGTAATAAACAAGGTATTATTATGTATAGTTTTAAAATAATGTATTCCACACTTTTATTAGACAGAATTTACAGAACCTATATGTGTAGAAATTGCATAAGTATACATTAGTAATGTTATAACTGATGTTTGTCCTATACCATTCAGGAATAAATAGCCTGTTGAAATGTTTATGAGACTAAGATTAAATGAGTTTGCCAGGATTATTAACTGTTAAAAGATGTCTCACATTTTGTTTCTTATCTTCTTGTTTTAATGTAGTGTTAAAATTTAGGAGTAGCATATTTCCTAGGTTCTTTTTGTTCAAAATGTTATGGTGTTAAACATTTGTATAAATGCAATGTTTTAAAAGTATTAAAAAGTTAGTTTGCACGTCTTTTACAGAACATTGCAATCAACACCATTTATTTGTTTTTTGTGAAACAAAGTCGCTTAAATGTCGACAGGGTTGACTTCATTGCACCGGGTTTTATCCTGCATGGCTCGGTCTCTTTCTGTAGCAAGCGTCGCACAAAGCACGAACTCCATAGCTCTAGCGAGGACCCAGAGGAGGCTCCAAAAATTTCACTTATGGACCGAAGGATGCAGCCTGGAATCGAACCCACACCCTTCAGAGCCAGAGTCAAACGGTTTGACCACTTCGCCATACCATTCAAATCTATGCAAAGCAATCTGCTCCCAAATCGCTCATGGCTTTAAAAGTGGTGCAAGACAAAATAAAACAAGCAGTTTAGTAAAGGTTGCTTGACTGTTTTTCTGTCTTATCATGAACACCTGAAAATATTGGTCCCAAATACTGGCCTTTTATCTTTTAAGGATTAAAATAATTGATGTAAAGTTTCTGTGCCAGCTTATACTTGAACATGTTGTTGTATCTGTAAATAATATTGTTGTCTGAAAATAGCATGCATATTAATTCCTTTTTTCATTTTCTTTCATATGAAAATAAGAAATAACATGTTAAAGCGAAATATACTTAATGTTGCTTACACACATTTTTCTGCAACATACTTCCACAGTTTTTCAGTCTCATATTGTGTTTGCTGTCTGTAATCGATGTGGTCAAATCAGAAGCAGATTCCAGGAGCAAGTCAAATGAGATTCCTGATGTTGTGTATGTCTCAGGAGCACTGAAAGCAGCTACCTATGTAAGCTATTGTTGTGAGGCATGCTTGGAATTGTTTACTTTCTGAAACCTCACCCGTTCTTATGAGATAATTAACAAGCACATTTGGTACATTACACAGAAACTAAACTCTTCACATGAATGCTTGGAAATATAGCCCCTGAAAATTGCCGTCTCTTTAAGAATGTTTGGGAAACTAGTCCCTGAATACTGACCTCTCTATAAGAATGTTTGGAAATGTAGTCCCTGAATACTAGCTTCTCCTTATTAATGCTTGGAAATGTAGTCCTCAAATATTGGCCTGACTTTGCTAATGATTGGAAACATGGTTCCCAAATACTGGACACTTTATGAATCTTGGAAATATAATTCCTGAATACTGGCCTCTTTTTGTGGATGCTTGGAAATATTGTTCCAGAATTGTTGTCTTCAAATGCTTGAAAATATAGTCCCCAATTACACACCTCTTTTTGCAAATGCTTGGAAAATAGTCCATAAATACTGGCCTCTCATTACAATTGGAAATATAGTCCCATGAATACTGGCCTCCTATTCTAAAAAAGTGAGTGACATTTGAATATTGGAGTAAATGTGCCAGGAATGCATATACATTTCATTTCCGTTTACCCATATTGGATGCAGCTTTGCTTTAATACCCAATGATCATCAGTATAGAAACCACACTGGGCTAGAACAAATAAATATAAAAGAGGTTCAGATAGAATATGATACAATAGCACAATTATATTTTTGACATAAACCATGGACTAACAATTCGTATGCTAACAACTACATCTGGTTTTCATGATTAACAAAGCTGTGATTTGGTATCTTTTCAGTCATAAATGTTTATTTATAGAGCATCATTTTTAAAATATCTACTTTACCATTAATTATTTAGTTATGAAGCCTCATTTAATTTTTCATTATACATGAACAGAACTCTGATTTATTCAGTCAAAATTAAATAAATCAAATCAAATCAAATCAACTTTATTAGGGTCACAAATTGGGCGCGCAGGCCCGTCTTACATTCGGCCCTTTCAATCACTCGTCTTTCGTTCATCAAGAGCATTATACATTTACATAGGAAGAAAAATAAACATTGTGAAATGAATGTTGTAAACATAAACAAGGCAGATTACCATGTTATGAGGCCCATCTCCCACATACCCATACATCACCCCACCCACACACACCCCCACCTACCCACACACACGCACACCAAGGGACACATACATACCCCACCAACTGACCCATCCCCCTCCCGCACATCCCACACCCACACTCCCCTCACCTGTTCCCCCAACCAAAACACACTCGCCACCCACAAACATTCCCCCACCAACCCACATATCCCACGCCCACCCACATACACATCCTAACCCACACATCCTCTCCCCATCCACACCTCAAACCACCCATCCCCCAGCCAGCATCTCCATTGACCACATATTTCCCACCCACGCACACAATCCCCCCCTCCCCCCCCCACACACACATCTCCCTAACTACCCATACATCCCCAATCCACTCACACACACACCCCACCACCCACACATACATCCTCCACCCACCCATACATGCCTTAACCCAATCCCCCACTACACAATCCCCCACCCGCACATCACATACATCCCCTACCACGCAATATTCCCAACCCACGCACCGCACACACACATATCCCTCACCAACACATCCCACACCCACATACCACCACACATCCCCACCTACACACCACACACATATCCCCAACCCACATACCACACAATATTCCCACCCACACCCACACAGATACCTTTACCCATCCACCCCACATACCCCCACCCGCACACCACAAAAACCCCCCATCCACACACACACATACCTCACCCACACAATATCCCTAACCAACACACCACACACCTCTTCCCACCCACACATGCATTCCCTACCCATCCACCAACACACACACTCACTCACGCACACATCCTCCACTATGCACCCACACACCCCCACCCACCCACCCCCACCCAAACATCTCTCGATCACAATACCCCTACCCACACTTATCCTCCACCCACTCACGCATCCCACCCCGACACATGCACATCCCTCACCCACCTACACATCCCTAAGCCACTAACACACCCCCACCCACACAATCCCCATCCACGCACACATCTCCCACCCACACACGTTCACATACTTCCCCCAACCACCACACATCCCCTACTCACCCACACATATACCCCACCCATACACACATTCCCCACACCCATCATACACATCCCCCACACCACACACTATCCCCCACCCACACACATATCCTCACCCATACCACCACACCCCCCACCCACACACCATGCACACATCCCCCACCAACACACCGCACACATATCTCAAACCCACACACCATACACTTCTCCCCACCCGCCCTTGCATTCCCAATCCACCCAACACAATATTGGGAAATAAAGAAAATGTTAGCTATATTTTGAAACAGTTCCTTCCTACATTTAACGTGCCGTTATACACGAACAGGAGAATTTTGATTTATTCACTCACAATCAAATGAGCAAAATGTTATATTTTGAGGCAATTTTCCCTCCATTTAATGCTCATAGACGCTTAAGAAAACGTTAGGGAAGTGAGACATATCCAGCTAAATGTTTAACATCTTTATTTCCAATCAAAGAAGAGGATGTTATTACCCTTAAACTGGACGATGCTGCCAAAACATGGCACCTTTGGAAATATGGCTAATATGCATAAGCGTTGTCTTCTTATCATAACATAATGGGTTCATTGCAAGCCCAATTAGTTGGACTGAAATTTTTCTAGAAGCTCTGTATTTGATTTGATCAGTTATTACTTTGTCATTAGCATAATTTTCTGTTATTCTTATTTCCTTTTTCCCAGTTTTTAACAGCCATCCTGATACAGGTTGAGAGAATAAAAGGTGTAATAAGCTCTGGTGTGATGTGGCTGTTCTGGTTATTATCTGTTATTGGTAATATCATACCATTCTACACAAAAATAATCCTTGAGGTAAGCTATCATATGCAAACATATCTTGTTAAATGTTATGTTTACCTCATATAGCAAAAGAAAAACATTGTTATAAAAGAGGAAAGAAGATTATTCACAAAGAAAACTGCTTACTCAAATCTTTTGGTCCAAATGGTGGATAGGGTGTTGAGCTGTTAAGGCCTCTGGATTGTGTTTGGTTCTGGCTATGGTTTGCTTACACATTTTCCTCATGTTGAACTGGCAGTACATGGTTCCGTTGCACAGCTACTGAGTTAAGTGCATGGTGTGACACTGTGAGCTGTGGATTTAATGTGGAATGCTGTTACATATGTCTGCAGTTGTATTGTGAACTGCATGTTAGGAAAAAGGCAAACAGCTGATTGCTGGACCAGCTGGTTTTTGCTTTATACAGTTATGTTTGTGCAACTCCTGGTTTTCTAGTGATTGCCACTTCCATCGACGACGAATCTTATTTTAGTGGTGGACTTGTGTTGGCGTTCTGGCAGTGACCTTTTGCAAGTATGCCTGTGTTGGTTTGTCAGGACAGCAGTTTTTTCCACTTTTTACATGAGACAATGAGGAGCATATTGTGTGATAATCATTGGCACAGGAGAATTATGGGTGATCTTTTGTCATAAAGTTGGAACCGCGACTAACGGCTAACGACTGCTTACTTACAACAGAAGAAGACAAATCCACATTATTTATGATTGTCATGAAAAGAGGAAAGGTGAAACATGTCATGACGATGGAAACACTGGAAAGTAGGAAAGACAGCGGGGAGACTGAGAGAAGTTGCTGGACAGTTAGGCATCGTGACATGAAGAAACATTGGTATCAGAAATAATTATTAGTACATGAGACAGAAGGCTGTGGACAGACATGTTCACCAACATCACACCGCATGTATGAAGAAAATAAAAAGAAGAAAGCAGGACAGCAGAGATAAATGGATAAGCCTACGCCAATGTTCTCTCTAAGCTGTGCTATTGTTTACTGGTGCACACATGTTTAACCCAAAGCACAGCACATAATTTTAGTCCTTAGTGGATAAGCAGACATATAACAAGATCATTTCCGTCGTAGTAAAATGAGTAGACTCATTAACAAGTTTTATGCTAATAGTTCATGAAGTAAAGTTGTTTATCAGCGTGCCACAACTCAGAAAGGGCATACACACACATACACAACCACAATTGTGTTTACACATGTGTATATGATTGTATATACAAAATGAAGTGAAGTTATCATTTTTCTTCATTCGGTTCACATGGAAAGTTTTCTCGGAGACCCCAGGAGGTTCATGCTGTGTGTAACACTTCTGGAAAATCACTCTGTGGGAAGAGGCAAAACTATACAGGATAAAACCCACTGCCTCCCCCGATGTGTCTCCACCTTGATGTGGTGGGGGAGCTTGCGTGTCCCATCGACCCCATTTGCTTGCTGATGGATGAAAAATTACATATCGGACAGCTTATGGGATAGGGACCAGACTAAGAGAGATACAACCTGCTGCTCTGCAGGTGAGACTGAGGATAGCAGTCTAAAATTTAAATCAGGCGCACGAAGGCAGAAGTTCTTGGTCTGGACAAAACACTAAAGGCTCCCTGTCGAGGGCTGTGGCTGAACGCCTCTAAGCCACAAACCCTCGGACCTGAGAGCCGGGCCGATAGCCACCTTTCGAAAAATAAAGGCGTGATACTGAGCAAGCTACATGCTCAGGTCTGATAGAAGTTCGAAGGCTCTCAGCTGGGGGATATGAGAGATTCCCGGATGAGAGAGCCAGGCCGTTTCTCGTTCACCGCTGCACGAAGGTAAGGTGCTGAGCCGGCAGCACAAGTAGCCTACCTCGTGAGCGAGTACAAAAAGTCAAAAAAGTGCCCCAGTCGAAGAAAATGGCTGCAAAAACTGTATCTAACTCATAGAGAGTGTAGACAAAAGTGGAAGAACGTCTCAATGACGCAAAATGGAACGCACGGCGAGCGAACCTATTGCGTGGTCCGAAGTCAAAAGCAAAAGCTTACCGAGTGGGTGTCGCTTGCAGTCTGACCGTCCCTGGTGTGTGCTTGAGCGATCAGTGGCAAACGAGTTGTCCAACACATGGAAGTGAGGAACTAAAGCAGCCATGAGCAGGACGTGGCAACTCCTCGGGTGAGCCCAGTCACAGAGCAATATGTGCCAGCTCTGCAATTATGGAAGCCTCCTTGGAGAGCGAGGGAATGCTCATGGTCTGCCCCTGCCTTCCCTTGAGGGCCGACCACGATGTTGTTCATCGTTCTATCTTGACCAGCTGAGATGTTAGCGACATCACAACAGTCCAACGTGCCTCGAAACCAGAGGAAGGCTAACCTCATTAAAAAATGCCCGCTGAAGTCGGAAGTGTCGTCCTACGGGTGGCAAACTAAAAATTGACAATACGCAACTACGTCCAAGTGAAATGTCTCGTCCGAATGTCTCTCATGCTAGGAACAGCTCTGACTACCTAGTTTCCGAATGCCGCTCTTGTTCGGAACAGCTCTGACTGGGTAGTTTTCCGAATGTCTGTTGTGCCTGGAAAAGCTCTGATGGGCGCAACGACAAGCACATGTCCGAAAACTCGCTGAGTGGATGCTGTCTGCAAACCTGTCTGGTTTGTGCGGGAATGACCCGGGGAAACGAAATGACCAATATATTGAAGTGAGGATTTAAAGCAGCCATGAGCAGGACTTGACGATCTCCCTCGGTGAGCCCAGATCCAGGGCGTTATGTGTCGGCCCTGCAACTATGGAAGCAACCTTGGATGGCGGAAAATGCTATGGACTGTCCCTGCCTTCCTTTGAGGGATGACCGTTGTCTTCGACCGTTCAACCTTGGCCAGCATGGTTGCAGATGGCACCACAAAAGTGAGTCTCCCAGGAATGCTACCTGGTCAAAAAAAGCACTCTAAAGTCGATGTGTTGGCCTATGGGTTTCGGCCCAAGGGCGCATAACAGACACACCGCAATCACATCTGAAAAAACACTCCGGATGAACGAAAAGAAGAAGAAGAAGAAACCCACTGCAATGAAGTTCATGCTCTTGCCTTTGAAAACCCTTTTAGGTTATAACAGAAAAAGAAATAAAAGATAAAGTCTTCTAAAAAAAATAAATAAAAACAATCTCCTTCAAATAACACACAAAAACAATCATCTTTTTCCTATTTCCTGTTTGCCTCACAGCATCAGAATATGTTTTAAAGGCCAGAAGATCAACTTCATTGCACCAGTTTTTATCCCATATGGCTCAATTTCTTTTGCAGGGTGGCCTGCCAAAAGTGCCATACAAAGCACAAACTCTGGAGTTCCAGCAACAACACCCCAGAGTCTCTGAGAAAATTGCACTCGTGAACTGCACAATGGAGTCCAGAATTGAACCCACTACCTTCAGAGTGCAAGGGGGCTTAACCACTTAACCACGGATGTTCATTTTTACATTCTGAAATATGCTTCATTAAATGCAGACTAAAAATTAGCCCACACAGACACACATCCACAGAAAACTATTTGGGAGTCTCAATGAGGTGCCAATTACAGAGCACATATTTTAAAAAAACCTAACTGCTTATGAAGACATGACATGAAAGCAAGAAAAAGAAACACACATTACTAAAACACCTTAACTTTAAAAATATGAAAAAAATATTTTGATGAAATAAATGCATAATAAACCCTGCCAGGGGGACCAAAAATAAGTTATTGGTTCACCCTGTAATGTTTGTTAAATTATTTTTCAAACATTAAATTATACTTTGTCTATATTAAGAGAAGCATAGGAAGGCAGAGAAAGATGTACGTGGAAAAGAAAGATGTATATGGATAGCTTTAACAATGTGGAAACAGATAATAATATAACCAACACCAATTTCATCAAATTATTAGAGGACAGAGAGGATAACTGAGTCATGATTATGATGTCTGCCCCAGTCTTTGAACCTGAAGAAGATCAAGACGATTGTAAGTTGGACACATTCTACAGTCCTGCCAAACTTACAGTTATCACATAAACAAATATGTCCTCAACCAATACATAATTCCGCTGAAAATTGTAGAGGAATATCAAGCATTTCAACAATTAGAAGTAACATGGCTGTTTTCTGATTGGTACCTATTTTTAATGATGTGTCATTTTCATGATTTTTTTATTTTTGTCTTCAGGATTATGACAGTCATTTGTTTCCATTTGTTGTCTTCTACATCTACTATGGATGTTTGATTGTACAGTTAGTTCTGTCAAGTTTTGCTGAGAGTGTGCAGCGAAATGGATATACTTATTTGGGGGAAGTATGTCATGAATTATGTAAACATGACTTCTTCTTTTTTTAAAATGTGTTGCCTTCATTGTTCAAGATATGTATGTAACTGTGTGTGTGTGAGCATACATAGATACATGCATGTATGTATTCTTTTGTTAAGATTATTTTCTGTAACACGATGACCTGATTAGATAAATTTACAAATATGCATGTCCTTTGCAATCACATAGTTTGCCATTGCTTACTGACAGCACACCAGGACCTGAAGATATGGATATGCAGAAGAATATGTCGTATTTCATGGAAACAAAAACATTCAAATATAGAGGTTCTAGAAAAATTTAAGTCTAATTGGTGCTTGCAATGAACCCATTACGCTGTGATTAGAAGAGAAAGCTTATGCACATTAGCCATATTTCTAAAGGTGTCATGTTTTAGCAGCATCATCCAGCTTAATGGTTAGCTTAAGTAGCAGACAAACAGGTTTTGCATGCATAATGCATATGCACAGAACAGATAAAAATAATGACACACTTATAATGGGTGTCCAGACAACTGACTAGGGAACATAAAGTGAACTGAACAGACTTGTCCTAGGGTGATCTCTCTCATTAAATAGATGAAGAAGAAAACATGCTAAAAAGGAGTTTTATTGGGAATACATCATGAGTGCATTGCTACAGTCTAAATGAAAACATACTTCGATGCAATGGAAACATTCTTCTTCACCTTCAGCCAAGAAATTCATGTTTTCTGTTTGAACACCAGGTGAGAATGTTATGGTTACAGAGGTTTGGGATTCTCAAGGAGAGCTGTTGGTTTACTTCTATAAGAAAGTGAAAATGTGATTACAGCATCGCACTGGGAAATTCTTTTTATGCTTCAGGATGCAATAAATAAAATGACTGGATATATAGACTTGACTGACTGGCACCTTGCTGTCTTGACAGATGATAGTTTGTAAAATGGAGTTATACCTTTCCATAACATAAAGCCTGGGTTGGATTTAGAGACCATGTGTTGCCCATGCAGCATGATTTCTCTCTCGGACTGTCTAATTTACTCCAGAGGAAAGGTAATACCAATATGTTTGGAGCAAGACAAGGTGCATAAGCTGCCGGATCAGCAAAGCAATGCTCTAACTGTCCGCCTGTCAGAGCTTCCATCCTAGACCAGTTACTGACCAAGACTTTGGACCTGGTCTACCCTGCCATGACATTTAGTCTTTAGGTTGCATTTTTTCACATTAGGGTAAGGCTTACACCCTCCCAATTGCACTCCTCCGCCCGAAGCCCTTGACACAATGTGGGGTATCAGGTTTGGTGAGTGCCGCCCAACATTCGGTGCTAACAGAAAGTAGGTAGTACCGTCTACTGTCATACTGTAGCTCAGTCATAACTAAGAGCTGACATATGTCATAATATAACTAGAAGAGTACTTTTTAATCATGACAATGCTAGATCTTATACAGAATGATTATCCCAGGAAAAAATGGAACAACTGGGGTGACAAATTCTTCATCTGACTAGTCTTTACTTATCCCCCCAGTAATGTTCACCATTTTAGTCCACTAAATGCCCACCTTGGTAGTAATTTTCTCAAACAATGCAGAGGTTGAGCTGAAAGTGCTGATGTGGCAGAAATACCAGTACAGAGAGATCTATGCTGCAGGTTTCAAAGCACTGTTTAACAATGTAACAAATGTGTCAAAGTTGGTGCAGATTATGTTGAGAAATAAAGGGAAAGCTTAAGTGCAATAATAAATATTGTTCAAGTTTGCATCTCATTAATTAAAACAATATTTATTTGTAACTTACTTGCTGATCCCTCACCCCCACTCCTCATATTATCTTATTTTGTTAAATGTAGGCCTAAAGCCATAACCCCAATATGCCTCATGAGAATGTAATAATCACTTTACATTGAATTTTTGCTTCACCTTTATTGTTTAATATTTTCCGTGAGTGACAAACTCAATAAATATCTCTTTATGAAGTTATACTCTAATTACAACCTGCTTCTATTTCTTTGTTAGTTCCTCATATTTAATTTTGTAAATAGTTTAATCTTAACTATTTATGTATATAAATATACTATTGTATTTCATCATTTGACCCTTAGAAACAATCACCAGAAGTGTCAGCATCTATCCCCAATAGACTGATTTACTGGTGGATGAATGGGTATGTACACTGATTTGTTGGTGGATGAATAAGTACATAGTGATTTGTTGGTGAATGAATGGGTATGTACAGCGATTTGTTGATGGATGAATGGGTACATACACTGATTTTTTGGTGGATGAATGGGTACGTACATTGATTTGTTGGTGGGTGAATGGGTATGTACACTGATTTGTTGGTGGATGAATGGGAACGTACATTTATTTGTTGGTGAACGAGAGGTCATCACACTGATTTATGGTGAGTGAATGTGTATTTACAGTGATTTACTGGTGGATGAATGGGTATGTACACTGATTTGTTGGTGAATGAATGGGTATGTACAGCAATTTGTTGGTGGATGAATGGGTACATACACTGATTTGTTGATGGATGAATGGGTACGTATACTGATTTGTTGATGGATCAATGGGTACGTACATTTATTTGTTGGTGAATACGAGAGGTCATCACACTGATTTATGGTGAGTGAATGGGTATTTACAGTGATTTATTGGTGGATGAATAGTGTGTAATATTCTGTGTGAGAGTGATTTATTGGTGGATAAATAGACATGTACAAGGTCTTTTAGAAAAGTATCACACCTTTTGACTGGGAAAAAAACAATTATTTACTTGGAGAACGCTTCTCCCTGCAATCTTGCTAAAGTTTGAAGCATTTCAAGAAGGCATCATTGGAAATAGTATACAATATGGCTATCACATTCCGCATAATTTCTTCTTATGACTTAAATTGTGTCCCTCTCAGTGACATTTTCAGCTTGGGAAAAAATAATAAAAAAGTCACAAGGAGCCATGTTGGGAGTTTGGTGAGAGCATGATCAACCAAACAATATTGTGTTTGGTCAAGAATGTCTGAATCAGGTGTGAAGAATTCATGGGTGGGGTACCATTTTGGAACTTGCCAGTTTATGTGAATATGTAATCAAATAGAACTTGTATGGAGTGTCATTTCTTAATTATTATGGTTAATATTATATGCTGTGTGTGGATCAGGCACAAAAATAATGAGCTGGCACACCTTCATGCATGAAATATGAAATGAAGAATCAACATTATTGCACTCAGGATATTCCTACAAGTGCTCCGTCCCCTTCTCCTGTAGCTAGTAAAGAGTTCCCTGGCTAATGATACCAGTGGCTACCTGCTTAAATGTCCACCTACATTTCCCTCTGTGCACTGAGTATCGATCAGGCCCTCTTGTTTTGCAGTACTTTCCACTCTATCCCAGACATCCTTCACCACCACATTCTTGTCATCATCTAACTCATTGCCCAAAGTAACAGCAGCAGCCAGCCTATCATTCTGTTTGTTTCCTTGCATGCTCTTGATATGAGATAAAAGATTCTACTCTACAACATGGTCATTATTACAACATGGTTCATATTACAACACGATTCATATTATAATGTGATTCATATCACAATGTGATTCATATCACAATGTGATTAATTTTACAACGTGATTCATTTTACAACATGATTCATAATACAACACAATTCATATTACAATGTGATTCATATTACAATGTGATTCATATCACAATGTGATTCGTATTATAATGTGATTCATTTTACAACATGATTCATATTACAACATGATTCATTTGAAGTCTTGCCATAAGGCAGCAAAAAATAACAGTGTGATAAAACTGGTGACAAGGGTGAAATAATGACTGTACCCCAGTGGCATTAAGGTTGTAAAACATGGCTTCTTATATATGATCCATATGTAGTCTTGCCATAAGACAGCAAAAAATAACAGTGTGATAAAACTTGTGACAAGAGTGAAATAATGACATTGTCCCAGTAGTATTAAAGTTGTAAAACATGGCTTCTTATTCTATATCAATATATCATCTGTTTGACAGTCTGGTTAAAGGTCTGGGAGTGGAGATATATATGTCTGTAGTGATTGTACAGTTGAAGCTTTACTTTGTTTATTGGTTAAATAATATCCTGTCATCTGACTGGCTCCAGTTTCCATCATTTTGTCCGAATGATAATTGTCTTGTTGATGTTTTGTTCATGTTTTCTGTTATTCTGAGGCAATGAACAACAAGCAAGTAAATGATTAGACTTTAGCACAGTCATGATATAATGTAACTAATGAACTCGTAATTTTCTTGATACAGAATAATTGGAAAAAAAAACATGGTAAAGTATAGGGAGTTATCGGGTATGTAATAAGTTAAAAAATGTGTCACATTTTTCTTACATATTATCTCAACATTTTTCTTACATATTATCTCAACTTTTTTCTTACATATTATCTCAACTTTGTTTGGTAGCATTGTGTTTCTAGGCTACCGCAAAGGGCTGAAAGAGGATGATCTGTTTGACCTTCACCCAAGAGACAAAGGAGAGAGAGTGGTACCACAGTTTGAGCAAATGTGGGACGCAGAACTGACAAGGGCAAGAGCCAAAAAGAAGTAAATATTTGGTGAATTTTATAGCATATTAAATCATTATTGGCGATTTTCATGTAGTGTTGTTACTATCCTAATCATGTTGAAGTAGACTGTCTACTCATATCAGTTCAATGCCATCCTTATAAAGCTCGTTTACTGTCAATGATCAAGGACTTACTGGTTGGAAGCAACTTTAGTAAGTTTTTTCTGGAATATGAAGGTGTAGCAAATTCAAAAAGAAGGTATTAAAGTCAAAAATGCATGTTTTCATAGCTTTTAATGCTTGTCACTTTCATTAATCTGCAAATCTTGGTAGTATTGTTTATTTATATGCCAGGTTTATTTCTGGGAGTCACTTATGATAGCTGCCTTATTGAATGGAGTCACATAAAGCCATTTCAGAACCACAGTGACCATATCCACTTTTTTGTCTTATACTGGATAATATGTTTCAATGTGCTCTGCGACCATCTTGCCTCTCCATCTGTCTATTAAGCTCCTCCATCACCTCTCATTTTGCATCCTCCCCAGTGATATTCTCAATGAACTGCTTTATTTTCAGCTCTGCGCCCCAATCACATTCTCTACCAGTGATATTATGATGATGATGATATGTTGCACTTTCTTTGCATTTGTGAATCCATTCCTCAATCTTGGGCATATCTTCAACTCACATCACTTGATGGAGTGTCTCACACCAGTGGGAGATTTCATGTCTCCAGTATTCCTCTGCCTCATGTTTTATCTATCTGAGCCAGCTCTATAATATGGACATCATCAGCCTATACTAGAATTCATCCTGGCCCTATTGACTGAATTTCGGCTAATCTTATTGTGTCTGTATTGAAGAGCACCAACTAACAAAGGGTGGTCCTTTGGTAGTCCTGGGCATATATGCATAGGATTTGGATGACCATGTTCACAGGACAACATACAAATGACCTTTCATCAAGGCTGCTGCTATTCACTTCATCAGACAGGGATTCACACCAGTCCACTATACTCCTAATTAACATGGTGTAGTTTACATTATTGTAGGCAATCTGTTGGTTGATTGCCATATCTAATCTGAGAATGGAGGGGAGGCAGTCATTGTGGTGTTCTGCTGCCTGAAGGATATACAGCACACACAAATATGATTGTAAGGGACTCACATAGCATGCTGAGCAGGATTCAAGACAGGCTTGCTTCGTGCAGGGTGACATACTTTAAGTTTTAAAAAAAAATCAAAGATAGGCAGCATCCTTTGGATCTATTCACCAGAGCGTTCTGGTGTGTTGGGAAATGAGCAGGCAGACAAAATGGCTGGATCTACACCTCTGGATGGTGTATTCATGCATGATAAGGCAGATGTGGTCACGTCCTTTTTGTGTAAGGGATTATGTGGAAGAACAGATACATAATCATTGCCTGGAGAGAATTGTATGGCAGGGAGTGACCAGAGGAACTGGCCAACACTCAGTTCTCCAAGGAAAGGCCAGGAAGACACATAATCAGATTTCAAATGGTACCATTAGTATTAGAATTCTTTGCTGGTTGTTGAAGATGAGGACAGAGTGCATATTGGAATGTTCAGTGTACTGGATGTCAGTTCTTGACTGAAATCAACTCAACTCTTGGTTGATTGCCACAACAATTATCTTATGCTTATTTGGAACCCTTTGTTCACATATCACAAGCAAAATGTTCTGTGTTTTTCCCATGTCTCTCTACCTGTTCTGTAATTACCAAGTGTCCCTTTCAGGATCTGAGCTATAGCAAATGGGACATCAGCCTTTTACTGCTATCCTCTTTGGTAGCTTTCTATACATATTTTGTAGATTAAAGACGCAATAACTCCTAAGCTGTCCAGCATGTCTACTAGGTTTAAGTAATGGTCACAGGTAGGTGTGAAGCCAATCCTCTTGCACTGCAGCAGCCATGCACTTCACTAGTTCCTTAACACCTCATTTATCCAGTTATTTGTTAACAATGGTAATGGACTCTTTCAGAAACAGAGGCAATTTCTACTAAATATTTCTACTAAAAATAGCAAATTCCTGCTATTTTGTAAGGCATGCATAATGTTCTGTACAGAAATAGCATTGACAAATACCTCATCCTGGATGATGGTATCAGAACATGATTCCTCATGTACTGCTAGGCATGATCCCTCAGCTACTTTTGGGCATATCTTTCACCAGTAAATTTGACACAGATAGCATGAAAGAATACATATGCCTCAGTCTGCATGATACCTCATGGGCCTTTCTTCTCATTTGCTGTTGCACAACATTAGAGGTCTGGTCTTTTTGGGAGAATATTGCTGTAATTGATAGTTCACTGAGACTCATGTAAAAATAAATATATAAATAACACTGTGGATATTTGTCTCTGTGGACCAGTGCTGAACCAGCAATTGATGCAAGCACTATGTCAGCCTTGCAGAAAATGTTTGCCTATCTGTTCAATCTGATCACATGTACACAGTAGTGAAGTACCATTTTAAACATATTTATAATTTCTTCTTTTAAAAATAGTTAGTTTTCTCTTTGCTGCACAAACTATTTTCTCCAAGATGGTGCTATTTTTTTTATATAAGCAGCCTTCAAACTAACACATGATGAAAGTGACTCTTAATGTTTCAACTGTCCAATCATTTTGTGCACAATTCATTACACCAGTGTGTATTTCTTTCATAATTTCAGAGAGAGAGACAAGCAGCTCCGGGCTGTTAATGGGTATGCTTCCTTTCATCGTGAAGGATAAAAGTAAACAAGAGATGGCAAGTGTTGATATATCAGAACACTCTCCTCTGTTGTGGAAGGACAAAAAACCCACCAGCAAAGCTGATACAAAGGAAGACAAGGAAGATGAATTGCCAGCCTCTTTATCTAAGGTTTCACATTCTCTGCCCTCATTGGCATATTTTATTTAATGAAAATAATTTGAAAGCAATGAAACATAATTATTAAGTAAAGTTATCCTTTTTTTAGTACAGTACAGAAAGCTATTATTTGTAATTAATGTAAATGTGTAAATTTCACACAGAATGTGTTGTGTGGTGATTGTGGTCACAGGCATGAGGTAAAGTTAAGGCCGTTGTTTTGCATGTAAAGAGGCACCCTGTACCTCACCTCGAATGCCAGTGGGCTCTGCAATAGATTTACAGAACCACATGCAAAATTTCTGCCATAAGTCCTCCTCATTACCCACAAGTAAATGGTCATCTGAGACTTTAGCTGATCTGGCAGAGGATCTCAGAGTTGGTGGTGATGTGGAAAAGCCTCTGGTATAATTCATCCCATCCCCAAATTATGCATAAATTATGTCCTCAAATATGTGCTTTACTAATTTGACAGGTGAGATCTAATGCTCACAATGTGATTCCTACTAAATAACATGTTAGCTAAATAACCACCAAACAAAAATCTTATTGAATGACAAATTGAATCAAATGTCCACCACATGCCTTTCATTAAACGGAACAATGGGAACATGTTTCTTCATGTGCCAATTTCTCAAAATGGAATAAGTATCCTAACTGTTCTAATCTGCCATTAAACACCCCAGAACATTTATGTGGCAAAAGTGCGTCGATTGTCATCAAATAGAAAATTGCTATGCTTGCAAATCAATTAATTGGAAAGTCTAAAAGAACCACATTGTAGAGATGTACCAAGTACAGGTTCAAAGCTGACTCACCTTCCAGAAAAGAAGGAAAATCAGTGCTCTGCATGGTTTTCAAGGGCTGGTGCTCTGGAACACGCTGCTCTTCATGTAAACCAAATCAGAAGTCATTAGCTAAGATCCTGATCCTAGAAATAACCAACATAGAAAACTATAGTAGCTATTGACACCGTTCTGAAGAATTGAACCACTCATTGTATAGGAGGTCAGCAAAGTTCCAAGTGTAAGCATTAGTTTAGTTTAGTCGATGGATCAACATCACGGCATACGGGTGCAACCCATAAGTGCTCCGTTCTCCTCCTAACTCAAACCTGAGTCTGGAGAAACTCAGCTCAGTGCACAAACTTCGTAGCACCGGCGAGGATCCTGAAATACTTTGGGTAGATTTTTAACTGGAAATTTTGCCAAGGGATCTTTTACGTGCGCAACAATACACACGGGCGTCCGATCTCACTACACAGAGACCAGGAGAAATTTATTACTAGAAGTCCAGGTTAAAAATTCCCGGCATCACGAGGCTTGAACCCGGGACCTCCAGCACTCGAGGCAGACACCATACCTCGAGACCACGCAGCCCAAGTGTAAGCATTGCATCCTACTAGCCTCTAAAAGCAAGGCTTGTGCTGCATTTATGGAAGCCACCTTGGATGGTAAGGAATGCCCTTGTTTTGTCCCAGCCTCACCTGAGGGCCAATCAACATCCATGAGGCTGTTCTTGGAAGTTTTTGGAGGATACCACCTGTCTCCACTCTGAGGCAGTGGAATGTTCCACAAAACTCTGGGAAAGCTAATCTAGTGAACAAATGCTGGGATGGAGTCCAATGTGTTAATTGAAAGGTGAAGAAATTTGGAGCTCTGCTATAAATAGGCAAAAGCAAAAAAATATTGCATGCAACACAGCAGTAGAAGAAGATATGAAATGCTTTGATAGGAAAGTTTGTGATAAGCAGACCATAAGTAAACTACAAAATCGACCAGCAATAGCAAATTTCATTAATTTTTCTCTTTGTAGTATAATGATCAGGAAAGGACCAAATGTGTGCTGGACAGGTAATATTTTCTAAACTGGACTAAACAAGGCAACAATGGCAGAAACTGAATGCTTGCACACTCACATGTGGAAACATGTCATACACCACATAACCTTACCTTTTTTCTCTAATGTTATTTGTGAAAGAAGGAATGAATATTTGGTAATTATAGCAGGTGCTTGCATATCTAAAAAGAGAAATTGATTTATTTGGTTGTTTCGGGATTTGAGGTTTAAAGACTGAGCATAACCCACTACTGGCAACGCTGATCGTATTCCAGTATGAAACTAAGACCTTGTCCACGTCAGATTGGAAGCACTAGACTTGAGTTTTGCTCTCGTTTGAGCTCGTCTGTAAAAGGAGAAATATGTTAGACAAATGGTTTCTTGAAATTGCTGTTAATATCCAGTAGCACAGACACATATTTGCACAAACATTTGCCTAATTTCAAGCTGTTCTTACAGTTTGGTAACACACACACAGACATACACACATGAATATACATATGCATGCACACACACACACACATGTACACACACACACACATTCAGTCCTTCATTCATTCATTAATAATGGTTACTATGTTTTTTTTTCCCTTTCCACCTTTCCCCAAAATGCAAGTATGTTTTAAGACATATTGTTCACTTGTAACACTTTCTTTATTGCATTCATTCAAGGTTTTGGCCAAGACATATGGACTAGAGTTGTTTGAGGCGCACATCTGCAAGTTTCTCTATGACCTGCTGCAGTTTGTCAGTCCTCTGTTGTTGAAGTAAGTCAATGAGCTGATTTGCTGTGGTCATTATTAGTTTTGTTGTTTGGGCTGTTAATGATCAAGCAATATTTTGGATTCTGCCATGTGTTTCAGCTATCAGGTGATGATGCTCATGTGTCCTCCAACATGTTTATTTGGATTTGGAGGATGTTCATTGCACTAGTTGACTGTGCTAGTATTTATGTGCATTTCTGCTTAATAGACAAATAAATAAACATGTGTTGCAATAGTTGCATTTCAAAATAGGAATAAGTAGAAGAAATTCATCATCATCTTGTGCTATGTCGGTAAGCATGGGCGGTCATGTTTCTCCATCTTACACGATCACCAGATTCGAGGATCAGTTCTGTGTTCTTGTCCCAACTATGCCATGTAGTCAAGCCATCCAGATATTTACTTCTCTGCCTTTCCCTTGTGTTTTCCCATCAATCTTGCCAGTTGTCACCAAGTTCTATAGTTTATTTCTTCTCATAACATGCCCAAAATAATTTGACTGTCTACGTCTAATTTCTCTAATGAGTTTACGGTTTTCATTTGCCTCTTGTTGGACTTGAAGAAAAAGGAACTTGTCAACGTCTTAAATAACTTATGTAGTGGGTTCAGACAGGCAGACGTTACATACATCGATAAGTCATGAACAAGCATGTATATCGTCATTGATTTAATTCTGATAAATCAATACTACACTCCTCGCACAAATACTTTACATAACTCACACAGCGCTCAGCAATACTCGCGCTCGTTCACATAGGGTAACGTAATCGTGCTTCAGCACCCACACTATCACATGGCTCACAGCGGCCCCATTCTCTCTCATTAGCGAACACTGATGTCTCAGAAAATGGTCTATTATCCCTCTCAAAACAGTCAGGCTTCCTCTCTCATCCACAGTCTGATTCCCGTCTGAAGCTTTCTCTCAGGTTGGTAGTCATGAGGTTCTTGACCCTCGTGGCGTCCTTGGAGATCATGCTAAGTCGGGTCTGTCGCCCTGTCTTCACTCGTCTGTTGATGGCAGTCCTACTACGTCGTGCCGTCCAAGGTTAACCTGCCCTGTGATTCAAGGGCACAGCCCTGTCGGTAAACCCCGTCCTGGGCGTATAGACCTGTCCACTATACCCATACTATTCCCATGTCCTATGTCTGTCCTCTGTCTTCTGCATCATGTCCTTTAGGGACCTTGACAGAACTAGGTTATTGAATACAAGAACTGTAGATATCTTCTTCTTATAATCTGTGTCGTTTTATATTCATCATCATGTATTTCCATAGCCCTCTGTCTTATGTATTGTCAGTCAATACTGATACAGATGTTCCTTCATGTCATGAAGTCAAACTGTCTAGTATTGTCTCTCTTGGTCTGCCTTTCTTTCTCTACAAGCTTTCCGCTTCTATACTATAAGTATATTAACTATTTATAAATTTATATTTATAAATTCACTTGATGGCACCATACCAAAATCCATTACGTACATGAGAATCACTAACATACAAAGTTTGTATTGTGTATGTTTGTAAACATTCAGAAATAAAATGATTACATGCTGAATTTCAGTTATAAAGTTTGGAATTTGGCTGTTGTTGACAGTTCAGTTTTAAAATTACAAGATGCATTTGTACAGTTGCTTAAATCTATATGTAGTGTGTGGTTTTCACAAAATTATCTTGAACTTATGAATTGACCTTATAAAAACAGCTCAACTCTTGTATCATACAATATTTTAGAGATAATATAAAGAGTTTTTCTTATCTTATGAATGGCAACAAGTTCAAAACATGTTTTTCTTACTCATCTATCACCTATAGTTGCAAGAATGTCTTTACTTGCCTATCACAATTTTTCTGACTGAGAGTTATCAGCTGAATATTGTTTGAAACATGCATTCACAGTTATTTATGGTTTTATAGCTGTACATCCTCATGTTATTGAGACCCAGAAAGGAAGCAAAGAATAGTAACACTGTAACTAACCAGGCATGTCGTAAGAGCTGACTGAAGAGTTGGTTGAGACTGACATCTTTATCATATAGAAAACTTCTTCAGAATATATCTAATCATGAATAAGCCTATAATATGGCTTGGCATGAGTTGGTTTAAGCGACTGTGCTCCATTGGGATATAAAAGGCAGATGAAAGAGAAGAAATGTGCATACCCTTGTCCTAAAGTGGGATTATTTTTTCTTTTAATTGCATGGCCCCAGGGTGACCCAGCCTTATAAAACACGTACCAGAAAATTTTTATGGAAAGTAAAATGATTAGCGTAGCACTGACTACATAACCTGTTAAATACCGTTTTGTCAAGCAAATACAACCTTGTTACTGTATAACCATGGAGCAATGGTAGCTCAGGGGCTAGCATACTTGTCTGCTGTTTAAATCCTTGAGGCAGATGTTTAAAAGAAATGACATGGACTTTCAGATCAACCCAATCTAAAATGGATACCAGTAAAGTTAGGCAGCAGGCATGATATTAATCATATCAGCCATTGAGTGCTGACTGGAAATATACATTTATTGGGCTAGCACAATAACCAAATACACTTCAAGGGATTTAAACCAGTTCTTAATTTTACTTTTACCACATCCTCAATATGCCATACTGGCATGATCTTTGGCAGCCTTTACGTTTTTTTAAGGTTATATCACACTAAGTTCACATTTTTCTGCACATAATTTTCTCTTTATATTACTAATGATTCAAGTGGATTAATAAAGACAAACTATCCCCATGGTAATACTCATATACGATGAACAATGGTTTTCTTGTGCAGAAGAAAAAGTAATTCTCTTGGCAGATATTGATACAAGAGTATAAAGCACATGCGATGCCTGGAAATAAGCAGAAAAGTTGAGAAACATCTGATTGCTGCAGAGATATGGTTTCTAAGTAAAATGCAAGGGATACAATAAAGAGACAGAAGAAAAAAACAAATTAGAAGCATATGAGAACCACAAATTTATTTGTAAAATTAGACGTGGGAAGATACAATTTTTGGGTATGTTATGAATAGATCAAGTTGAGAAATTAGTAACAACTGGCAAGCTTAATGGAAAAAGAGAAACAACAATGCTCATTCGTAAATACTTAGATGGTTTGGACAAATGACATAAAATTTAAAAGAACATGGAATTGATCAAAAGATTGTGATGATCATATGAAATGACAAACTGATCACCCAAACTTATCAATTATGCACATGATTTTGCTGATGAGTACAAAGTGATATAACTTTACACATACTAGGTCAAAATGTGAGCTAGAATGGTTAGGTCCTATCTTCACCGCCCTGCACAGTCAGAGAAAGCCTTGGTAGACAATTTACAGTGATTGCATTATGAGGTAGAATGGTTGGCCCCTATCTTCACTGCCCTGCACAGTCAGAGAAATCCTTGGTAAACAGTTTACAGTTCTGTATATGGGGTAGAATGGTTGGCTCCTATTTTTACTACCCTGTACAGTCAGAGAAATCCTTGGTAGACAGTTTACAACATATTAAACAAGAGAAGCAAAGGAAGACATACTTTGTCTTTACCTGATGGTTAGTTTTCTTGTGTAAAGGTAAAGTAAAGGAAATCCGATGGCAGATACATCATATAGGTGTAAAGTATTATTGTTATCACTCAAATATACTAGATCCCAGTATAATTACATAGGATGACCAGTTCATATCCTTGCTATCTGTCCTTATTAGGTAATTTCCAACAAAATTCTGAAAATTATTTAGTACCCATATGTGAAGATTGGATGAACACCAGAACCATACTGACCTAGAAACAATCCCCGCCACTGTTGATTGAACCCAGACCACTTTGTTGAAACAAGCGCACTAACAAATATGGAAGGTTCATGTGTAAGAACTTGTCTTGTGTAACACATTGTCATTTTCAATCATACAGGACTTCTTTTTATCTCAACGATGAATACATTTACTTATTTTTACAGTGTTCTGATTGACTACACACGGAACATTCGAGTAAATGAGGAACGTCATCAAGAATGGAAAGGATATGTGTATGCATCATCGTTCTTTGTGGTTGCAATTTTAGGATCTATAATGTTTAATCTGAACTTTCACATTGGAATGACCTTGGGAATGAGGATCAAGTCTGCTCTCATTGCTGCTGTGTATAAAAAGGTGATAACTTTTGTGTGTACTGTATTATTGATATTATTTTCTTTTTAAAGCAGATTATATGAAGTGCTTTTTTTGTTAGAAAAGAAAAACATTTAAATCAACAATTGTATTAGCATGCTTATTTTAATTACAATGCTAGTAAAACAGATTATAAATTGTGTGGAAGACATGATTGTTTTAAACAACATGTACATCACTTCAAGAAACAGTTGTAGAACTACAGTTTACAGAACTACATCATGCATTGTCAAATATAAAAAAATGGTAATTGACGAATTAACAGGTAGAATAATCAGGAAAATTTACATTATTCATTGTGTATAATTTCTGCTCCATGTCTAAAGTGCCATTAAAATGCTTCACCATCTCATATTTTCTTTTACTGATGCAATAATTTGGACCAAGCTTGCATTGGATGAAGAAAAACCTGAAATAGTAGTGACCAGGAGAGAGAGAGAGAGAGAGAGAGAGAGAGAGAGAGAGAGAGAGAGAGAGAGAGAGAGAGAGAGGGAGGGAGGGAGGGAGGGAGGGAGGGAGGGAGGGAGGGAGAGAGAGAGGAGAGAGAGAGAGAGAGAGAGAGAGAGAGAGAGAGAGAGAGAGAGAGAGAGAGAGAGAGAGAGAGAGAGAGAGAGAGAAAAAAAACAACTAGAGAGATGAGGCTAGTAATGTATATGTATTATTATAATTTAAATTATACTTTTTGTGTAGTATCTCACTTTAATTAATGTTACTATAGTGAAGCTGAGGCAGCAAAGGGGCTGTTGTACTTGCCTGCCTGGAGAGTAATCCGGGTTCAATCCTCAGAGAGTAATACCATTTTTCAGACCAGTATGGTTTTTGGTTCAATCCGCCACATTACAAATGGGTATCAGACAATATTGTGGGAATGTTCTCAGATGGAAAGGTGATGAGGAAAGAAACTGGCCACTCTACCTCATATGTTATGACCTAGAATATGTGAAGGCCTAACACTTTACACCCCATCGGCAGTATGTGTTATGGTACTACCTTTTATTATAGTGTTTGTTGTTCTAATTTATAGGACACAATTTGTAATAATTATTACCATATGGAAAATACTATGTATATATGGGTTGCACTATTAGACAGGATTTTCAGTTTAGCTGAGGGGGCCCTGAAATGCAACAAGTATATACATACCGTCAGAATCACATATTAAAATTTGTGAATGCTTCATGCGCTTTCTCCATCATTTAGAGTCTGACCATCAGTAATGAAGCCAAGAAAGAATCTACTGCAGGAGAGATAGTGAATCTCATGTCTGTGGACTGCCAGCGCCTACAGGATGTGACCGGCTACCTGTGGGTCATGTGGTCTGCTCCACTGCAGGTGAATGGATTCATTTTCTTAAATTCTGTCTGTCTTTTTTCTGCCAAAGTGGACAGAGTTGTTAAAATACGTTAAGACACATCTCAATACAATTAGTCAAATGTTATCACTCAGCTTAACTAATTCACTGCATCATTCATAATATAACTTTCTTCTTTTAATAAGTTCTTGGGACCGATAATTATGCCCCATGCAAGCATAATCGACCTGAATCTATCCATAACAATGTTGCTTCTGTCTGTATTATAATGTTCTTTTCAATCAACCTCTGCAATGTACTTCTACCTTTATTTTCTTTGGATACCCACTTGTTTTTATACCTTGAAGACAGAAAATCACAACCGACTGTCTCAACTTTGAATAGATTGACAGCATTCACCATTTTCCCTTGGCTCTACTGAATGTGCCCACCCAGACATGCTGGAGTTGAAGACAATGAGCAAACAGACCTGCTAGCAAATAGGGCACCATTGGAGGAGCTAAGCCTGCATGGGAATGCCCAATGTGCACTGATGTTCAACATAACAAACCATGGATTTATTTGATATATACTATTTTTGGTTTGTTGTCCAAATCCAGTCATTACTGAGAAACTGGATTTAGACAACAAACCAAATAAAGCATATATTATTTTTAAAAATCCAAGATTTGTTAAGTTGTTTTGTTTTCCAAATCCAGTCAATACAGCGAAACTTGAAGTGCAATAAGTTATTGTCTTTGAAAGTTAGAAAGAGAGTTCTTGCATGTTACATAGAACCAATTTTAACATATGGCTGCAAATCCTGAACAATTAGTAAACAGGCAAAAAATCCCTAGAAGCTTTGGAGATGTGATTTTGTAGAAGAATGCTGAAAATTAATTGAACAGCCAAAATTAGCAATCTGGACATTTTGAAGGAAGCTAAGTCACAAAGACAACTTATCACAGACATCAAAACGAGGCAGTCACCATTTTTTGGCCACGTTATGAGAAAACAAAAACTGGAACATGTCATGACAACTGGAAAGTTTTGCAGAAAGAGAGATAGAGGAAGACAGCAGGAGAAGATTCTTGTGTCATGGCATGGAAGGGAGTCAACACATGAATTGATCCATGATGTTGGAGATCGCAATCTGTGGAGAGGCATGATCACCCACGCCAACTGGCAAGGCACTGGATGATGAAATCCAAGCTATTTAAATCTGTTTGATTTCATTACATGGGTAAATAATGGGTGTTTATATTGTTGCATTTTATGTTTGCTGTTACATATATACACATATATTCAACAATAGATTAATTATCACTTCCTTGTAGTTTTTGACTGATTAATGTTATATTTCAGATTTTCATAGCTTTATTTATGCTCTGGGGGGAGATGGGTGTTGCAACTCTGGCAGGCCTGGCTATCATGATACTTCTGATGCCTATCAATGCCCTCATAGCCATGAAACAGAGGAATTACCAGATCTCTGGGATGAAGTACAAAGATCAGAGAATCAAACTAATGAGTGAAGTCCTCAATGGCATTAAAGTAAGAAAATGCATTTCTTCATTGTAAATAACCTTTGACTTGCTAATATCTGCATGTGTATTCTTATACTTTCCATCCATCCATCCATCATGTGCCATGCTGATAAGCGTGGGCAGTCATGTTTTGCCATCTCACTCGATCACCAGAGTCGTGGATCAGCTCCGTGTTTCTGTCTTGAGCATGCCATGTGGCCAAGCCATCCAGGTATTTACTTCTTGGTCTTTCCCTTGGTCTCTTCCCTTCGATCTTGCCAGTTGTCACCAAGTTCTTCAATTAATTTCTTCTCATAACATGCCCAACAAATTTTGACTGTCCACGTCTAATGTCTCTAATCAGTTTACGATCTTCATTTGTTTCTTGAAGAACTTGTTCATTGGTTTTTCTGTCTGTCCATGGTACTCTTTGCATTTTTCTCAGAAACCACATACTTTGTTTGAACAAAGAAAAATATCTGTCAGTTTGTGATGTTGTCCACACAAAGTTTATAATGAATTAAGATGTCCTTCCAGGTTTATGACTTGTATATAAGTGTAAATGACAATTACCAAGAAATAGCTTGCTCCTTGCTGAGCAATGAGTACGCAGATAGACTTGCTGTTGTCGCCTCGGTAGAGGAGAGATAATTTATGATAAAGATGATTTGGTGAAGGTTATCTGGGATTGGCAGGATCCGTGGCGAAGAGGTTACAGATGCAGTTTGTAATCCTGCATAATGCATTCGAAACACAGCTGTGAGTGATTTGGCAGCAGACAGCCTTGTGTTGGTTTTTATTAAAAAGGGTATGAGTGCCAGTCGTTCAGAAAGCAATGACAAACTACTGAATGTAAACTCGCCAAGGAATCACAAACAACCAAAAACATGCTGGGGATGACTACGACATCCTGTAAAGGATATGCAACTAACTCTCTGGGATTGAGTGGAGAATGCAGCTGGACGAATGGAGTATCCATATCCTGAAAGACTGGCTCAGAAGGAATTGAGTAGAGGGTCTGGATGATACTCAAAGTAAAGAGGACAAATCAGGTGGACTTTTAATCAAATTGCTGTTTGAATAATCAGCATGGCAACTCTTCGGTGGCTTTTGAAGAGGGGGATGGAGCATTGTGGAAATGTCCCATGTGTGGATATTTCCCATGTGTAGTGGAAGTGTCCCATGTGTAGTGGTGATAACTCTTAAATTAAATATTCAGTATTCCATTTTGATTGATTACATAGAATCAGCATCATAACATTTCAGGCACACCATGTGTGTTTCCTTCACCAGACGTCAGAATGTTCATTGGTTTCAAACTGCACACAATGTGCCTTTGACTGTGTTGTTCCTTCCTATGATCATTCTGGGTACCATCAAAATTAATGCCAGGTGCCAAGACTTAGTTTGATTGATTGATCAGCCCCTGTGTCATCACTCTAAAACAACTTGTCCGTTGTTGATGCATATTACTTGTCTTTTGCTTGCTCGCATTGTCCCCATGATTGGTGCTATAGAAGACCGAAAATCAGTTTTCTAATTTATTCAATCCCCTACGTAACCTGATCCTCCTAAAACCTTGAAGAGATGATATTCTTGTAAAGCTTAATCATTCATACCCTAGCCAACTTCAATGGACCTTCTGAAGACAAAGGGTCACACACAATAGTTATACGGGTGGATAGAATCTCTGACGACCTCAGAAGACCTGCAGTGACTGCACCTATCTCAATTCTCTTATTGAATATAGTTATTATACATGCACATCTGTACTCTGCATTGATCTGTCCTTGAATTTTAGTTGAGAATTCCATCCAGACCTTCCCGTGTGCATTGCTCTGATGCGAAGTTGACTTGAAGGTGGAATTCACTGGATTGCATTCTCATTTTCACTTTTGTCTTTCTGAAGAAGAGATATCCAACTTCGGCAATGACTGTTTGTAGTATAAGGCACATGGTAATCTATTTAGATAGTATTCTAGATAATTTTAGATCTGTCATATGTCCTAAGTAGGTAGTACTAAGATGTGATAACCTATAACATAGGGGAGATCACTCAGCAAATTAAATTGTAGTATCATTACTGCAGTATCACTTTACGTTAAAAGAAATATTGAATGTGAAGATTTAATTCATTTTGATCACTTTACGTTAAAAGAAATATTGAATGTGAAGATTTAATTCATTTTGAAATGTAGGAGTTGTGTTGTATTTGTTCTGAACATTGTAAACAGTCAGTGTATGAAGTTATAGAGAATGAAATGCTGAATGTATTTTTAAGTTTATGTTTTCATTTATAAAAAATTTTTAAACAAACTCTGTATTTTAGAACCTCTGAGAAATAATGTTCCTAAGCTATGTTAACAAATGTTTTTCACTTATTCAAGGTTCTCAAACTGTATGCTTGGGAGCCTTCATTTCAAGAAAAAGTTGAGGAAATTCGTCACAAAGAACTAGTGATACTGAAAAAGACTGCTTATCTAAGTGCAGGTGCCACCTTTATTTGGACATGTGCTCCTTATATGGTAAGTTGTTCATTCATGTTTCATGGACATAAACAATGCTTTATACATACTAAGAGCAATAACTGAGAGGGCAGTTGAAATGCAGACAAACTTGTATATGTGCCTTGTTCCCCTGGGCATTGGGTTGAAATCAACAATGAAATGCCTACACCTCTGAAGTAAATATGACCAACATTAACGTAATCCTGCCGATCTCCATGGTGAAGGGGTTATGAATGCGGTTCACACATCTGCATGTGGTTTAGGCAGCAGACCACGCTGCGCTGGGATTTAATGAATTGGTATGGGGGACGGTCATTCAGAAATCAATGGCAAACTACTGAATGTAAGCTTGCCAAGACATCAAAATCAGCATTAAAATGCTTGTGTTGACAGCGATGTACTGTAAAGAAGGATATGCAAACAAAAAAAAACTGAATCCCAGCCAGTCTGTATGTGCTGAGCTAATTCATGACCTGGTCACATTCTAATATACCTGTCCATAGTTAGCAAGTACCAGTACTGGTCTTGCACATCTCACTGGTTCCTGAGCTTGGAAGGAGAAGGGAGAGCTCTTCAACACAGTCTCTGAGCTGATGTCACTTCAGGCCGGGTCAGGAGGTCAGTTTCTGAACCAATTTCCTTTTTC
This sequence comes from Cepaea nemoralis, assembly GCA_014155875.1. Lineage (NCBI taxonomy): Eukaryota > Metazoa > Mollusca > Gastropoda > Stylommatophora > Helicidae > Cepaea > Cepaea nemoralis. The sequence continues at coordinate 70,596 of JACEFZ010012465.1, forward strand.
AGGGCTCAGACAACATGAACGAAAATGCAATAGATAATGCAATAGACAATGCATAAACTCTAGAAGAGATATAACTCAGTCTTCGTGAGGATTCTCCACAAACCAACCATGTATGTCTCTTATATTTAGCGTCTTCACATGCAGCCATGTAGAACTTTAACAACAGATTGGGATATGGCTGGTTGATTGGCTGGATGAATGGATGGTTAGTTGGTTGATTGGATAGATGGTTGGTTGGCTGATTGGATAGATGGTTGGTTGGTAGGATGAATGGTTGATAGTTTGGTTGATTGGATGGCTGGTTGGTTGATTTGATGGGTGGTTAATTGACTGGATGGCTGGATGGATGGTTGGTTGGTTGGCTGGCTGGTTGGTTGGTTGAATGGATGGATGGTTGATTGGTTGGTTGGTTGGTTGGTTGGTTGGTTGGTTGGTTGGTTGGTTGGTTGGTTGGTTGGTTGGTTGGTTGGTTGGTTGGCTGGCTGGCTGGCTGGCTGGATGGATGGTTGGTTGGTTGTGAATACTCTGGAAGACTAAGTTTTAACTCTTAAGTTTGATGCATAGATATTAAGGTTATCCAAACACCTGAAAAAGGCTTGCATTTATTAGAGTGAGGTTGGTGTAGAAACTTCTCATGACTTGTGGTAAAAAAAAGTCTCCTTTCCATGAGGATTGTATTGCAGAGCTCCCCTTCCCTGCTTCAAGCCCAGAACACAGTGAGGTGTGCATGGCCGGTACTGAAACAGCACATCTGCAAAGAGGTATTGGATGTATCCAGATCATGATTCAGCTTAAGTTATTATTCCGGCTGAGATCAGGCCAAGGCTGGTAACATTTCTTCCACAGGTTTTGGGTATTTCGTTGTCAACAGATTCCTAACCCAATGGCCAGGGAAACTTAGGATATAAAGAGTTACAGTAACAACTGCCTGGGAAGAAGAAATAATAAACCTTTGATGTAAGTGTTATCGTTTCAGGGATAGGAAGTGACTACACTGCTGAAAGATAAATTCAAGGATGGTTTCGCTCAGATGCATGAACTCTGTAGCACTGGCGAAAATCTTGAGAGTAAAGAAAACTCCTGGTATTAAAGACTGGCACAAATAATTACCCATAATAGATGAAACTATCCATCTTTTACTGTGAAAATGAAGTGGTTAGAAAAATCACAACTGACAAACAAGAACACCTATGCAATTTGGCCTAAATACAGAACACTTTGCAAGAAGCCAAAGAAGATTAAATAAACCAACATAGAGCTGGTGTCATGAGCCTGCTACACTCTGCTGGATTTACTGAGGAGGGGGATCCGAGCAATTATTGACTGAATGGTTTGATGTGCAATGAGGATGATCTGTCAACTAACTAACTAACTAGGAAGTCACTAGTTGGGACCAATGTTTTCATGCATTAATTACATGGGATATTCAGGTGAATAAGTGGGGAATGGGATCAGCTGCTTTCTGTAATGAAGTTTTTAACCACAGTTATAAGTTTATAGCACATATTTACTGTCATCACTAGAGAATGTTACTCTATCAAAATATTTTCAGGTTACATTGGCAACTTTTGCTACTTATGTGCTGGTGTCAGAAAGCCATTACTTGGATGCAGGAAAGGCATTTGTTGCCCTGTCACTGTTCAATATCTTGCGCTTTCCAATTAACCTTTTACCAATGATGGTGTCACTCGTAGTACAGGTATTTCATTTTCCTGTTTTGTCAAAGTGTTGGCTGTTATATTATTTTCATGCATTTATTATTCAACATTTTATCATAATTTGTAAATAAATCTGGTTTTCAAATGAAACAGTAACAGAAGCACAGAATGCAACAACATAGTTATTGGAACAATTCTGAAATAGATAAACCAGTTTTCTGAGTACCTTCTTCTTTTTCATGTGCCTTTGTAGGGGAATGCATCTTGCCTAGTTATACACTTAATGTTTAGTGTATCCATACTTTGGAATGTATTTGTTCAAGGTATGCTTTCTTTAGACAGATTCCTTCCATCTTATCTATCTTTGAATAGGTTTTCTTTCTTTAAAAATGTGCTATGACAGTGGCCTAATGGCCTACTCTTTCCAATTTACTAATGCCATGGATATTTTAACTTGGACACAAGACCTCCTGTTTTTTGCCCTTATCCATGAAGACCAGATATTCAGTCTCACTACCAAAGAAATCATGAGGACATGTGATATTAGTAGATATCAGTGCTTCTTGGAAAAATTTGCAGCCCATGCTGAGATTGAACATAGTACCTTCTAGTTAGTTAGCTGTGTATTCTTACAGGACATCACAGTCTACTCCAGCATTGTTTGGCTGTTTGTGATTTCTGGGCAAGTTTATATTCAGTAGTTTGCCATTGCTTTCTAGGATGATTCGTCACTTCATTGTATGGAAACCAATGCAAAGGTGGTCTGCTGTCAAGTTACTCTTTTTGTAATTGAATAATGACATCGCTTACACTCAGGAAATAAATGACCATAGACCCCGAGGTAGACCAAGAAGACGGTGGAGAGATAATATATATACAGACCTACAAGCACTTGGAATCAACGACTGGCAAGAGAAGGTCAACCAGAGAGACAAATGGAGACGGATTGTATCTGCAGCAAAGAACCTCAATGGCTTGGAATGCAGAAGAAGAAGAAGGGGCAACAGAATTATCAGGTTGGCATTAAACAGTATATCAGAGGTCATCATGGCCAAATGGATCAACAACCAGCGTGCTGTTGGCAAGGTAGCAGGTTCAACCTCTACACCGGTCAGTTGGACTAAAATATTGACTTATCGTCCTTGATTTTGGGATGTAAATTACAAGTTACACCTCTGAAGTCTGAGTGGGTTCCCCTGATAGTGAAGGACACTAATAATAGGGAAAACTAATCCACACACAAACATCTGTCCAGTGAACTAGAAGTAGTAGCACATGTATGGTCTACGCTTGAGTCCAAAGTGAGCGAACAAAAAAGTAAAACACAATACATCACATGACTGCAGCCGGCTGTCACATGGACTTATTCATCACATCTGCACAATAAGTACACACAGGCAAGTCATGCCGGACACCAGATAATATAATCTTTTGGTTGTTTCATCTCCCCACAACGTAACAAACACTAGCACACTCCTTGTCAAAATGACTATTGTCCCCTTTTAAGTAAACTCAGTCACTCACATCATTCATAGACTGCACCTCTACTTACAATACTGATTTGACATGAGTAATCTGCTGCCAGTCACATACAAATGGAAAGATGCATACTATTGTGTTCTAAGCATAATCCCAAATAAATAATCTCCAAGGTTGTAATGTATTACAATTAGCTATAACTTTGCCAAATAATTATGGTCACTTCTACTATTGTTCAATGAACATTATTACACACATCACATTCTTCACAGCAAACAACACATGCACTTCCTTTCAAGATCTAAAACTGAAAAATCTCTGTCTCTCTTGTCTGTTTCTCATGTTGACAGATAGTACATTCACCCATAGAAGCCAAACACATAGCAGTATGAGTAAACATTCATTTCTGGCCTTAGCAAATCAAAATCCTGTGCTAAATGTAAGCAAGCTTCATGTACATAACTGGTTCTTACTGTTACCTTCTTGCTGTATGTCTGGATCTATTTTAGAGGCATCTTTCATAGATGATTGGCACTGAAGTGAATGATATTCTTTAATCTACCGATTAGCACTCAAGCATATTGCATGTGATGTGCAATCTAGACAATTGTGAGATAAAAGATCTATTAAAGGTGGGACATTTCGAATAGCTACAGAAGTATTCCACAAGCCACATGATAAAGTATGCTGTATAAAATATATCTTTTCAGTAAAGTTTAGGTCAGCGAGCGCGTTAACAGAATTGTTAGGAAGTTGCGCTGACAATGGCATGTGTGTGGTCAAATGAAGGTTTGATACCTGGGCTTGCTACTTGCTTTGAGAGAGATTGACTGGCCACCTAATCCCTCATGTACTGCGGCCTGAAAATGTTTGATCCTGACACTTTTCATACCTGCAGCAGGTTCCTCCTAAAACCTATTATTGACTGACAGGCACCTTGCCGTCTTGATAGACGATAGTTTGTTAAATGAAGTTATACCTCTCCATAACATAAAACCTGGACTGAATTTAGAGACCATGTGTTGCCCATGCAGCATGATCCCTCTCTCGGTCTGCCTAGTTTACTCAAGAGGAAAGGTAACGCCAATACATCTGGAACAAGGCAAGCTGCAGAAACGGATGGATCAGCTATGCAATACTCTGTCGGCATGCCAGAGCTTCCATCCTAGACCAGTTGCCAACCAAGGCTTAGGGCCTGGTCTGCCATGCCATGACATGTAATCTTTAGGCTGCATTTCTTCACACTAGAGTAAGGCCTGTACCCTCCCAGTTGCACTCCTCTGCCCCTAACCATTGGCACAATATGTGGTGTCGGGTTTAGTGAGCGCCACCCAACATTCAGCGCTAACAGAAAGCAGGTAGTACCGTGGACTGTCATGAGGTAACTCAGTCATATCTGACTAAAACATCACAAAAAAACCTTTTATTAATGTTCTAATTATTAATGAAGACTAGTTCTTAAGAGATGTATAGAGCTAATGCTGATGAATACACATGAATCATTAAGAAACAGTAGATCTTTTAGAGAAAACTTAGATGCTACAGTGATGTGATTCATTAGAAGCATCTCAAGAAAACAATGAAGAGATAAATAGATCATTGAAGGTACCCTGGTAAAAATTAGCTAAGAGAACTGGCTATTATTATTGGCAATATACATTATTTAGATGTGGCATAATATGAGGTAAACTGGAAAACATCACAAAAGGAAAGTTAAACATGGGAAGAGAGACAAGGGGAACCCACAGAAATGATAATAGACAACTTGACATCATTGCAAAAAATGGTAAAGATTGGCAGTACATGTGAAAGACTGCTGTGGACAAACAATGTTATAATAACCATATAACTATAAACTGATGTTTGTGTGGGTGACAGTCATGCTATTTTCTGAAAGCTCTAAGACTGTCATATGCAATTATTCAAATCCTCTATAATATTTTAACAGATAAGAAGACTTATTGAAGAAATTATAATCTTTCATTATGTTACCTAATAAATATAATGTATCATTATGTTACCTAATAGACAATTGCATGTGCTGTTTCAAAGGTATATACTCACTTATTTATGTGGTATAAATGTGATCATTTGTAATATATTGAAACCTTTCAGGCAAATGTCTCTCTGAAACGGATAGGAAAATTCTTAAAACAGGAGGACTTGGACAAAACAAGTGTATTTTATGATCCACAGTATGGTAAGCCACTGTTTTCAAAATGTACATTTATGGATTTAACCTCTCAGCCCCACATCCATGGACACAATAACACATGCATGTATACACAAGAGCATGCACATGCACACACACACACACACACACACACCTACCTACCTACCTACCTCTCCAATTTTCTGGTACATACAGACTGGGATCCTCAATTTTTTTTTGGTTAGTTAAAAAGTTAGTGTCGTATATTTATATATTATTTATTATATGTTCTTTGCCATTTTCTCAGAAACCACAGTTTAATTGCCATTAGATGCTTCTCAGCTTGTCTGATGCTTGTCCATGTTTAATATTGCTGCTAAATACACACAGACAAATCTGATCACGTGTGGTGAATTGCTTGGGACAGAATGATGACATGTTACTAACTGTCTAAAGACATTTGATTTTAAAACTATCAGAATGATGACCACTGTCTAAAGAGATTTGATTTTAAAACTATCAGAATGATGACATGTTACTAACTGTCTAAAGAGATTTGATTTTAAAACTATCAGAATTATGACATGTTACTAACTGTCTAAAGAGATTCGATTTTAAAACTATCAGAATGATGACATGTTACTAACTGTCTAAAGAGATATTATTTTAAAACTATCAGAATGATGATATGCTACTAGCTGTCTAAAGAGATTTGATTTTAAAACTATCAGAATGATGATATGCTACTAGCTGTCTAAAGAGATTTGATTTTAAAACTATCAGAATGATGACCACTGTCTAAAGAGATTTGATTTTAAAACTATCAGAATGATGACATGTTACTAACTGTCTAAAGAGATTTGATTTTAAAACTATCAGAATTATGACATGTTACTAACTGTCTAAAGAGATTTGATTTTAAAACTATCAGAATGATGACATACTACTAGCTGTCTAAAGAGATTTGATTTTAAAACTATCAGAATGATGACATGTTACTAACTGTCTAAAAAGATTTGATTTTAAAACTATCAGAATGATGACATGCTACTAGCTGTCTAAAGAGATTTGATTTTAAAACTATCAGAATGATGATATACTACTAGCTGTCTATAGCGATTTGATATTAAAACTATCCAAATCTATTACAATTTCCTTATCTTTCACAAATTTGAAAATACCCTGTTCATACATCTTTTTCATTGGTGATAATATTTGATGTGATGATAATTAAATAGTCACTCAGTTAGCTGAGTGTAGCCACTTTAGTAACATTTTCTAAATTGCTTTTTAAGTATATAACTTGCATAGTTGGATACCCCTTGAAAAAAAAAACAAATCCAACGGTACCTTATTCAGGTCTGTAGGTCATTTTTAATCCGAGATATTAAAGTTTGTGTGTCAGTTTATCATTTAAAACATATAGAAGAAAAACGATTTTGACCTTTCACATGTGACCCTACTTACACACTCACACAACTGTCACCAAGGGATACTACCACTGTCGTTGTCTAACTCAAGGGCAAATAACTCTGCCAGTTTATATATATATATATATATATATATATATATATATATATATATATATATATATATATATATATATATATATATATATATATATATATATATATATACGCTCACACACTCAGATATACATACCTCTGTGCCATGCTGTGATGACATCAGATGCAGGGTGGGCTGTCTTGACAATGTGAAGGCCGCTAACGTAGATGCATTTTGACAAAAGAAGTCCCATTGGAAAGATGCAAAATTATCAATGATCTTGTCCTTGAAGAGTGATGAAAAATTACAAATACTTACAATAATGGGTGTTGAATGTACACATGCATTCATTATCATGTTAATCGCTCCATAACAATAATTAAATGGAGTATGACAACAAAAACTGCCATCCCCCGCTATTGAAATACCACATTACAGCATGCGATCTTCATGTGAAATCGAATGCCAACTTAAATGGTTGAAAATTACAACACACACATAAAAATGGATGCTACATTTAATAATACATAGCATAACAATGTAATATGTCTTATAAAATGGTATTTATGGGTTTACTTACCACTTAGAATAGGCAGCTTGGTTCTCCGGTATAACAAGGGTTCCCGACTTGCCAGAAATGCAGAACGCAAAACGGAGTGGAAGAAACTATATAAAGTAATCGGTCCCTTTTTTAACGTGATCTTGAAATAATCATGGAATTTAACATCACGAGTACTCTAAGCCTCCTTACATCGGAGACACAAGAACATGAAAAAGAAAGTCACCGCAAATAAATCTCAGGCAAAGTTCGGTAACCAAAAAACGTAGTGCCTAGCTGAGTGAAGTACACTCCTCAAATTCTCAATGTATGTTTTATGTTTCATTAAATATTTCAGAGTTTGCTGTTCAAATTCAGGATGGAACATTTACTTGGGACCGGGCTAATGCAATCCCAACATTGAACAAGTAAGTCCAGGTTTTATCCTTTCATTGTATTATTTCTTAACATAATGGGCATCATTGTATCCAGAGCAGAATCAAAGCTATTTAATCACCCTGCACAGATTTTAAAAGACGCCCATTTGTGTACACAAGTGGATACAATGTATGTGTTCTTTCCATTCTTTTCTCTGACTTGATGCCAAATTTAAACAATGTCTTGACTAGTTGTTACATCAGTAATCGTGTTATCATTCAGGACACACTTATCATGAGGAGTATTTCACCTTTATCTGGTCAATGTCCCAACTGTAGGTGCCATTGCTGCCAAAATAGCAGCTCTGTCAATACTTGCTGATTGTTGCATGTCCATTTCAGTACAGCAATTCCAGTTCACATTGATTGGATACTTCTGTACATTTTATGCAGCTGTGCTGCTGGTATGTCATCTTGTGTGCTATTCACCCACAGAAACATATTGTTTCACATCATTTTCATATTGTAGGTTTTATTATTTGATTTTGTTTATTATTTGATTTTGCACCATTTCTGACAACAGGTTCTGTTTCTATTATACTGGCACATATTGTATCATATTCGCAATTCAATTCATATTAGAAAAAAACATCCCTGATGCAAATAATAGATTTTATTGTGAATATTTTACACATTGACAGAATAAATCTGGACATACCCGTGGGCCAGCTAATAGCAGTGGTTGGCCAGGTTGGTGTTGGAAAATCATCATTGATCTCAGCTATGCTTGGTGAAATGGAAAAATTGCAAGGAACTGTTACTGTGAAGGTAAGAGTGTTGACTATCTGACTCTTATAGTTTGATGATGCTAGATTTTAGTGAATTCGAAAAACTCTGGCTTGATGTGACTATTTTTTTCTATTTAAAGACAATGTATTCTTTTTTTTCTTTGCTCGCTTTGAACTCAAGCATAGTCCATACACGTGCTACTACTTCTAGTTCACTGGACTGATTTTTGTATGTAGATTAGCTTTCCTTATTACCAGTGTCCCTCGCCATCAGACAAACCCACTCTGACTTCAGAAGTACTTGTATTTTACATCCCCAAGTCAGGGACAAGAAGTCAACAGTTTAGTCCAAGTGATCGGTGTAGAGGTTGAATCTGATACCTCAGCTTTAGCATACTGCATGTTTAACAATGGTGCTTCTATCAATTCAGCTATGTTGACCTTCAATGTATTTCACTTTTGCATTTAATGTGACCTTAGAACTTAACTTACATTATGGATAATCTCATTTAGATATAACAGAGGATGTGCTCATTGCATTAACAATCTTTTTGAGAAAGATATTTTTTCTGATAAGGTAATTATTAAGGCAGAATGAACCTCTTTTAATTGCTTATTTCATAAACATTATACATAAACGACTGGCAAGAGAAGGTCAACCAGAGAGACGAATGGAGACGGATACAAAGAACCTCAATGACTCGGAATGCTGAAGAAGAAGAAGAAGAAGATCATTCTTATATGGCACTTCTCAAGTTAGAAGTTAATACCCCACCTATAAGATACACTACCCTTGGGAAGTAAAGGCCACAACAACTTATAATGGCAAGACATAGTGTGTGTGAAGATTTATCACTTCACCTCTGTATTGCAGTAACTATCATAGTGTTAGATACACCTATTTGTCAGATATGGCCCTTAAGAACTCTTTTCCTAAGAGCTACTCTGAGCCAGTCCTGATATATGGAAGCAAATGATGGACAAATAGCAGACAAAAGAGGACTTATGTGAAAGTTGTGGTTTGTGGTTTTATAGTAAAATGATGAGAAAACCATGGATGGATAGAAAGATCACTGAAGATTTCTTGAGGGAAAGAGAACTCATTACTCACAACTGCAAAAGACAGTCCACATTATTTGGGCATGGCATAAGATGGGAAGGAGAAAGCTGGAGTTTGTCATCACAGTGGGAAAGCTGGAGAAGAAGAGAAGCAGGGGAAGACCAAGAGAGAAGATGCTGGACAGTTTGACATCATGGCATGGAGGAACATCAGTATCAGATTGACAGCACATTAGACAGACAAGATCACTAATGCCACACAGCATGGACTATAAGAAGAAGATTGATCAGATAACAATGTGTAATTGCTACAAGTTTTAGAAAAAACACTACGTCATATTGTTTTTCTATGTTTTATTCTACCTCTGCAGTCTAGCATTGCATACGTACCACAGCAAGCCTGGATCCAAAATGCAACTCTCAAGGACAACATCTTGTTTGGCAAGACTGAAAAGAGCAGTGTGTATAATCGTGTCCTGGAAGCGTGTGCATTAAAACCAGACCTTGAAATTCTCCCAGGGGGAGATATGACAGAAATTGGAGAAAAGGTTAGTAATATGCCATACTTTATTTTATAAACTATGTGAGAATTCTCGCATGTACTGCACAAGATTTGTCTCTGAGTTTTCATGCCTGTCAAAATTAAGTTATTATAAAATGACGTGCAAAATATTTTGATGATTTTAATGAGAATATGTTAACAACTAACCAAGTCAAGATGAACCAAGACACTGGGGGGGGGGGGGGGTGTCTTGAGGCAGTCAAGGTTGACAACGCTTAATTTTTATGCCTGGCTATACAGTTGTAAGCCGGTCTCCCTGGTCTAGGGGTTACACGACTTTCTCTGTAATCCTGTATACTCTCGTGAGTAATGGGACGTTTGCAAGAATCAGTAGCAGTTCTCTCTGCATCGGTAACTTATGGGGTATGTGAGCCGGTCGCTCAGAAAGCAATGGCAAACTGCTAAGCGTAATCTTGCCAAGAAATCAACAATCAGCTGAAAGATGCTGATTTTGACAGCGATGTCCTGTAAACAATATGCAAACAAAACCAAACAAAAAATACAGCTGTAAGAGGGAATGGAACAAACTGTTAAGCTTGCTAGCCAGGTTACTGTGACAAGTGGATGAGAAATGGACCAGGCTAATATAGTGATACAGTGCTACATCGAACCTGTACTTTTGTATGGATGTGAAACGTGGACAATGGGCAGACAAGTTGAAAAACATCTGATGGCTGTGGAAATGTGGTTTTTGAGGAAAGTGCAAAGAATACCTAGGACAGACAGAAAAACCAATGAACAAGTCCTACAAGAAACAAATGAAAACCGTAAACTGAATAGAAAAATTAAACGTGGTCAGTCACAATATTTGGACACATGAGAAGAAATACATTGGAGAACTTGGTGACAACTGTAAGACTGAGGGGAAAAGAACAAGGGCTAGGCAGAGAAGTAAATACCTTGATGGCTTGGCCACATGGCATGGTAGAGACAAGAACACAGAGCTGATCTTGTGACTCTGGTGATTGTGTGAGATGATGAAACATTACCGTTTGTCTTTATAAGATTTGTATATAATTACTTGATGGATGTGTATAGAATTGCCACAGACATTTATTTCCAAGGCTATTAACTTTAATTCTGTCAACACTTCAGGGCATCAATCTAAGTGGAGGACAGAAGCAGCGGGTGTCACTTGCTCGTGCTGTGTACAGTGATGCTGACATCTACTTGTTTGATGATCCGCTCAGTGCCGTGGACTCCCATGTGGGCAAGCACATATTCAGCAAGGTGGTGTCAAGCACAGGCATGCTCAGAAAAAAGGTAACAGCTTACATTATTTTCTTCCTTCTTTCTTTGTCAACTTAATGTCTACATCATCAGCAACTAGTACTGATCCACAGTTAAAGTTGGCTGTAATGGATCTAAAACCTTTCTGAATATTTAAAACAAGGCAGACATAATGTCCACAGACAAAACCACGTTATCAACCAGAGATCACGGTCAAATACAAAGAAATTGAAAATGTCACAAACTTTGAATACCTTGGTTCTATAATTAACTAAGTGCTGAAGGATAATACATCACTAAATGTGACATCTCATTTGAACAGAAGGACGATATATTGCCATACAAAGGTCATCGTGTTATTTGTATTGTTCCGCTTGCTATCATTCACAATTTCAATGCTCAGTGAACATAAATTTATATTATAATACTTGTTCATGTCCTTGATTTTGATGCTGAGCCACCAGCATCTGCAGCCCACCTTGTTCCAGACGTACCGGTTATCCTTTCCTCTGGAGTAAATAAGGCAAGGCCGAGAGAGGGAACATGCTGCATGGACAACACATGTTATCTGAATCCATGCCCAGGCATTGTGCGATGGAATTCTGGCCTAATTCCAATCCACATACTTTGTCTGTAAAGACGGCAAGGTGCCACTCACTTGTTCATGTGCCTGTGTGGCATGTTTGGGTCAAATGTAATTTTTGTTTGGCACTGAATCAGTTAACTAACTAAACTAAACTAGTCAGTTAAGAACAATAGAGACTGCTGAAAGAAATCAGAAGGAAACTGGCCCTAACAATGCGGAGGGTAAACAGCTTTAAATGCTTATGGCAGAAACTAACAGACTAATCAAAGTAAAAATGTTGAGATCAAGAATCTTTCTAATGACTACATTCAGGTGTGAATCATCAATCATTTTATGTCAGTCATATCTTAACACTCCATGGCGAAGGTGTTATGAATGCAGTTCATAATCCCGTTACCACGTTCGAAACACAACTGCAAGCAATTTGAAATCAGACCGCCTTGCATTGATTCCCATACAAAGGTATGAGTGCCAGTCATTCAAAAAGCAATGGCAAACTACTGAACATAAACGTGCCAAGAAATCAATAACCAATTGCTACTGGAACTATTTGTGTTGGAACTCTTCGCTGGATGCTGAGGATGGGGACGGAGTGCTTATGGGAATGCCCGAATGATGTGGTGTCGGTTCCTGAATCAATCAATCAATCAATTGCCAAGAAATCACAAATAGCCACGTACACAAATAGCCACATACACAAACAAAACACTGGGTTTGATTGCCATGCCCTGTAAAGGATATGCAACTAACTAACATATCTTAATACTTTTTCATTTTTCAATTTTTATGTTTTCAAATATGAAACTAAGAACCTTGAATTTCACTGACAGGCGTTTTTTTTTTTTTCAGACAAGAATTCTCGTAACTCATGGAGTTCATTGGCTGCCACAAGTGGACAAAATTGTTGTTTTGATAGATGGACGTATTTCTGAGATGGGTTCATATGATGAACTACTGTCACATAATGGAGACTTTGCCCAGTTCTTAAAGACATATCTAACAATGGAAGAAAGTGAAGATGAAGATGATGATCCTGAAAGTGAGTAAACATCATGAAATGATGTATCATTAATATCATTATCATCATGTGCCCTAAAATATGGCTTAGACGTTCATGTCTCTCTACAGATCATGTTGGTCCTTAATGATCATTTCTCCATGCCATGATCTTAGACCATCATCATTTATCTTGGTCTACCTCTTGTACCACTTATCTTTCCAGGATATATACATGAAATAAATTATAATAAATAAATTGTCAGGTAATGATAGTCACTCATAGAAGTAAAGTAAAGAAGTAGAGATCAGATGCACATTATACAACATATCTGTATTTAGACAAGGGAAAAATAGTGTTACATTTTAAAGATTTGTGGACTGACTATCATTTACTGTCACTGTCATTTACTGCCAATATAATACCTTGCAGTGTATGGCAGGGGGGGGGGGGAGTCTTTGAGCCTGAGGAATTAAGGCCGCCTGGCTAGTGCAGTCGCCGTGAACTGTACAGGTTAGGATTTTCTTTTTGCCCCCGACAGAAAAAAATCCCACACCTTACCGAGGATTCGAACCTGAACAAAATAAATATTCAATTAAGGGAGGTCAGCATCTTCAGCCAAATTTGTCCATTTGTGACAAGGCACTCAGCTCTCTATCATCATCATCATCGTCGTCGTCGTATTCGTCGTCGTCGTGCTTTGCCAACTCTCTTGAATGATCATGCTTCTCCTCATCTTGTGATCTCTAACAATATGAATTAATTCATGTGCTGACACCCTTCCATGACATGAAACAAATATGTCAAAAATGTTTTTATTGCTCTATCTCTCTATCCACAAATCTTTTCACAAAATGCTTTAGTTTTTGCCTTCTAATGTTTCTTGTTTGGTCACATGCCATCTGACAGATGATAGCTGTGTTACAGTGTGCTTACAAATAACGCATCACTACAACCCATGGTGGGATGCGAAATGTGACTGAATCGACCTAATTTTTGCCACTGTAAATGTTCGTCCACAGTGGATGCATGTGAACATATAGTCATTTCCACCATAATGCACCATCTTACATCTACCACGCTCAGTGTGTGCCTTATCTGCAATTAATTTCTCTTTTGTCTTTATTCCATTTCTAATATTTGCCCTCCATGCAACACATTGGTTTGCAACTTGCTCCAAATGTGCATTATCAATGCCTGCATCAATCATGTCCCAGTTTTTTTTTCTTACACACATCTTTGTTATCGTAGGTAGAGGTCAACCCTGAGACCTCTCTTACCCATCTGTAATTCACCAAATTCCCATGCTCAGTGTGTGCCTTATATGCAATTAATTTTCTCTTTTGTCTTTATTCCATTTCTAATATTTGCCCTCCATGCAACACATTTGGTTGCGACTTGCTCCCAATGTGCATTATCAATGCCTGCATCAATCATGTCCCGCTTACACACATCTTTGTATCGTAGTAGAGGTCGACCCTGAGACTCTCTTACCCATCTGTAATTCACCAAAAGGAATGTCCTTAGGTATTCTACCATCATCCATCCTCCTAACGTGTCCTATCCATCTAAGTCTATGAAGACTGAGCATGGAATAAACCATCCCACAACCTGATCTTTCCAATATTTCAGTATCTGTGATTTTGTCTTGCCACTTAATACCAAGTCTTCTATGCAGACACAGCATATGAAAGCTGTTTAAACATTTCTCTTGGTGTAAGTTGACCGAGCTTCACTGCCATAAAGAATACTAAGGAAACAGGCTTGATAGACAAGGATTTTGCCTTCTAATAATTTGGCCAAAAATAATAATGGCCTCTTTCTGATGATGCTTCACCTCGACACCTGCAAGGAACAAGATGAGATGAGATTATGAGTTACATTTGGAGCAGCATGGGATAAAACAAAAGACAATCACATTTTATTATAAGATGCTCAGTATATGATCATCAAGAGCTCATGCAATCATCAAAAGCTCATATTATAAAGAGCTGAAGTGATCATCAGTTGTGCATGTTATAAAGGGCTGATGTGATAATCAAGAGCAAATTTTATCAAGAGCTCAAGTTATAAGGAGCTGATGATATTGTCATGAGCTGATGTGAACATCAAGAGCTGATGTGATCACTAAGAGCTCATGTTATAAAGAGCTGATGTGATCATCTAGAGCTCATCTTATCAAGAGGTGTTGTGATATTAAGTCCTAAATTGATCATCAAGAGCTTATGTGACCATCAAGAACTCAAGTTATAAGAGCTAATGTGATCATCAAGAGCTCATATTATCAAGAGGTATTGTGATAATAAGTCCTAAATTGATCATCAGGGGCTGATGTGACCATCAAGAACTCAAGTTATAAAGAGCTAATGTGATCATCTAGAGCTCATCT
Organism: Cepaea nemoralis; assembly: GCA_014155875.1. Classification (NCBI taxonomy): domain Eukaryota; kingdom Metazoa; phylum Mollusca; class Gastropoda; order Stylommatophora; family Helicidae; genus Cepaea; species Cepaea nemoralis. The sequence continues at coordinate 85,917 of JACEFZ010012465.1, forward strand.
TATCAAGAGGTATTGTGATATTAAGTCCTAAATTGATCATCAAGAGCTTATGTGACCATCAAGAACTCAAGTTATAAAGAGCTAATGTGATCATCAAGAGCTCATATTATCAAGAGGTGTTGTGATAATAAGTCCTAAATTGATCATCAGGGGCTGATGTGACCATCAAGAACTCAAGTTATAAAGAGCTGATGTGGTCAGCAAGAGCTCATATTATTAAGGACTGATGTAATCATCTAGAGCTCATATTATTAAGGACTGATGTAATCATCTAGAGCTCATATTATTAAGGGCTGATGTGGTCAGCATGAGCTCATATTATTAAGGACTGATGTAATCATCTAAAGCTCATATTATTAAGGACTGATGTAATCATCTAAAACTCATATTATTAAGGACTGATGTAATTATTTAGAGCTCATATTATTAAGGACTGATGTAATCATCTAAAACTCATATTATTAAGGGCTGATGTAATTATTTAGAGCTCATATTATTATGGACTGATGTAATCATCTAAAGCTCATATTATTAAGGACTGATGTAATCACCTGGAGCTCATGTTATTAACAACTGATGTAATCATCTAGAGCTCATATTATTCAGAGCTGATGATTAAGAGCTCATCTTATCAACAGCTGACATGATCATCAAGAAATGATGTTTATATTAAGAGCTGATAGAATCACCTAGCACCGATGTAGAAGACATCAGATGGTTAATAATTGCAAAGAGCATACAATTTTTCCACACACTGCCACTAACTTTTAACAAAGGAAGCAGAGCCAGGCATTACTGAACTCACATTGAGAAAATAACGCTTCAAAAATAATTAATGTTAAAACCATTACAATAGATATATTTACATATGTATAATAAGGATTCATTTCATGTTTATCCTTTCAGTTATTGCGATGAAGGCCAAAATTTTAGAAAGAGTGGATTCTGTTACATCTGATGCCGTAACTTCAGGAGATGAAAAATCTAGATCAAGGTCAGGGCCCTCTTATTAGCCACTAATAATATTTCCATCAGGTGTTCTGTTTTTAGATTCAGCTTTCATCATCTTCACCATATGCCCTGCCAACTGTCTCTCCACAGATCTTGGTCTTTAGTGTTCAGGATCAACTCTGTTGATATTTCTTTTTGCCACCGTCACACTCCATCCAGCAAAACTTCTCTTGTTCTGCCTCTGCCTCTTTTCCTGATGATCTTTCCGATTGTCACATGTTCTCCAATGCCTCTCTTCTCATCACATGATCCTAACATGTTTCAGCTTTATTTTGTAATAAAATTTGACAACAGCAATCCTGTATCAGGTAAGAAAACAGCAGAAGTGGTTATGATTTCACATATACTAGACCTTTTGTTGTTAATAACTCTGTTGTTGTTGGTGTTAGTTTTCATTCTTGTAAGAACTGATGCAGTCTGAGGATTAGAGATGACCTGTTCAATTCATTCAGGCAAACAACTCACTCATGTCTTTGTGTGAGGTGTGCACAATGTAGGTGATGACACTGTGCAAAGTCATGAATATATTTTGACATCTTTATGTTTGGATGCCCTTCAACTTTCTAGGGAAGCAAATCACTTTGCCTAAAAAAAATAGACAACAGTGTTTATTAATGTAACTGGTTTTATATTTTAGATTATAGTGTTATTTTCAGAAGAGTTAAACTAATTTGTTAAAATCTAGTTTCATAAATCATGTAATACAGACATTTAACATATCTAACTTTCATATAACTCATAGTTACGTAAATATTTGTGGCGATTATAAAATAATTACAAAATCAAAGAGTATAATATGTTTTGGATGGACTGTTTAAGAGTACAGTTTGACATGAAAATAACTTGGTTCTTGGTTAATCATGGGGATATTCATGAAGTAATTTTGGTGAATTATAATGCCTCACTTACAATAATTGTTGTGAAATGTTGACTGATAATTATGTGCATTACACTAGTTTGCTTGGAAAGAACAAGATGTTCATACTCTGTGTCTTTCATTTGTCATTTTATATTTGGTGTCTTTATAGTGTGTCCTTTCTGATTCTGCTTTTGGAAATGGTGTTGCTTATTTTGCTTCCTAGTTTCTCAGTGATTCTAGGCTTAGTGTGGTTTTCTTCTTTGTTACTTTCTTGTCATGTCTGATTGAGTTGTCACGCTTCAAAGGTTTGGTGTTGTCAGGTTCCCTCCCTGCCATTGTGTTATTCTTTCAGGGAGTGATCCATCTATAGTTGGATCAAGATTGAATCCACTAGTTTCTCTTGTATTTTGGTCTGTTGTTGAACCTTGATGGTCTATTTTCTCTTTCATATCTTGTGTCTTCTTCTCTCATTCTTGGCAGAGCTTAGTTTCCTCTCTTGTTCTCCGTTGTTTCTTGTTCGTCTTCAGTTTCACTTTCTGTTTCTTTCACATTTTCTGTTGTCTTGTTGTCTAAGTCTTGTTTTGTTCATATATTTGAGCTTGTTTGATTCTTGGTCTGATTTTGTAGTAGTTTGATCTTTGTTCTTTGTTCTTGAACTTTCTTCAGAGTTTCTTCTGTCTCTGCCTTAATTTCAGTCATCTGTGTCACATCCCGTTTGATTTTCTGCTGGACGAATTTAAGTTCATTCAGGATGGGCTGTACTGCTTCTATTTGTGGTTCTTGTGGTTGATCGTTTATCTGTGCCATGTTGTCTCCTTTTGATTTCAGTTTCTTCATTTGGACCCGTAATTATGCTTTATCTGTCTTTATTAATCATGTACTATCCTCATACTACCTTCTTGCTTCTTTATATCATCATTATCCAGTGCCATGCTTGCTAGTGTGGGCGATCCTGCCCCTCCACAAAGTGATCTCCAATGGCATGGATCAATTTGTGTGACTCCTTTCTGTGCTAAGGCTGTCAAGAATTTTCTCACACCGTCTTCCTCTATCTATCTTTCTACAAATCTTTCTGGTTGTTTCAACATGTTCCAGTTTTTGTTTTCTCAGAATATGGCCAAAAATTATGACTGCTTCTTTCTGATGTTTGTGACAAGTTGTCTTTGCGACTTAGCTTCCCTCAATGTCTACATTGCTTATTTTGGCTGTCCAATTAATTTTCAGCATTCTTCTATAAAACCACATCTCCAAGGTGTCCAGGGATTTTTTCGCCTGATTACTAATTGTTCCAGGATTTGCAGCCATATGTTAAAATTGGTTCTATGTAGCATGCAAGAACTCTTTTTTTAACTTTCAAGAACAAGGACTTATTGCACAAAATAATCTTCATTTCATAGAATGCAGCTTTTGCTTGTCCTATTCTGTTATATATCTTTGTGATGCATCTTCCAACTGTATGATATGCCCCCTCTGCTCTAATGTGGGCGTAGTATAATTAATCGTTAATTGTATATTCCATAAGTTAATTGATTAAGTGCAAAATAAAAAGTACATGGTACAGAATCAAGTATTGTAATGAAAATTTCTGTCCACTGAGTATTGAAATTGCGGAAGACACAACAAAACAAAACAAGTAACACGATAACCCTAGTATGGTGCTATATCATTCTTCTGTACAAATGGGATGTCACATCTGGCAATATATTATCCTTTGGCACTGCATCAGTTAAGAAATTCACACCCACTTAGATATACATTTTCTTCAATTATTAATACTTTTAATTGGTTCTAATAAATAGCTTAAATAACAATATTTTGACTAAATTAAAATATTTCTTATGCAATATAGACCTGTTAGCCACTTAAGCAGACAAATCAGCAGGTCAGTCATCGAGAAGAAGGAAGAGTCAAAGACTGAAATCAAACCTTCAAAGCCTGGGGATAGACTCACAGAGGAAGAAAAATCTGAAACTGGCAAGGTAAAATGAACGTTTTACGCACCTGATATTTTATATTATATGTTTCTTCTTCTTCTTCTTTTGCTTTTTATCCTCAATTGGGGAAAGGGCACTTACCCGTATTACTCCAATCCCTGCTATCCTTAGTTATCCCATGTCCATGTACTTCCTATATTAATCATTCCTTTTTCTATTTCTCTTATCTGTGTTTTTAGGTCTTCCTCTGTTTCTTTGGCTTGATGGATTTCAGACAAAGACCTTCCTGGTTATATGTGTTCAGCCTCAAAATCACTGTTTAACATTTTCAGTAATTTATGTGATTATGTCTGTGTAATTCCATTGCTAATATTACACCATAGGGAGCCACAGCAGTGTAGTGGCCAGGCACTCAGACACTGGGTTCAATCCACATTGAGACAGTCAAAAAGACCCCCTACTAAAATGAGGATTAAACACATACCACTATGTTGGTACTATCTGCCAAACTATCTTGGTAACATGTCCCGTACAGAATGTTGCAATTTTAGTTCAGTAGTTTGCCATTACTTTCTGAATGGCTGACATCTCATGCCATTGAAATTAATGCAAAGCAGCCTGCTTCCAATTCACTTACAGCTGATTTTCAACCCTGGACTTATTATTTCAGGGAATTATGAAACTATCTTTCTCTGTCCCCTAAGCCACAGGTTCCTCAGACTATCTTGGCTAATTAAAAAAACACCAATCTAAATTACAATATTTATTTTACATATAAAGTGCAACTTTTTAATACAAAAATATAACTGTGGTTTATTAATATTATAATGTTCTTCCTAGGTGAAAGTATCGGTCTTCATGGACTACTTCAAGGCTATTGGACTATGCGCCACGTTCTCGTTCTTCTGCTTCTTTGCACTATATCAAGCTGTTAGTGTGTATTCCAGCATTTGGCTATCAGATTGGACTGCAGACAGTCTTCTCAGAAATACAAGCCTCTCAAATACCAGCGCCTACCGGGAGAGGAATGACTTGTATCTTGGTGTCTATGGTGGGATGGGTGTTGCTCAAGGTAATTTATTATACATATTAGAAATCCAGCTGATTTATTCATATGAAATGCTTATAAACAATAAAACATGGCTTGACTTGATGCACTGAAACTATAGCATTTGCTGTCTGATTATAATAATGATGACAGGAATGTTATTCACATGTTGTATGAGCATTTGTTTTTATTTCATATCTGATTGAGTAGTTAATATTTCTAAAATAACTGGCAGATACATCAATTTGTTTATACTTGACATTTAAACTGAGCATTCTTGGAATTTTTGAAAGTGTTTGATAGTAGTGATATTTCCTTGTAATCTTTTGTCTTTCACTATAAAGGAGATTTACATTTAGGAAAACAGTGTTTACAACTTTTCCACTTCTACACTGTGATGTTGTCTTATTTTCTTCACATAATTTTGTGCATATGCGCACATGCATGCACTCAAACATGGGCAAAGCAAGAGACAGACACAGAAGATATTGAATGAGAGAGGCAAACAGACAGACAGACAGACAGACAGACCAAAACAGAAAACAATGAAAGAGAGAGAGAGAGACACAGATAGAGACCTAGACAGAGGTACAGATAGAGACAGAGACAAACACACATTTAATTCCTGAATAGAGATACCTCGTTATGTGCTTAGTAGAGTTCTTCAATGTGTGTTCTATCCTCCACCACCATCTATCCTTTACTTCCATTTTAGTAGAATTCGACTAGTTCTTTCCATGGGTAGTTTTGAAATACCACCTTAAGCTTTCCATACAATGCTAATCATCAATTAATTCAAATCTAATAGTACATTCTGTTATTCTCTTTGTCTCTAAGCCAGGTGATTATTCAGCTTTTAACAATTCAGACAATGTAGATCATTTTCTTCTTATTCTGCCCTTTATCCCCTATTAGACCATTGGCACTCAACCTACTTATGCCAAGCCATCCTATCTTTTCTATCATCTCCAGCTACCTACATGTCTACTCCATATTATTCATCTTTGTTTCTAATTCTCTTCTCTGTGTATTTTAGGTCTCCACATATTTTGTTTACAATGTAGTTCCAGAGAAAGGACTTTCTAGTTATATCATAACTATATTACCAGCTTTTCTAAATGTATGTCCTGTCTGGTGCTAGTATCTTTTCCTCACCTCTTGTTTCACTGGAATCTATCTAATTCTCACCGTAATTTCAGTGTTGGTGATTATGTCATATCATTTTAGTGCTTCTATTCTGCACAGTACAATCTGGGAATGCAAATGAACAAATTAAGAAGAAATTAGAAGCAACAGAGATGTGATTCCTGAGACGAATGTTGAGAATTCCTTGGACTGCCAGAGTAACTAACGACGACTGCCTGAAACAGGCTAATGAAACTAGAACATAATATACAATCAATAAGAAGAGACAAACATCTTTCTTCGGTCATGTGATGAGAAGAGAGGCATTGGAGAACATCGTGACAACTGGAAAGATTGAGGGAAAGAGAGGCAGAGGCAGACTAAGAGAAATGATGCTGGATGGATTGACGACGGTGGCATGGAGGAATATCAGCAGCAGAGTTGATACAGAAACCCAAAGACTAGATCTGTGGAGAGCCATGAACTGCCTACTCCAGCTGGCAGGACACTTGATGATGATGATGATTCTGCACCAGATGCCAGTTAATAAATGTGTGTAGTTTATTAATAATTTAATAATTATAGATCACTCTACTGGGTTTTATTTTCTTTAATAAATTGTCTACTGCAATTAAAGATCCCTTTGTATATATATTTCATTGCAAGAATATTATCCAGTAGTCAGTAATAACTAACATAGAATATCAATGTGTTTTCAATACTTTATGTCTAGAATTGTAGAATTCTTAAAGATGCAACTAACTCTTTATGTTTCCACAGCTGTGTTGATCTTCTTTTATGCCATTGTGGCCTTCATCCAGATGGTCCGAGCTTCAAAAATACTTCATTCTGGAATGCTGTCAAATGTTTTGCGTTCTCCTATGATGTTTTTTGACACGACTCCATCTGGTCGCATTGTGAACAGGTTCTCTCGAGATGTGGAAACCCTTGATAACACTTTACCGCAACAGCTGAGGAGTTGGATGAACACATTCTTTGGTGCACTTGAGTACACTAGTAATTATCAGCTATAGCACTCCAATTTTCATGGCTGTGATTCTTCCTCTGGGTGTATTTTACTATCTCATTCAGGTGAGTATGTTGTATGTGTTTACATGAAATTAAGTGATGTTGAAATCTACTACTGTAAATGCTTGCTGTTTTATTTTTCATGGCTGTGATTCTTTTGTGTGTGCAAATTTTACTATCTCATTCGCATGAGCATGTTTCATGTATTCTCATGAAATCAAACAATCATTAAATCTACTACTGTAAATGCTTTCTGTTTTTTTACTTCCCTTAACATATTCAGTAGTGCTTCGTATTGTGCATACTAGAATGACACATTTAAATATTCTATTGTGTGTGGGTTTTTGATTTAACAATTTAGTCATTGCTATTCAGCCTCTACTTTCCAATTACTAACCACTGAGAGATTTGGAATATAAGCAACAAGCAGCACGACAGCCTGATGTTTGTCTTTTAAACAATGATGTGTAGTTAATTAAGGTAATGGAGCATCTTACTATATCCATGTTATGTTTTAGTTTTAGACTTATGTGATTTCTGTTATGATCCTAAAGAGGAGCCGTGGTATCTCAGGGGCTAACATGCTTGCCTGGTGATCATATGTTCAACTTCCATCTAGGCAGGCATTTGTTCGCCTGACCTGGGCTCTCAGGTCAACCAAGCCTCTCAGGTCAACCAAGCCTCTCAGGTCAACCAAGCCTCTCAGGTCAACCCAGCCTAAAATTGGTATCAGGATATTTCCTGGAAGAAAAAGAAACCAGCATGGTATTGATGATATCACCAATTGAGTGCTGATTGGTCTAAATATATATGGCTAGCACCAAATACTCAATACATCCGACAGTGAGAAAAGAGATCTGTTACTTTACTTATTATACCATATGACTATGTAGATGCAGATGCCTCTGATTATTTAGCTTAATCAGAAAAATCCAGATCCAAATTTTGTATTCACCCTCTTGTAAAGTTCATGCAATATAATATGTAAATACAAAACTTGGACTGGCAATATTTTCATACACTGTACAGTCATTAAAAATACACCCTATACTACATTCATGAAATTTATGCTACAGTGAACTTTCCAGTATTTTAATTTTAGCTAACCACTTTAGTAACCGATTACCGTTAACGAAAATATATTTGCAGTTTTGTTCGGCAACTATTTCTCGAGTCTCCGTTTTAAGGAGGTTTAGAGTATTCGTGATGTTAAATTCCCCGATTATTTCAAGGTCAAGTTAAAACAGACACCGATTACTTGATAAAGATTTTACCATCCTGTTTTGCTTTCTGCATTTCTGGCAAATCGCAAACCCTTGTTATACCAGAGAATCAGGCTGTCTATTCTAAGCAGTACGTAAACCAGTAAATACCATTTTATGAGACTTACTAAATTGTTATACTATGCGTTATTAAATTTAGCATCCACATTTGTGTCTAATTTGTAATTTTGGACCATTTAAGTTGACAATAAATGTCACACTGAAATTATGAAGATCGCATGCTGTAATTTAGTATTTACTAGTATTTCAATGGCGGGAGATGGCAGTTTTTCTTGTCATACTCCAGCTATGAACATTTAATATTGTTGTGGAATATTAAGAGCGACTACAATGATAATGAATGCATGTTTACATTCAAGGCCCATTATTGTATGTATGTTTAATTTTTCATCATTTTACATGGACCATATCATTGATACTTTTTCATCTTCCAACGGGACTTTCTTTGTCAAATGCATCTTTCTACGCTGGCTGACAGACTCGCCTGCAGTCAACGTGCGGTCTGACATCACACAGATGAAGTGGAGATGGATATATCTGTGTGCTTGTGTGTATATACATAAACTGCCAGAGTTATGTTCCCTTGAGTTAGACAGGCTGCTGTGTAATCTCCCTTGGCGACAGTGTAAACCGATAGTTGTGTGAGTGTGCAGGTATGGTCACCAGAAGTGAAAGGTCAAAATCGTTTTTCTTCTATATGTCCCTTTTAAATCAAAAACTTACACACACAAATTAATATCTTGGCTTAAAATTGATTTACAGACTTGAATAAGGTACCGTTGGATTTGTTTTTTCAAGAGATATCCAACTATGCAGGTTATGTAATTAAAAAGCAATTTAGAAAAAGTTACTAAAGTGGCTAATTTTAGCCTCATTGCATTTATTTTGTGTTAAAAAGAATATTCATGGCAGTTTTTTGAAAATCTGTCACTCCAAGTATATAAATACTAACATGTACACTAATGACCAATTCTTATTAATCATGTCATTCTGTGTTTTATGATTTTATATATGCTTCTTTGTTTGTCTTTTCCTGCATAGATTTGAGACAATAAGTTTTATTGTCATAAGAAACAATTTTAAATACTAAATTTATTGCAATGATGTTTCCATTATATGGAATATATCAAGATGGTTGATCTGCCCAGTTAAAGGGGAAAAATGTTATTTAACGCCTAAAACTTATTGATATCACAAACATTGTCCTCAACTATGTTAAAATCTGGCAGATTCTGAGCCTGGTGAAAACCATACCTCTAAGCCACTGTGAATTTCCAGTGTGTGCATTCTGATATAGAAGATTAAAGGTCAAAGGCAAGAGGATAGACTTCATTGCACTTAAGTTTTACCCCATCTGTATGGCCAGCCACCTGCGAAGAGTTTTAAAGAAAGCACAAACTGATGAGCCTTACAGGTCTCTGTAAAAACTTAACTCGTGGCATGAATGTCAGTCATAAAATGAATCCATGATCTTCAGAGCACAAGGGCAAATGTATTTACCACTTCATCATGGAGACTCCCATTGATTCTCATTAATATTGTGGGTTTGAAGCACTGGGCTAAGAGTCTCCTGTGTGATCTGAATTAGGTCATTAGCAGTAATGGACAGTGTCAAGTATGACTGATGGAGACAGTCTTGGAATGCTGCAGAAATAAAATTTCAGAACAAAACAATGGATGCATTCTCAGTAATAATTCCCATTCAAAATAATGAGAGCCAAATGACTAAATGATATGATTCTGTCCCTTGAATACTTGACCAAATTCTGTGGCAAATGCATGATTCAATGGATACAGCTCACTTAATTCCAGACAATGAGGAAGCAGATCAAATTGCAAAGCTGGGCAGATCTCTACAAAACATGATTTAAGCACAGCTTATGAAACCAACAAAAGCTTCTATATTAAAACTCTTTCAGAGCAAAATGGATGGGAAAAAACCACCTTGACTATCTGAAACGTGCTTATCATCAACATGGAAGACAAGTTTAGGCCCTCACGTTTCAATTGCAAACAGGACACAAAGTCTGAAGTATCACCAATATAACAAGTTTAAGATTAGTTTGTTGATTCTCTGTGTATGTAGCAATAATGCCTTGATGGCCAGATAGCCTACATGCTATTTTGTTCATGAACATGAAACCAACTTCCTCTTTTATTGGAAGCATTAATGTAGAGTTCTGAGTGTGAATGAGGAAGAAGGAAAAAAAATGCAATGAATCAGTAAATTCAGTTGTAGTTATAAAAGTTTTCTGGTGTGTAATCACATTTGATGCTTCAAAACGTATGCATCACAGCACACACTGAGACATGCTTGCATCAGAATTGTCATATTCTTTTATGTTATCCACAGAGATTCTACATTCCTACTTCTCGACAGCTCAAACGTATTGAATCCACAACACGGTCTCCCATCTACACCCATTTTAGTGAAACAATTACAGGTGCAACATCTATTAGGTAAAACATTGATAAATTCAACAATTTAAGAGTTAATCATTTACCCATTATCAGCAATAATGCAGTTTTTCTGTCTCTCATCAGTTTTAGATTATCAAAAAGGACATTTTTTTGTCTTAATGTATTGTATCCTTGTGTAATTTTCTTTATACTCTATTTCTATTTTATGTCTTTTACTCGTCTAGAAGCTATTCAATGTTATTATTCAAGCAAATGGTTAATAATCTTTGACTTTTAGGTCCCCTGGCTAATAACTTTACTCTGTGTCATCCCAGTTAGTGTTCATTTGCTGAATCATTGTGTACTTATTTAGTTGTCACTGTTTATAGCTGTAATTTGCAGGTTTTTCCTGATATTTTTCAGTTCAATGAAATAGTTGTTTCTTCAGGTTTCAGGAGAATTATGATACACAATGTCCATCGTGACACCGTAAGGTACAAGAGGAACAAAATGAGATGAGATGAATGTGGGCATGTGTTTGAAGCCCCATCAAAGCAAAGTTTTTATTATTGCTCTAGGCTCACAAGTCAACCAAGCCTAAAATGAGTCCTCAGTAGCGTCCAGAAAGTCAAGGCAGCTGGAGTGACATTGACCACATCACTCCTCAAGTGCTGATTGGTCTATACAAATGTGGGGCTAGCACCATATAGCCAGCAGTCTCATGTCATGTAAAGGATTCTTGATTTTACTTAGATACAGAACAGAGGAGTGGATAGTGGCATGATGGTGGTAGTTTCACTCCTTGTGAGTCAAACATTTGTGCTACTATTGAAGAGGTTGCTCATTGTTCACCCTGTATAGAAGCCATTTTGAGGCAACCTAGACCAGAGAGTTTTCATCCCAACATGGCCATGCTGCTGTTAGTTGCATATCCTTTACAGAACGTAGCAGTCAACCCTACAATTCTTTGCTGTTCATGATTCCTGAGCAAGTTTACATTCAGTAGTTTGCCGTACCAGTTCATAAAAAACCAACTTAAGACTATCTGCTGCCAAATCGCCCACAGCAGTATGCAGAATTAGAACTGCGCCAGTAATCTCTTTGCATGGAGCTGGTATACTGCTGTAATTCTGTATATCAATTAGTTTTATCCATCCATCATGTGAAATGCCGGAAAGCATGGGTGATCATGACTCGCCATTTCACTCGATCACCAGAGTCATGGATAAGCTCAGTGTTCGTGTTTTGACCATGCCATGTGGCCAAGCCATCAAGGTATTTACTTCTCGGTCTGTTCCCTTCGATCTTGCCAGTTGTCACCAAGTTCTCCAGTTCATTTCTTCTCATAACATGCCCAAAAAAATTTGACTGTCTACGTCTAATTTCTCTAATCAATTTACGATTTTCATTTGTTTCTTGTAGGACTTGGTCATTGATTTTTCTGTCTGTCCATGATGTTCTTTGCATTCTCCTCAGAAACCACATTTCCACAGCCATAAGATGTTTTTCAGCTTGACTGCTGATTGTCTAAGCTTCACATCCATATGAGTACAGGCTCTATGTAGCACCTCAACACTCTTTTTCTTGTTTCAATTGACATCTTTTTATTGATTAGTATGTTTTTCATCTTGCGAAAGGCTACTTTCGCCATGGCGATTCTTGTTCTAATCTCTTCAAGGCATCTTCCATCAGATGTTATGACTGTTCCGAGATTATTATAATTATTCTAGTATAATGTAACCTGCTCCGTGACAAAGGGGTTATGTAAACGTATGTGAGAGTGAGTACATCAGAGGTTGTGGCGGCCACCCTGTCTTAAGCAGACCTGGTTTATCTCATGATGTTGCCTGTTTGGATGTTTTACAAAATAAGAAAAAGGCTGGTATACTACATAACCCCTGATCCTGAAGTTTTGAATCAGATGTCTAGCCTTCTCAGACAAAGCCAGAAAACCTGAAACATCCATGTTCTTGTACACATCAAACATCCCAAGTAGTTAAATACTGAATATACAGCTGCCCAGGCAACATTTTACAATGAAAAATGCTGCCCATAAAAAAATTGTATAGCAAGTGTAATTCTGTTATACACACATTTGAAATCTCATCAGTACTGGAGGACTTATGGAGATATCCATGTGCAATGAAAGTCATCCTTTAAAAACCACACCAAACTAAATAGATTACATGCTATCATATTATAGCAAATTACATGGTGGTTTTAATCTATGCTGTCATTCCAACCAATTGTGGTTTGTCTGGAGTACTTTGATCACCTGACTTATTGCTTCGTAATCTTGTCACACCAGCTGTTTGACATCTTTTCTGCAGATAAACCTGTCCAGTCTATTGTCTGGTTGAGAATTTTATCCGATCTAGTGATCTTCACAACTGTCATCCTGTATGAGATCTATAGTTGACATTTAGGATTAAAGTCATTACCCTTGTAGAACATCCATCATTTGCTCAATTCAGAAAAGCATTAGACAAGCATTAAATCCTGACAATATGATTGTTGTTTCTCTGAGAACTTGACAGCTTGTTTCCATGCATAATTGTTGCATGTCCTTTCCATGACATTGTGATCAACCCCAAGTCTTTTTGCATTCAAACACAGAAGCTACAAACAATATGTTGCATTATTTATTGTCTGCCATATTTTGCTGCTGCAGCCCTAAATTTTATTAGAAAGCAGCAAGTCAAATGGTTTGGCCATGTAAGAAGGTTATCATTCAACAGCATACAACAAGCAATGATGTATAGACCAGATGGAATCAGAGGAAGAGGCCGACCATGTAAACATTGGACGGAGGGAATAACAGAGTCCATGGGAATATCGATACTTGAAGCCCATAATCGGGCACTCTCATGATGTTCATATTTCACCTCGACACCGCAAGGTACAAGAGGAACATAATGAGATGAGATGAGATATTTTACTGCATCTGGTCAGATACATACTGCAGAGTTATGTATGATATGTGGATAAAATTCACATCATATGAAATATAACTGCATCTGATGAGATGGAGGGAAATATGTCAGGCAATAAATTGTGCAGCATATTGTCTGTGACTTTTGTGTTTAAATTCACTTAGGGAATACATTGTTTTGAGTTTCACGTTTAGTAGTTTACCGCTGCTTTCTGAAAGAGAAATCAATGTTTTATTTCCTACACCAGAGTAAGTTGGACTTAAACGTATAATTAGTGACCCCATTTAGAAATGTCTGCATGTGTGCATTCTAAGATTTGCTGATATTATTTACAGGGCATATAAAGCTACAGACCAGTTTATTTTACAGTCTCAAGATAAAGTGGACAAGAATCAAATCTTTTACTTTTATGGAATAGCCTCCAATAGGTAAGTTTGGTAATAGATCATGCTACTCTATATTGATTGATGTGAGTAGTTAGGAAAGGGGACAAACAAAAAATGATTCAAGAATACAAAGACAGTCATTTTGAACTAACACTTAAAAAGCATAAGAAATTTACTTTGGTGGGAATCTCCATAGCAAAGTAGTCAAGCCACCTGCCTGCCTGATGCTACAAAGTTCATGGCTTTGTTTTCTTACTCTGTCATTCAATTCATGAGTCCAGTTTTTCCAGAGATGCCTCGGGGTCATCACTGTTACTATGAAGTTCAGTGTATCAATTCTGGTAGAAATTAGGTTGAAAGTAAAGAAGAACAAATGGTTAAACTTAACATTTTAACAGAATTTTGGTAAATCATTTCTCAGTGCAATCTTTTACATTCTTCAATAGATGGCTGGCTGTCAGGTTAGAATTCCTGGGCAGCTTTATTGTTCTTGCCGCTGCCATGTTTGCGGTCATCGCAGAGGACAGTAATGAAAGCTTGGTTGGCCTGTCTGTTTCCTATGCTCTTCAGGTAAAGTGTGCTTTGTGTTTTCTTTTGAATCATTGCATGCCTACTTAAATTCATACACTTATGTTATTATTTGATTGTTCATTTGTAATTAATTTCCTATTGTTTTTTTTTTCTTTTTCTGATTAAGAACTTCAAATGGTGAAGATGACAACAATCAGGATGAATATAATTATCAAATATTATAAGGACAGAAGATTAAAAACACATAGAAACAGAAGTTCAGGTTGCATGTGTGTTTTGATTTTGATGCTTACATAAATATTTACTGTACTGGCACCTTGTTGCCTTGACAGATGATAGTTTGTTACATTGTGCTTTAAAAAAAACCTTGACATAATAACTATAACCTATAGTGGGGACCAGAGAAAGAGTTATATCTCTCCATAGCACAAAGCCTGGGCTGAATTGGAGAGATCATGTGTTGCCCAGGCAATATGATCCCTCTCTCGGCCAGCCTAGTTTACTCCAGAGGAAAGGTAACACCAATACATCTGGAACAAGACAAGCTACACAAACTGCCTGGATCAGCAAAGCAATGCTCTTACTGTCCGCCTGTCAGAGCTTCAATCCTAGACAAGTTGCCATCCAAGGCTTAGGGCCTGGTCTGTCCTGCCCTGCCATGACATTTAGTCTTTAGGTCAGATATGACTGAGCTACTGTATAACAGTAGATGGTATTACCAGCTTTCTGTTAGCACTGAATTTTGGGCATCACTCACCAAATCCAACATCCCATATTGTGCCAACAGCTTAGTATGGAGGAGTGCGGTTGGGAAGGTACAAGCCTTATCCTAAATTCTTACACAATGTTATAAATCCTCAATGTTTAATTAATCTTATATATCTTCTTAACAATTTTTAACATTGAAGATGAAAATAATGGTCATGATTACCACATGTAAAAGGCAAATGAAGATTTATTTTAAAAAACACTTTTAGGAAAACTGGATCTTTGAACTTACACCAATGTTTGGCTTTCAAGAGTTGACAACTAGGCAACATTGAGATCAATAACAATAACAACAACCACAACAACATCATTAATAAGAATATGTTTGCCTACAGCATAGCCACTTGATCATTCCTGTCCTTATTATTTTGGTCTACTCACACTGTTAAGCATATAATTGAGTTAACAATTGAAGTCAAACATCTCACTGTGACTATATTTCATTAATTATTGCTTAGGATTCCAGTAATGTTTATATATTTACCCATATATGTATTGGTCTTGCGCTTGTTCTATAATCATATGTATTTTGTAATGTGTTGTAGCATATTTGTTAGTTGCAATCTACCCACGACAGTAGAAAATTGATTAAGAACAAATTGCTCTAGAGAGATGCAGTGAAAGACTAAGCAATGAATAACGAACTAAATTTCCTATATAGTTGATATATAAAGGAAGTTAAATATTACAGTTCAAAAGAAATTAATCAAAGCCTAAAATTATAATCATTCTATTGAAGATTATTAGCATACTTAAACCATTCTACAAATGTAGGAAAGACAAGTTCAAAATCAACACTCTAAAAATATTAAAACTATTTGTTTTATTACATTATCTAGATAAAAAAATATATACCATGTATCCTAAATATAACTCAGAAAGGTTGAATAGGATATTATTAGAAAAGAAGAATGATAGATTTTTAGTTTTAACTCTGATAATGAAAACAATATATAAAGGTTAGAAACATTTTAACATGAATGCATTTTGACAATATTTATTTCTCTGAGACTGTCTTATAATTTCAAACATTCTCTTATATTAGGTCACTGGGGCCTTGAACTGGATGGTAAGAATGACCTCTGACTTGGAGACAAACATTGTGTCAGTAGAGAGAGTTAAAGAATACACAGAGACACCTACAGAGGTAAATAATAATTAAATAAAGAATAAATTATAATAATGCCCTATACAACATCTATATTGAGAAATGTGTTAACATGCATTCAATAGTACTCATCAAAGCAGGAATTAAAGGACACACCAGACTATATAAATATTGAAATCAATAGTGGCCACACTGGAATTCTAACCTGCTAAAAAACTGGTCACTGTGGCTTTCAATTTTGATATTGTCTAGTGTGCCCTCTAATTGTTACTTGTTCCCTTTATTTCTGTGATCAATACCAGTGAATTTTTTTCTCATGCTATTTTACTGATCTCAAGGGTTCCCAAACAATTCACATATTTACTATCTTATGTCTGTGTAAAACTAGAGCTGTCTGTTCTCATATAAAACTCATCCTACACATAGTAACTCTTAATAAGGTGAAATATGGCTGTGGCCACAATTCTGCAATCCTCTTGGCTTGCAAAGTATGAAGGTAAGTTAATAAGTAAGTCACAAATGGTTGTAAAAATATAACTTCACATGATAACTTGAAACCAGTTTATTTTTATAGATACATTGTCCTTTTATTTCTCAACATAATTTCCACCAACATTGATGCACTTATCCCGTCATTTTATCAGTCCTCCCAAACCGGCTGCATAGAATTGCGTGCTTTGTTTTAATTTACCAGCCACCCCACAGAACTGTGTGACTTACTTATTGACTCGCCCTCGTAACTTTTTCTACAAAGCTATGCGCTGCTTTACGGGACAAACATTTGTCAGCATAAACATTGACAACCCACCTTGGCGGGAGATATTTCGCGAATGACGCCGAAGTTGAATGTGAAGTGAAAACAGTTTAGAAAACCAAGACTCATTTTTCTATTCTACCGCTTTGGTTAATATGTCTTACAAATTTTCATTGTTCTTTTTCTTATGGTTTTGACAGTGATCATGTGACACTTGTAGCTTTAAATAGCTCAGTAGCATTTGTTTTTCTCCCTAACCAAGATATTCTCAACATTTATCTAGAAAAACCACACCTCTGATGGTTCTTATAATTTCTTGACCATTGTTCATTGTCTGTCATTCATTTCCTTGCAGAAGAACACACCATGCATATCTTTTCAGCAATCATATTTTTGACTTATCATTATGTTGTCTGTTTTTTCATGAAGTTGTTCATTCTTTAAAAGAATCTTTGGATATTGGGATTCTTTTCTGTATCACTGTGTCACATCTTCCATCGGGTATCACTGTATTGTATTTATAGCAAAAATATCCTATTATATGCTTCTTGGTTATAAATGGGAAATATAGTGTCGGTTGTTATATCATATAATGCTTGTTTATGTTTTTTCTAACTTATGCTACAGCTTTAAATATCACAAAAAGGGGCATGTTTACCAATTTTCATTGCTCATTTATTTTGAATTTCCTACTTTTTCTCTAATTCTTATTTCTGTCAGTCTTGATTGTCATGTAATTTAACATTTCTGATAGCATGAACATACAACACCTTCATGGTCGCCTACAGCTCGTACACTGATTTTCAATTCACCCTTAATAGATTAAAATAATTTAAAACTGTTTTCCTTCATGTGAGTAGCCTGTTTTCTGTTTCTTCCTCCGGGCATTAGGTTGAAATCTGTTGGCAATTAAATCTATGGGGGATTCAAATTAAAACCTTAAAAGTATGATAGAAATTACAATAACCATTTCATTGTCTTGTAACCTGTCAATATTGTATTAAAGGATGTCAAGAGTTTTAAGCATGTGACATCATGGTGCAGATGAACACAGTGACATCATAAGAACAGTTTAAAGATGGCCACCACACTTTTGACATGCACAAAAGAGGAGCAGCATTCTGTTATCTGTTTTTTGATCAGTCATCATCATCATCATCTTCCACTTCTGCCGTCAAGCGTCGTGAGGAGGAATAATTTGCATTCCAGCGCCCGGTGGACGGCACTGGATAGTGTCATTCCGTGTGGTTGTACGTGTGATGTACCGTGTGATGTCGTCAATCCATTTTCTTCTTGGACGTCCTCGTGGTCCTACGATCATTGATCAGTAAAGGGGTGAAATGGTGAATGAATGTCCAGTATGGCAATGCATGCCTGTCAGTCCAGAAAGTGTATGAGTGGAGTAGGAAGTTTCAGAATGACGTGACTTCTGTGATAGACTGTCCACAACCAGGTCAGGCACACGAGTAGTGACCCCCAGAGTGGTTACACATGCAACCAAGATAATGTTTTCTACAATATTCCAAACACTTTATCGGTAGGGAGGACTTGCATTTAGCGCAGTGGTGAATACATTGAAAAATGATACATTTGTTCTTTACTTTTTCAGAATATATTCATCCAAAAAACAACATTTAAGGTTTTCATTTGAAGCCCCATTGTAACTAAAACCTGTGGAGGAAATGTTACCAACATAAGTGTAAATGTTACCAACATAAGTATAAATGTTACCAACATAAGTGTAAATGTTACCAACATAAGTGTAAATGTTACCAACAATAGTGTAAATGTTACCAACAATAGTGTAAATGTTACCAACATTAGTGTAAATGTCACCAACATAAGTGTAAATGTTACCAACATAAGTGTAAATGTTACCAATATAAGTGTAAATGTTACCAACATAAGTGTAAATTTTACCAACATAAGTGTAAATGTTACCAACATAAGTGTAAATGTTACCAACATAAGTGTAAATGTTACCAACATTAGTGTAAATGTTACCAACATTAGTGTAAATGTTACCAACATAAGTGTAATCTTAGCCAGTTAGTATGTGCTGTGCTGAATCGTGACCTGGTTGTATCTTAATCAACTCTCTAGATGTGAAGTTCTAGTTCCAGTCTTTCGCACACTGCTGCTGGTTTCTGAGACTGGAGAGGGGAAGGAAAGATCTGCAGCATAGAACAATCAATCAACCATCTCTTTGGTCACCGACTTTGCACTAAGATAAATCAGTGTAATTGTTTATACATCAGTTTGATAATTTTAATTGTAAATGGCTATATGTATTTTATTTGTGTTTGTGTGGATTCTAGGCTGCTTGGGTGAACCCATTTAAGCATCCACCTAATGACTGGCCTCAGAATGGTGTTATCAACTTCATCAACTACACCACTCGCTACAGACCTGGCCTTGATCTAGTCTTAAAGGGTCTTAACTGTCAGATAAAGGGAGGAGAGAAGGTGAGCTTACCTTTTAATTTACAGTGTCATGAAGTGGTAAACAATAAAAATCAGCCAAAATTTACCAGACTACTTAGAGTGGCTACAGTAGTTAAGACTTTACAAGTCTATATTATTTTTCTCCCTCATAGGTCCTCAATCGATTCACTTCAAGCTGTTCTCATGTTGTTATACCTCATCATGCTCCATCCATATCCCTAATTCTTTATTTGATTTTCTGGTATTTGTTTAGTTCTTTCCATGAGCCCTACTAGGAGGCCGGTATTCTATCTCATGACCTAAGAAGTCACTGTGATGTCATAAGAAAACATGGGTTCTTGCAAACATTTCAGCTCTATCCTTGAAGCAAATCCTATTACTTTTGGGCCAGGCAAGGACACTGAAACCTCTTCATATACAGTTACCTGGATTGTTTCCTCCTTCTTCATTGTTCATTCTCAAGTGGAGTATGTCACACTTGGTTATACTCATCAGAGGTCGATGTGTCTGACATTGACATGCATTTGTGTAATGTTTGCTTCCTCTTGACAGATTCTGTTTAAGGTAATTGGCTCTATCTACTTAGAGTAGGTTTTCTTTCCCAACAATTTTGCTCCAACTGCATTGGAACTTTTAATTTGCACAAGGGGTCTCGTGTTTTTTACCATTATCATATAAGGTTAGATATCCAATCTCCCTACACAAGAGAGTTGTTATTAAATACCAGTACTTCATAGAAAAATTCCTAGCTCTGAGATTAAACACAGTACCTTGTGAACCGGAATTGGACTGTAACCTCTTAGCCATGGCTTCTCCCCATTTCTTCCACAGGCGGTATTTTTGTTTTTAATAGTATGTTGTTTTACGGCCCTGTTAGCTTTGCAAATTATTACCCGAAATCTGAAAGGAAAAAGGGCAATAAAGTTAGCAGTTAAATGAAATCATAATCATATGACTAGTATATGTAACATTCTAGTGTATAAGCTTATGAGATGCTATAGGCAAACCCATGGAGGGGCCATCTCCCTTAGCAGACGTGTAGATGCTAAATTAATTCCAGTAACATTGGTTGTAAACACATTAGATTTGTCCACTGAAATCAAAACTCAAGCATCTTTAAATATTTTGTTTCATCTGTTAGTGTGTTTTCAACTAACATTCATTCATGGATAGTCTTCAACATGTCTCCCTTGTTCATCATCGGTGTCTAACCACTGAAACTCTTGAAACCCCCAGCTCCACCCCTTCCTACCTCACACTCCAGTTTGCCCTGGACAGTATATCCATATAAGCCATTGTAAGAAAGAATATAGTAGTAGTTGTAAGTTTTCAACTTAATAGCAAATGGAGTGCCCCATAATTGCTTCAGTTCTGTGACAGAAAAAAACCACACAAAATGCTCATCACTGTCCCATGTGAATTCATTTGGGAAACAGCTACGAACAAGATGAAATTGCCAGAACACTGTCAACAAGCCATCTTTTGCTTGAATATGCAGTTCATTGTCGAAAAAAATAGCTGCCTGGACAAACAAGCAGCTTGCATGCACACCATCATATAAGGCAGCCGTCAGAGTGCCAACAACCAGTCTTCCAATATTTTCCAAATCAGCATTTCAAAACACAGCTAATGTGGACATAAACAAAAAGAAATCTACAGCTCACAGTGTCGCACCAAGCACTCAACACAATAGCTGGGTAAAAAAACCAGGTTCTGCAAATCAAAATACTGGAAAATATGCACTAGCAAACCATGCTTGAATACAATCAGCTCTACAAGGCCTGCTTGCCTTCCTATTTGCCATGATGGCCACATACGAAATGAGCATGTATATGCCTATTGATTCCACATCTTCCATTTTGAACTGTATGCAATATGTAAAAGATTTTACAGTATTACTAATGATATTTCAGATAGGTATTGTGGGCAGAACTGGTGCAGGAAAGTCATCCATGACTGTTGCATTATTCCGTTTGATAGAAGCCGCTAGTGGCAGTATTGTCATTGATAATGTTGTCATCAGTGATATTGGTCTGCATGAGCTGAGATCCAAGATTACCATTCTGCCTCAGGTAAATAACAATTAAATAATATGTTGTAAAATATATATATATATATATATATATATATATATATATATATATATATATATATATATATATATATATATATATATATATATATATATATAATATACTATTGTGGTATCTTTGTTTTCATGAGACAATAAGGTATTATTCTGAAGTCTCTTCTGTCTTGTATCCTCTATCAGGGAATACACTCTCAACCAACTCACAACAAACTGTCTTATGTTTTGCTATCTGCTGCAGCTCACCCCATGTCATGTCATTCCTAGCTCTGTTTCTAGTTGTCTTCTCCATATGCTTTTAGGTTTCTCTCAGTTTCCTCTATCCGTGAGCTCCAGTGAAAGAACTTTCTAATTATGCTATTGATTCTCCATTTTCATTCATTACCCCAAGTTGGTGTTTTCCTATGATCTCTTCAATACCAATTTTATCATCAGTTATGGGATGGGTGAGGGATGTGCATGTGGGTGGGGAAATGTGTGTGGGTGGGGGAATGTATGTTTGCCTGGGTCTGTGTGAGTTCGTGGAGGTATGTGTGGGTGGCTGTGGGATGTGAGGGTGATGGGGGATATGTCTCACAAAAGAACAACAGTTTTATGTTAAATTGCCATATTTATAGTTGTAGTGTATTCCTAGCATTAAAACAGCAGCATTCTCCAGTCTCTTAACTCTTTCAGTGCCAAAAAAAATTGGGTCCTGACCAAACAGAAATTCATGGCAGAAAATTGGAAGTAGGGGTGTTTCACAATAATGCTTTTAAAATGGTTAAAATTGTAGCAGATATATTGTATTATATATCAAATTAAAGAGGATTGCACAAGGAACATGACAGTGTTAATAATTAATTGATATATTAGAAATATTATGACAATAATGAGAGGTTTAGTAACAATTGAAATTAAAAAGTTAAAAATTATTTTAAAATTTCACTTACCAAGGCGTTATTTATAATCCACTGCAGCTAATCCTGTTAAATTTGCTGAATACTGTTACACACACCACTTTTGTTCAATAATATTACAAGAACTGCACCACAACACCAATGAAACATAACTAAAACATAATATTTTGAAGCACATAATTTTTACACAAAATGGAAAAGTGTCAGTAACACACCACTCAGATTGTACTGAGAAGAAGAATATAAACACTACTTTCTATTTAGTTATAATTATTATTCTTTTAAATTTAATTATTTAAATAATCCTTAAATACTTTGTGATAGGCAAAACAAATTTAGGGGCATAAATGTGGCCCATTAGCGCATTCATAATTCGATATGTGCCATCATATTATGATATATTATGACGAACTTTCGCTTTCAGTGGTGTTTCGAAATATGTAACAAATTAATCTAACTAACTGAATACTGCATGTGGTTTCAGTCTTAGAATCTTTCACAAAGTCCTTGAAATCACTATAAATATATCTAGCTTGATCTGATGTCAGTCTATGAGACCGCATACTCGAGGGCGTTGTCATTTGGGAAAAACCAAAACAAACTACTAAACACTAGTTTAAAACTAAAAACAACTCACAAAAACCAATGGATGCCATTACAATGCCAACAAGGAAATGTTCAGGGTGTGTGAATGTTCAATTTACCGTCACTTAAAATTGCGGAAGATAGCAGAAATGTATCAAATAAACCACTGTTTATAATGTGGCGTTTAAAGGGCCCATGGCCATCACCATCATCAACTGTGGTGATGTAAGGGCGCTTGGCAGAGAAAGAGTTGATATACAAAATAATTACATCTACATAGTTAAGTGACTGTTTTGAAACATTTGTAAAATGTAGTTGTATCAGTAGCGGCTGACTGAGTGGCTAGAATGCCGGGTTCTCCTTTGGGAGACCCGGTTTTGAATCCTCGGTAAGGTGTGGAATTTTTTTCTTGTTGGGGAAACAAGAAAACCTTAACCTGCACAGTTCGAAGTGACTGCACTAGCCAGGCAGCCTTAATTCCTCAGGCTCTTACACCGCAAGGTACTATAAGCAGTAGAATACAATTCTTATTTGTTGGTCTTTTTGCTTGCTGCTGAAGGCTTTCTAGCTGCAACACATATTCTGTCAGTTGTGATTGTGTTTTTGTAAAGTTAACATCCACTTTAATTGATTTATTCATTGTATTTTTTAGCTTTACTATCATCATCAATTGCCATGCCGATAATTGTGGGCGGTCTTGTTTTGCCATCTCACACGATCGCCAGAGTCATTGATCAGCTCTGTGTTCTTGTCTCGGCCATACCACATGGCCAAGCCATCCAGGTATTCTCTGCCTTCCCCTTGTTATTTTCCCCTCAATCTTGCCAGCTGTCACCAAGTTATGCATTGTATTTCTTCTCATAATATGTCCAAATAATTGTGACTAGCTTTACTATAGTTCAATCTATTTCAGTTCTCAATGTCATCATATAGATTTAAGGATGTAATGTTACGCCCCTCTTGCCATGGTCAAGAAGTACTTATTGAGTGATGTGATGAAAATCACATTAGCCACTTTACTTCCCAGAAAATATTTCTGATTACTCATGTTATGGGGTTGGGTTGACCCCAAAGTCACATGGTGATGAAATCAATCCTATTATAGGGAGATTTAAACCCACACACCCCCCTCCCCCAGACTTAAAGACAAGTGTACTAGTCCTAAGCTACCACAGCTCCTATTTAATGACCAAAATATGTAATAAACAGATATGCTGTGTACATAAGTATATCCTTCTTTTTCCTCAGGACCCAGTATTATTTTCTGGCACCTTGAGAATGAACCTTGACCCTTTTGATATCTATTCTGATGACTTAATCTGGAGAGTGCTGGAGCATGCAAACCTGAAAACATTTGTGGAGGAGGTTAATGGAAGACTGAATTATGAATGTGGTGAGGGAGGGCAGAACCTGAGGTGAGTCAAGAATTGTTGATGACAAGATGAATTAAAGACATATAAAAGATTATTAACCCTTCCATACTACATTTATCTTCATACACTATACATGACCAAACAACTGTTAAAATTCTGCATAAAGCCCAAACACATTAACCGTGTTGAGTCGCAAGCACAATTTGAAATGTTGTTTGATCAAGTCTCCAAGTTATCACCTACTTCTGCTGAGTCAGTCGGGTGGCTGAAGGCCAAACTGGTAGATTTAGAACACCAGTATCGCACAACCCCCTCTAAACAGACATGTCCGCTGACCAACGAACACCTTTCTGCCTTAAAAGCGTTAAAGGCCAACAAAACCCTTGTAATATTGAAACCTGACAAAGGGAGTGGTGCAGTACTGATGGACATATCAGACTACCAGAGAAAAATGGATGATATATTATCAGACGCATCTAAATTCAGAGTAGAACAAACAGTCAACAAGTCGGAGGACCTGGATGCAAAAATGAGGAAAGAAATCCAGTCACTTGTGAATGCAGGACTCATCAGTGGGGCCACTGCAAAAACGCTCACACCGCGTGGCTCCCAAACACCTCAGATGTACAGTCTACCCAAGCTTCACAAGCCCGGCATCCCGCTAAGACCGATCCTTTCCATGGTTAACTCGGCACAACACCGAATGGCGAGATGGCTAGCTGAAATTTTAAAGCCAGTACGACAGTCCTTCGATCCAAGAACACTCAGGGATACATTCGAACTGGTGGAATTATTGGATACTATGGACATAAACAACAAACACATGGCATCCATGGATATTGCCTCTTTATTCACCAACGTTCCATTAGATGAGACTGTGAATATAATAAGCGAACGCATTAGAGACAAACAACTAAAACTAGGCATACCATCAGCTATTCTAGAGAGGCTATTAAAATTATGTACTGCCAACATACAATTCAACTTTCTAAACAAGTCATACCGCCAAATTGACGGAGTGGCCATGGGGAGCCCACTTGGACCTATTCTAGCGGACATCTTCATGGCACACTTAGAAGAAAAGAGATCCTCAGAAATCAATAACTTGGCCTTTTACCGTCGTTACGTGGACGAAATACTAATTATCACCACAGACGAGCTACAAGCAACGTCGTTCCAGGCCACAATGAACGAGACACATAAAAAACATCTCTTTATCTATGGAACACGAACACAACGAAGCGTTGCCGTTTCTAGATATCCTAATGAGACGTAGAGCAGACGGCACAATTCAAAGATCGGTGTACCGCAAAGAAACATGGACTGGCCAATACTTAAATTTTCAGAGCTTCGCACCTGTCCAGTACAAACGGGGCTTAGTACGGACCCTGTTTGACCGTGCTAGGAAGATATGCACCCAGACACACTGACAGAGGAATTTAAAACTCTGAAGAATGCCTTAAACCTGAATGGGTACTCCACAGGATTTATAAAGCGCCACTGCCAACAGCCCAAACCGAAATCAGAAGTAACTACAGTCCCTAAACTCAAAGTATTCATCCAGCTAACCTTCCGAGGAGATGACGTAATGCAATGTCTGCGGGACCGGCTCACCACAGCAGTCGAGCGAACATTCTGTGCTGCAGCTCTAGTCATCAGGTACCGAAACACACCGATCCCAGTCCCAGCAGTAAAAGAACCTGTAGCTTTGTACGCCAAATCAAATTGTATTTACCAATTTACATGCAGATGCGAGGCCATCTACATAGGCAGAACTGAGCGACAGTTACATTGCAGGGTTTCGGAACATATTCCGAATTGGTTGGACAAAATACTACACACAGAAGATGGTAGCCTAGGCAGGCCGACACACCGGAAAAATCTGGCTTCTTCGGTCGGGAGACATGTGCTCGAGACTGCTCACGTGGTTGAAAGAGACAGTGCCTTCCGTGTGTTGTTCAACACACAAAGTAGTCGATTGTTAAAGTTTGCTGAAGCTATACTAATCAAAATTCGTAAGCCGTCCTTGTGTAAGCAGAAAGACATGTTAGTCAGTTTAAAATTACCGTGGTAGACAATCGACATTAATGTGCGAACATGTGTATATTTCAGTTTGAAGGATTTATCTAATTAATTCACGTAAGTTGTGTGATTTCTGCAGTATGTACCTGA
Organism: Cepaea nemoralis; assembly: GCA_014155875.1. Lineage (NCBI taxonomy): Eukaryota > Metazoa > Mollusca > Gastropoda > Stylommatophora > Helicidae > Cepaea > Cepaea nemoralis. Next base: position 112,648 of record JACEFZ010012465.1, read on the forward strand.
CGAGATGCAGCGAAATATGCCAGGCAATAAATCGTGCAATCTATTGTTTGTGTCTTCGTTATTCAAAAACAACTGTTTGTTGTCTTTAGAAATGTATACCTCACCACACTTACCTTATTTCTTTTGTTAAAAAGTTAGTTGTATGTCCTTTACAAAATGTTGCAGTCAGCTCCAACATTTATTAACAGTTTGTGATTTACCAGCACATTTTAGTTTAGTAGTTTGTCATTGATTTCTCAATGACCGATATTTCATACCATAGTGTCTGCTTTCAAATTACTCTAGGCTGATTTCAAACCCTGGACTCTTATATTTTTAGCTAAATAGATTTTTAGAAATTGTGATGACTACATAACAAACATGTATCAATAACTACAAAGAAAGCACTTTACAAAACAATCTTTCTACCAACCCTATGTTACCAATGCCAAACCTGGACAATGACAGAAAAAGAGAAAAGAAAAATCACAACAATAGAAATGAGATTCCTGAGAAGAATACTCAATGTATCAAGAAGAGAGAAGATCAGAAATGGAGAAATCAGGACTAAAGTGGGGGTTTTAGCTGCTTTTGATTTTATTAGAAGACAGCAAGTCAAATGGTTTGACCATGCAAGTAGGTTACCAACTAGCAGTATACCACAACAAGCAATGATGTACAGAACAGAGGAAGAGGCCGACCACATAAACGATGGATGCAAGAAATAACAGAGTCCATGGGAATATCGCTATATGAATCTCATAAGCGGGCACTCTCCCGCTGTTTATACTTCACCTTGACACCGCAAGGTACAAGAGGAACAAGATGAGATGAGATGAGATGAGATGACTACATTAGTTCTGGAGTAAGAAGTGTATTTTGATTACAAATTAAAGTGATTTGTATTGTATTGATAGAATTCAAAATAACAGAGATTTGGAATGTATGACAGCATAATTGTGGTTATACAAATACTAGCAACTATTGTTCTTCTACAGTGTTGGTCAAAGGCAGCTGGTATGTTTAGCCAGATCTTTGCTGCGTAAGACTAAAATTCTGGTTCTTGATGAGGCCACGGCAGCTGTTGACATGGAAACAGATGACCTCATTCAGAAGACTATTAGAACTGAGTTCAAGGAATGCACTGTACTAACAATTGCTCACAGATTGAACACAATCATGGATTATGACAGGTAAGATGCAGCCTTGTGTGTTGTGTACAACTATCTATCTGTTATCTGTTACCATATGGTAAAGATTAAATGTGAGAGGAGTGACTGGGTTTGGCCCCATCTGCCTCTGTCTCTCGCCATAGAATGGCAAGCTGCCTGCCAAGAGCATTACATAAAGTATGAACAATATAAAATAACACAAAGTAATGCAGCTTTTTTTTTTAGTTGCATGTCCTTCACAGGACGTTGCAGTTAACCCCAGAATATTGGCTGTTCATGATTCCTGGGCAGCTTTATAGAACATAATTACGGAAAACACCGGACATTGTGGCAACTAGCCTTCATCAGCAAACAAATACATGCACAAAACACAATATATAATCCCAGAGAAGACCCTCCAGTGACTACATTAAGGAATAAGAATGGGATGAGAAGAGTTAAAAGATAAAAAAATGAGAACAATGAAGAGAAAATTAACATTTAAAAAAAACAAAAACATTTTTCCTTCTCATCTCAGAATCCCAGGCTGTGATACTGCTGCTAGCATAAAGTGTGAACTTCATAGCTGAAGTAATGACCTTTAGGGGGGTTTTCGAAAAAATTGCACTTATGATCTGAATGAAGCAGTACAAAAATGAACCCACAAATTTATAACACAATGCAGATAATGGAACACTTCGCCGTAGATCCCCGACCGGCAATCATCCTAGCCTCTGCACTACTGTGGCTCCTGGTATATTGTGGCGGTCTATATGTATGGTGACTTGTGATCCGTATGTACCATCAAATGTGGAGGGTTTGAGGATGCTGAATATATTATCGATATTTAACCAAATGGTATTGCCTTGGCTGTGTTGAGTTTGTGGTTGTGTAGTACATCCTAGACGGAATCTATCCATCTGATTTTTAGTTTTCCTCTAGTTTCTGTAGTCAGAACTTCTTTGATTGAAGGCACAGAGTGTTAATCTTACATGGTATTTTTCTATAATTAAATGTGTGGTGCAATAACAGTGATATTTATCAAGTCATCACTTGTAATTCTGCCTCTTCTGGTAAAGTCAGCAGCTTTTTTCAGGCATTTAATTTTGCATTTCCTCCCTTGCCAATTTGCTCTTATTCATTGTCTAAATGAAGCTCGTGTGAGGTTCTGTCTTGTGGTAGTTCTGTTTTATGACCAAGCCATCTGACTTTCTGCTATTTAATGTCTTCTTCTACTTCTGCTGTCCTTTATTCCCCACAGGACTTTCTGCTGTTTAATGTCTTCTTCTGCTTCTGCTGTCCTTTATTCCCCACAGGACTTTCTGCTATTTAATGTCTTCTTCTGCTTCTGCTGTCCTTTATTCCCCACAGGACTTTCTGCTATTTAATGTCTTCTTCTGCTTCTGCTGTCCTTTATCCCCCACAGGAGCATAGGTCCCCGAACAACTCCTGACAAGCCATACTATCCTTTGCTGTCTCTTGCATCTCACTCCATGTCCTCCCCATATTATACATGTCAGTATCTAATTCTCTTCCTCATGTGTTTTTAGACTTCCCTCTAATTTGTTTGCCCAGTGACAAGATTTTCTAATTACACTCTATCTAATGCCAATGTCTTTCCCTCATCTCTTGATTCGCTGGAATTTGTCTAGTTCTCCCCCTACACTCCAAATTTTAAAAATATTTCGTAAAGGTCAACTTCATTGCACCAGGTTTTTATCCCATATGGCTCAGTCTCTTTCCACAGCGCAGAAAGTGTTGCACAAAGCATGAACTCCGTAGCTCCAGCGGCGACCCTCAGGAGTCTCAGGAAAAATGCACCGTGAACCGAAGGACGCGCCTCGGAATAGAAACCACAACCTTCGGAACCCGGGTCAGATGACTTGACCACTTTGCCACAGAGACTCCCGTTTTAATGTAGTCAAGCACAAATGCTGTCCTCTCTTGTTTTCATAGATTATCACTTTTGTCTTGTCTCTTATTATTACCTTAGAATTTGTGGCAGACATTCTATTGGGAAGCGGGTGCATTGATGTAATGGTTGCAACATTATGCTGTCAATGGCATGGGAGCTGACGGACAAGTGTTTGATGCCAGATCTTTTCATTCGTTATAGAAGGGGAAAGATTAGCCACTTATTCCTCTATACACTCAGGCCTGAAAAAATGTGATGTTCCAAACACTTCACATCCCCACAGTGGGTTCCTACTAAAGGACATGTACAGGGTGTATTTTTAATGACTGTGCAGTTTTTGACAATATTGCCATTCCAAGTTTTGTATTTACCTATTATGTTGCATGAACTCCACAGAGGGCGAAAAACCTGGAACGGCAATATTTTCAAAAACTGCAGTCAATGAAAATCCACCCTATAGTAGTGGTATTCTATTTAGGACAGAGATAACATCAGATGGAAGCTGCATGGCAGTTATTAAAAGTAGAATAGGTCAGATAAAAGCTGCGTTTCAAAAGTTAATATCTTATGTAATAAATTACTTTAATTGAATGTTGGGAAGAGAGTACTGAAATACTGTATCAAACCTGCACTGTTGTGTGGTGGTCAATTTTGGAATGTTAACAACAAATTACGAGGAGCTTGGAGGCAAAGGAGATGTTGCTTCTGAGACGAATGTTGCGAATACCTTGGATGGCCAGAGTAACTAACAATGATTGCCTGGATGAGGCTAATGAAAGTAGAACATTATGTACAGCTGTAAGGAGGAGACAAACAATGTTATATGTTTAAATAATGCATGGAAAGGTGTTCAAGAACATTGTGATGACTGTAAAGGTCAGTGACAGAAGAAGCTGAGGCAGACAGAGTAGCTTGTCAGTCTAAGACACTGGCAAGGGGATGTGTTGGCAGCAGAATTTATCCAGATCACCAAGGTCCGGGATCTGTGGAGAGACATGAGCATCTGAGTTAGTTTGTGGAACACATGATTATGGTGATTTTTTTAAAGTAATCATTTTCACTTTGTTTTTAGTAACCTATGAAATCCTCTTTATATGGTGAGAAATCGTGGGTGGGTGGGTTAGTCTTGGTGATGGTAGTGGTGCTGTTTGTGGTGATGCTGTTGTTGGTAGTGGTTGTGCTGCTGTTGGTGGTGTTAGTGATGCTTTGGTGGTGGCAGTGGTGCTGTTGGTGGTGATGCTGCTGTTGGTAGTGGTTGTGCTGCTGTTGGTGGTGGTAGTGATGCTTTGGTGGTGGTGCTGCTCATCCTTTGGTGGTAATGCTGCTGTTTTTAGCTGGGGTGGTACTGCTGCTGTTGGTGGTGGTACTGCTGTTGGTGGTGCTGCTGTTGGTAGTGGTACTGCTGTTGGTGGTGCTGCTGTTGGTGGTGGTACTGCTGTTGGTGGTGATGCTGTTGGTAGTGGCAGTACTGGTCCTTTGGTGATGGTGCTATTAATGATATCGGTATTACTGCTGTTGGTGGTGCTATGGGTGGTGGTGATACTGCTGCTGTTCATGGTAGTGGTAGTGGTGCTGTTGGTTGTACTGCTGCTGCTGTTAGTAGTGGTGGTGATGTTGCTGCTGTTATTGGTAGTAGTATTGCTGCTAGAAATGTAGAAGATATAAATGGAATCAGCATTGGAGGACGAAACATCAATAACATTAGATATGCAGATGATACATTATTGATTGCAGACAATGCACAGGATCTGCAACATTTAGCGGTTGTTGTACACAGTGAGCAACTAGGGTTAGAATTAAATTGTAAAAAGACACAGGTTATGGTCGTCACTAGCAAGAACGAAGTACCACAATGTAATATACAAGTAAGGGAGTATTCTTCAACAAGTGAATTGGCACAATTATCTCGGAACAGTCATAACATCTGATAGGAGATGCCTTGAAGAGATTAGAACAAGAATCGCCTTGGCGAAAGTAGTCTTTAGCAAGATGAAAAACATTCTGACCAATAATAAGATGTCAATTTAAACGAGAAAAAGAGTGTTGAGTTGATACATAGAGCCTGTTCTTTCGTATGGATGTGAAACTTGGACAATGAGCAGTCAAGCTGAAAAGCATCTGATGGCTGCAGAAATGTGGTTTCTGAGGAAAATGCAAAGAATACCATGGACAGACAGAAAAACCAATGACCAAGTACTACAGGAGACAAATGAACATCGTAAACTGATTAGAGAAATTAGACGTAGACAGTCAAAATTTTTTGGACAAGTTATGAGAAGAAATGGATTGGAGAACTTAGTGACAACTGGCAAGATCGAAGGGAACAGACCAAGAGGAAGACTGAGAGGAAAATACCTGGATGGCTTGGCCACATGGCATGGACGAGACAGGAACACTGAGCTGATCGACGACTCTGGTGATCGAGTGAAATGGCGAGTCATGACCGCCCACGCTTTCCGGCATGGCACATGATTGATTGATTGCTGCTACAGTTGGTGGTGATAGTAGTGGTGCTGTTGGTGGTGGTGATAATGCTGTTGTTAGTGGTGGTGCTGCTGCTGTGTATGTTGATGGTGATGCTTCTGATGTTGGTGATGACGGTGGTACTGCTGTTGTTGGTGTTGTTGTTGTTTCATGACTGTATTACATAATTGCGTGTATTTAAATATAGTCTAACACGTCTCCATTTGATTCCTGGTATAATTATTTGTGATCTTTTCTCTTTTCTTCATATTTAGAATTTATTTTTGGTATTTTAATGCTAAGTATGGTTAATGAAAGTAAATTAATAGAAAAACACTCCACAGCAATGACATTACTAACAAAAACTTCCCACAGTAATCATTGAGTCATGAATTTTGAGTGATATAAAATGAACTGCTTGCTTGTAAATTTGTTACTATCCTCATTTGAAAAAAATAATGTGAGTTTATACAATTGTTCACAGGATCATGGTTTTGGATCAAGGACTAATTAAAGAATTTGATACACCAGCAACACTCCTAGAAAACAAAGAATCCCTATTCTATGGAATGGCTAAGGATGCTAATTTAGTTTAAGGATTAACTAAAATAAGAAATGTTTGTCAGTGTTCATCTGTATTGGTTATATTGAGACTTAGATTATTTTCAGTGAGATCAATTAAACTGTGTGTTTTCAATATAGTTTAATAAATTATTTATTCTGTCTCAAGATGAATAACATTTCTGAAATGTTACAAATGGCATGCACATTTACAAATAGTTTGGTTATAGTTTTTGTTAGCGCCTCAAAGTACATTTGTTCTTGCAGCGAGGGGCCAACGTTATTTGGAGATGACCGATTTGAATCCTGGTATGTTAGCAATGAGATTTAGTACTTTATTATTAGTTTAAAAATTTCCCCTGTTGTAAGTCATTGTGTAGTCGTTTGTTTCCCCCAAGGGAACTAATTTATTATCAAGTCAACATGAGTCCAGTCATACTTACTTCCCCTTGCCCAGTTATCTGGATTCAATTTAGCATGCAATTCTTCAATTATATAGTAATAAATGACTCCTTTATACACCTTAGGCACATTGATCATATCGTGCTATACCCATATTTTCATAGACCAGTTAGCACTGGGCGAGTAATATAGTCATAAAGACTACGCATTTCAGGATTGTATGCATTGTAGGGAAAGACTCTTTCTGGTAACATTTTTAGGATTTGTTGATTTGGCAGCTGAGATAAATTTTAAAAATCTACCTTGATGCAGATTCAACCCCTTGACCAGCAGGCATGTGTCTAGCCACTACACTACCATGGCTCCCTCTTCAATGACATCGCACACAATATGTATGCAGACCTTCCATTATGTGTCAAATGTGCAGTAGACTATCACATCATTCTGTTATCATGGTACATTATAAAAGGTAACAAACAAAATTCACCTTAAAACTTTACATTTTTTAAAAATATTTAAATTCTCACTGTTAAATGCCAACTGGGGGATATGGATTTTCATGCAAGTCTTCTTATATTGCAATAAACATTTGCTATGCATCCATTCCAGCATAGATCACAAGCCGGATGTTGCATAATAGCCATTATAGTGTGTAGATGTCAGTTTACTAGTACTGTGACATTTAGGTCAATAACTTCAGACTAGTGAGTCAATATTGATCTCGTCCTCCTCACTTCTGAGGTAACCCACTCACTTGATCAATTCATCAGCATACTATAGCAGGTCCTTTGTAGAAAGTCACTCTCATTGTGGCCCGCTGAAATGTCACTCTCACCATGGCCCACTGAAATGTCACTCTCACCATGGCCCACTGAAATGTCACTCCCACCATGGCCCGCTCAAATGTCTCTCCCACCATGGCCCGCTCAAATGTCACTCCCACCATGGCCCGCTCAAATGTCACTCTCACCGTGACCCAATGAAATGTCACTCTCACCATGGCCCGCTCAAATGTCACTCTTATCATGACCAACTGAAATGTCACTCTCACCATGACCCACTCAAATGTCACTCCCACCATGGCCCACTCAAATGTCACTCCCACCATGGCCCACTGAAATGTCACTCTCACCATGACCCACTGAAATATCATTCTCACCATGGCCCCCTCAAATGTCACTCCCACCATGACCCACTGAAATGTCACTCTCACCATGGCCTGCTCAATTCAAATGTAACTCACCATGGTCCATTTCTCTTATCATGGCCCACTGCAATGTCACTCTTATCATGGCCTGCTGAAAAGTATCCCATTCCCTCGAACTTTTTTGACAGGCCATAACAAAAGAAACATTCCGCAAATGACTAGCTAGATGCTGAACATGCATGAGAGTCATCCCAGTTTGTTTGCCATATTTTGGAACAATAGTCATCTGATGTGTGGGGTGAGTGAAAGAGTATAACATCCTTGAGTTCCCTATTCTGTAATAATCCACAGCTGTAGATAATGATTTGATTCTGGTGTTGAATACATATTTAACCATATCTTTGTTTCTCATAGTCGGCTTCTACTACTGTTCAAAGATGTGTGTAAGCTGGACATAATTGAGACATTGATATTGTACCTTATGAGCAAGTTGATGAGGATCGCATTGCATGGAAGGAAAAGATAAAAAATGGAATAAAGACAAAGTGGAAATTTATTGCAGATAGGTCACACACTGAGCTTGTGAGACATCAAATGGTGGCAATGACCATGTGTTAACTTGCATCCTTTGTGGATAAACATTTACTGTGTAAACTGGTCTGTCAGTCACATTCTCTACCATTGTGGGTTGTAGTTATTATGCCTTTTTCAAGACAGCAATGTACCAGTATGTGAAAACTTTGTGTATGTTTGTTTATTTATAATGTGCTATCACATGTTATTGGTGAGGTTCTGAAGTTTCATTCATTATCTGCCCACTAAAGATATCATCTAAGCATTTGATGAGCATTTCTTTGTAAATATTCCATTTTCTGATCTTATCCATCTGAACATATAGCACATAGGGCAATTTGAATAGTACAAGTTTGTTTCTATGTATGAAGGGCACAGTATGTCATCTGAATAGTGCGTGCATGCATATGAGTGTGCACTTGCAAGCTTGAGCGTGCGTACATGTGTGTGGTTGAGTGAAGATGTGATGCTGACCCAGGAGGTCACAAAGACACAAGTAACTACAGTATTGTTTTAACCAATTATCACTCTGAGAGAAAACACAACAAGGACTGTGAATTTAAATGTTACAGAAGAATTCTTAGAATATGATGAGGAAACATATTGGTATTCTACCAGATCTAAACATCAAAGAAAACTGGCTCATAAAAAAACATCATGTTGCAAAAACTGAAATACTTTTACCAGATTAAACATCACAGTGATTGAGAAAGAACAGTGATGGAAGACATGGTTCTTGGAAGAAGTGGCTGAGTCAACCTGTGTAAAGATGGATACATGGCATTGCTGACATCTTCGGCATGAAAGTGCATGAGGTAGGAGAACTAAAAAAGGATCTAAAATAATTGTGCTGGGCCGTGATGAGAGCAACAGTCTGTAAAGGTCTTGCTTCATGATGATGATCTCTTTTTGTCTTCAAGTTCTCACATACGTATATACATGTGCTATACAAAAATATACTTCACTAGTTTATATATGTGTATTTGAGAGAGAGAAGTGAGAGTATGAAGATAGATAATAATACCTTTCCTAAATATTGCTATACTTAACTTGTTTCATTGTAATGAACAAATTAGGAAGAAGTTGGAAACAAGAGAGTTGTCAAATGTTGCTAACACCAGTATAACTTACCTTGAGTGCCTGGAAGATAAATTATATACAACTATAAGGATGATATAAAAAATATTCTTTGTTATGAAAAGACATGCATTGGAAAGCATCGTAACACCTGGACAGATTAGCAGTGGAACAAGCAGATGCAGCTCAAGAGAATTTATGCTGGATTGCTGTAGATGGTGAATTAGAGGAATATCCTCAATAGAATTAATCTAGGACATCAAGGACCCAGATCTGTGAAGATACATCAACGCATATGCCATTTGGTATGTCACATGATAATAATGATTGTGACTGGCTGGCCAGAATATATTATTAAGTGCCCTGCCAGCTGGAGTAGGCGTTCATGGCTCTCCACAGATCTCTGGTCTTTGGTGTTCTGGACACCTCTGCTAATGATATTCCTCCATGCCACCGTCTTAATCCATCCAGCATCATTTATCTTGGCCTGCCTCTGCCTCTCTTCCTCTCGATCTTTCCAGTTGTCACAATGTTCTCCAAAGCCTCTTCTCATCACATGACCAAAGAATGCTGTTTGTCTCTTTCTTATTGTTACATTTAATGTTCTAGGTTCATTAGCTTCTTTCAGGCAGTTTTGTTAGTTACTTTGGCAGTCCAAACATTTGTCTCAGGAACCACATCTCTGTTGCTATTAATTTCTTCTTAATTTGTTCATTTACATTCCAAGATTTACTGCCATACAGCAAAACTGGTTCTATATAGCATTTCAGCACTCTCTTTCTTACATTCATTGATAGTGACTTATTGCATAAGACACTATTAATTTTCTGAAATGTGGCTTTTGCTTGCCCTATTCTGCTCTTAATCTCTGCTATACATCTTCCATCTGATGTTATATATATATTTTATATGACAATATTGTCAGAAATATAGAAGATTGGAAGGAATCAACATTGGGGGACGAAACATCAAGAACATTAGATATGCAGATGATAGTCTTGATTGCAGACAATGAACAGGACCTGCAACATTTAGTAGATGCGGTTGTTGCACACAGTGAACAAATAGGGTTAGAATTGGATTGTACGAAGACATAGATTACGGTTGTCACTGGGAAGAAGGAAATAAATGGGCATATTCTTAAGCATGTGAATCGGTACTGTTATCTCGGAGCAGTCATAACATCTGATGTGAGATGCCTTGAAGAGATTAGAACAATTGCCATTGCGAAGGTAGCCTTTTCCAAAATGAAAAACATACTGACCAATATAAAGATATCAATTGAAACGAGAACAAGAATGTTGAAGTGCTACATAGAACCTGTACTTTTGTATGGATGTGAAGCGTGGACAATGAGCAGACAAGCTGAAACACATCTGATGGTTGTGGAAATGTGGTTTCTGAGGAAAATGCAAAGAATACCATGGACAGACAGAAAATCCAATAAATGAGTCCTTCAAGAAACAAATGAACCTCATAAACTGATTAGAGACATAAGACGTAGACAGTCACAATTTGTTGGGCATGTTATGGGAAGAAATTAATTGAGAACATGGTGACAACTGGCAAGATCGAAGGGAAGAGACCAAGGGGAAGACCAAGAAGTAAATACCTGGATCACTTGTCCACATGGCATAGTCAAGACAGAAACACGGAGCTGATGCACGACTCTGGTGATCAAGTGAGATGGCAAAGCATGACCGCCCACTCTTATCGGCATGGCACATGATGGATGGATGGGTGGATATATATACACACACACACATGCATGCACACACATGCATGCACACACACAGAGCTTTAGTTAACAGTTGTGAACAGTGTACAAAAGAATATATTTTTTCTTGTCATATCTGATCTGAAATGTTTATAGAGCAGTGTCCCTAGAGTGTACAGTATTTCTAAATATGGTTTTATTAATGTTTCTCATGCATATAAACAAATGTACATTCACCTACTGTCGTTTCAAACATATATTTAATAGAGTACTTTAAAGTATCTAATGTTTTCGTGTAAGTTGAATATATTTGTTCTGCCACCAAATGCATAAGTGAAATATTCCCATAGAAGATGATTTATATAGCATTTCAAAAGATGATTCCTTTATTTTTGGACAAATAATTCAGATGTTTATACAACAGACACATCTGACTATGATTTTGCTTTTATGATCACTTTTTTATGGTATACAGATTTTCAGCTGCACTGATGCCTTTTTATGTTTCATTCTATTGAATATGTAATATGATATGTCAGCATATATAGTTTTTGCCCATCTTGTATGTCCCATGCATTTCATATTGTTAGACTGTCTTTTTATTTCAGTATTCAATTGAAGTATTTTATTTCAATATTCTATTTCAAAATGTCATTTGAAAAAGAATAAAGACATACTTTTCACCTATTGGAAGGTAGTGTTATCACAGAATACAAATAGTGAACAAACATGGGATTAAATCTACAAGTTCTTAAAGATACGTATAATGCCTTCAGCTCTTTTGTGTTCAGTAGCGAGACCTGGACCACTGATGTTCAGCAAGAGAACAGACTTAACTTCTTCCACTTACCATGTCTCGTTTTATCCTCGACATCTCTTGGAAGGACAGAGTACAAAAAATGATGAAATGTTCTCATAAAATGGTCAAACAACCATGCAGACGCTTCTTACACAGCATAGAAAGCTTACAGCTGGCCCATGAACACTGCACGTCAGATAGATGCATTTCTAAGGGTATTCCCTATGAGCAACTGGCAAACAGTAATAGTAAAATAAACTGTACACATCTATGATTTAAAGTTACATGCAGGAGAGATCAGAAATTGTCGGGGATAGACACCACAACCTCGAAGGAAATGTCAAATGACCATAACATGTGGAGATGTACTGAGAGCAATCATCTTGAACTCAGTGAAATGAGACAACCTGAATAATCAGAGAAGAAGACACATGGGATCTGGTTGTATGAGACATTGGAGTCTGGTCATATTATGAATTATGTTGATGTGGTCATGTTATGAGACATACTGTCATAATGTGTGACATGGAGGTCTGATTATATTATGGGACAAGGGAGTCTGGCCACATTATGAATGAATGTGAATGTGGCATGTGGTCATATTATGAGACTTGGGTTCTGATAATATTATGAGACACGACATCCGGTCATCTTACGAGAAACAGGGTCTACTAATGAAAATAGTGGCAATACAAATTCAGAGGAAATTAACATGAGGCTATTCAAGAAACAACTACAGTACATCATAAAGTCCTGCAAGAGGGTTCTGTTTGGTCTGTACATCATTGTTGATTGTTGTGGTATACTGTCGGTTGGTAGCATTACTAATATGATAAAATAGAAACCTTTCAATTGTATGTACATATGAAGACGTCGCTATTGGTAAAATAGAAATTCGTAATTGTTATGTAAACTCATAGAGGATGCTGATATGGTAAAAAATAGAAATCCTTTATTTCTTTATTTTTTTGCATACACGTACTACATATTACTGTATTGATAAAATATTAAACTTTAATTTTTATTTAGATGCATGGAGGTTACTGTTATGATACAATAGAAAGTTTTAATTATTGTGCACACAAATTAACATCACCATTGTGATCGACAAGTAATCCTTCATTTCTATGACACACACAGGTTAATGTAATGATAAAGTTGGTTATCTTTCATTTCTGTGTACACACACTGTTATTACTGTCATGTCATCCAATTTTATAATCACTGAATTTGTACTTTAAGTAATGAAGTGTGTACCAGAAGCAATCTTATTTTTCTTACTCAATGCTGGAGTTTATACATCTAGAACACAATTCCTTTGCTGCTTTGTATAAAATAAACTGAATTTATTATTTTTTCAATATACCAAATATATTCAATGTTTTAATTATTTCATCATATATTTTTGACATGTTTGTTATTTCATGTATATTATGGACAAATTAATAAACATATATATTTTGATACATTTTGAAAATGCATTGACTTTGTTAATTTCTTAATTACGTATTTAATTCTTAATAGAGATGACATCACTGCACTTCCAGACATACTGACAAAGACTACTCTTCTTCAGACACCTCATCTGGAGCAGAAAACTCCAGTCGTGAGCTTTCCTCATGCTAACATAAGTTTTTGTCACTAGAGCTCGCTGGCTTGGCCACCTGACTGGCTTTCTGGGCGTGTCACATATTTTTGTCTCGCTATAGTCTGTTTTCAATGGCGCTGTTGTGTAACTGTCTTAAACCCTTTACGTCTCATCTTTCAGTCATAGTTACTCTATCATCTAGATACCTGACAATCATTACTCACCAATTCTCCCTGTATTTTGATATTTTGATAACGCTGGTGTTTCTTATTATATTAACAATTATTTGCTGCCAAGTTGTTTAAACTTTGTGTATATATATTCTCTCTGTCTTCTTCTGCCTCTCTTGTCTATATTTTGGTACATAAATGATAAAAGCTGTTAGTTAGTTGCATGTCCTTTACAAGACATTGAAGTCAACTCCAGCATTTTTGGCTGTTTTTTATTTCTTGGCAGGTTTACATTCAGTAGTTTGCCATTGGTTTCTGAATGACCAACACTCATACCATTTTATAAAAACCAACGTTTGGTGGTCTACTGCCAAATCACCCACAGCTGTGTTTTGAACGCGGTATGCGGGTTTACGAACTGCATCTGTAACCTCTTAGCTGGCGATGAGAACTGAGTCTTCCTGAATAAATATCAAGTATTTTAAAGCTATCTGAGCATAGAGGAAACAACAGTCGACTTGTAATGGAATTGCTACTGGAATAATCAGCATGGGAGCTCTTCGTTAGCTTTTGAAGAGGGATACTGAGCATGTGTGCAAATGTCCCACATATGGAGATGTCGATTCTGAAATTAAATATGAACTGATTCAGTGCCAAATGAACAAGTATTACAGTGAACATTTCCATTTGCTCAGCACTGAAATTGTGAAAGACACCACGAAACAAAACAAATAACATGATAACCCATGTTTAAACGATATATCCTCCGACTGTCCAAATGGGGCTCACATTTGGTAACGTATTATCCTTCCACACCGAATCAGTTAACATGCAGTAAACTATTTACGTCTGCAGCATGGATGTTGTAGACACAGATGATATAGAGACAGTTGTTGTAGACACAGTTGTTGTAGACACAGATGTTGTAGACACAGATGTTGTTGTCACAGTTGTAGACACAGTTGTTGTAGATACAGTTGTTATAGATGTAGTTGTTGTAGTCACAGCTGTTGTAAGCACAGATGTTGTAGACACATGTTGTAGACACAGATGTTGTAGACACGGATTTTGTAAACAGTGATGTTGTAGACACAGATGTTGTAGACATATATGTTGCAGACACAGATGTTGTAGACACAGTTGTTGAAGACACAGATGTTGAAGTCACAGTTGTAGACACAGATGTTGTAGACACAGTTGTTATAGATGTAGTTGTTGTAGTCACAGCTGATGTAAGCACAGATGTTGTAGACATGGATGTTGTAGACATAGATGTTGTAGACATGGATGTTGTAGACACAGTTGTTGTAGACATGGATATTGTAGACATGGATGTTGTAGACATAGATGTTGTAGACACAGTTGTTGTAGACATGGATGTTGTAGACACATTTGTTGTAGTCACAGTTGTTGTAGACATGGTTGTTGTAGACATAGTTGTTGTAGACACGGATGTTGCAGACATGGATGTTGTAGACACAGTTGTAGTAGACATGGATGTTGTAGACATAGATGTTGTAGTCACAGATGTTGTAGACACAGATGTTGTAGACATGGATGTTGTAGACACAGTTGTTGTAGACACAGTTGTTGTAGTCACAGATGTTGTAGACACATATTTTGTAGACATGGCTGTTGTAGACACAGATGTTATAGATGTGAATGTTGTAGACACAGTTGTTGTAGACATGGATGTTGTAGACACGGATGTTGTAGACATGGATGTTGCAGACATGGATGTTGTAGACATAGATGTTGTAGACACAGTTGTTGTAGACATGGATGTTGTAGACATAGATGTTATAGACACAGTTGTTGTAGACATGGATGTTGTAGACACAGTTGTTGTAGACATGGATGTTGTAGTCACAGATGTTGTAGACACAGATGTTGTAGACACAGTTGTTGTAGTCACAGATGTTGTAGACACAGATGTCATAGTCACAGATGTTGTAGAAACATATTTTGTAGACATGGATGTTGTAGACACAGATGTTATAGATGTGAATGTTGTAGACACAGTTGTTGTAGACACGGATGTTGTAGACACAGATGTTGTAGACATGGATGTTGTAGACACAGATGTTGTAGACATAGTTGTTGTAGTCGCAGATGTTGTATTCACAGATGTTGCATTCACAGATGTTGTAGACTTGGATGTTGTAGACATGGATGTTGTAGACACGGATGTTGTAGACACGGATGTTGTAGACACAGATGTTGTAGACACATGTGTTTTAGACACAGATGTTATACATGTGAATGTTGTAGACACAGTTTTTGTAGACACGGATGTTGTAGACACAGATGTTGTAGACACAGATGTTGTAGTCACGGATGTTGTAGACACAGTTGTTGTAGTCACAGATGTTGTAGACACAGTTGTTGTATTCATAAATGTTGTAGACACATGTGTTGTAGACACAGATGTTATAGATGTGGATGTTGTAGACACAGTTGTTGTAAACATGTATGTTGTAAACACAGATGTTGTAGATACAGATGTTGTAGACATCCGGTGTGCTGATGCCGAGGTAGCGGATTCAACCCCTACACTGCTCAATTGGCTTCTTGTCCTTGACTTGGGGATGTAAATTACAAGCACCTCAGAAGTCGGAGTGGGTTCGCCTGATGGCAAGGGACACTGGTAATAGGGAAAGCTAATCCACACGCAAAACCCAGTCCAGTGCTGCTGGAAGTTGTAGCACATATGCGGATTACACTTGAGGTTAAAGCGATCGAACACAAACAAAACAATTGTTATCTCATAATAACACGATGGCAATGTTGAAATCATAAAAAGAAGTAGAATAACCACAGTTGCATTATAACAAAATGGTTATCTCATAGTAACAGATGTTGGCAATGTTGGAATCATGAAAAAATTGTTATATCATAATAACAGATGATGGCAACGTTAAAATCATGAAATAAAGTGGAGTGATCACAGTTGCATTATAACAAAATGGTTATCTCATAATAACAGATGATGGCAATGCTGAAATCATGAAATGAAGTGGAATGACCACAGTTACATTATAACAAAATGGTTATCTCATAATAACAGATGATGGTAATGTTGGAATCATGAAAAAATTGTTATATCATAATAACAGATGATGGCAACGTTAAAATCATGAAATAAAGTGGAGTGATCACAGTTGCATTATAACAAAATGGTTATCTCATAATAACAGATGATGGCAATGCTGAAATCATGAAATGAAGTGGAATGACCACAGTTAGATTATAACAAAATGATTATCTTATAATAACAGATGATGGCAATGTTGAAATCATGAAAATAAGTGGAATGACCACAACATTATAACAAAATGCGAAGAAATAATAGTCCTACAAACAAGATCCTTGCTCGGCAAACAAACAAACATACTATCACACTACTCATTGTGTTAAAGGGAAATGTATAAAATAGTTTCGTTTTTAATTAAATCTCTCATTCACTTCACCATCGTTTGCCCATTTGTCACCCGCACCCTCTCTCTATCATTCTAAAACTTCAAGCACACTAAAAAAATATTTTCTGTTAGCGATGTTTCTAAATTAAAATGAAGGCCTATTAGGCATGTTTAGTCTGGCGCTGTATTGAAACACATTTAAAGTGCAATGTTTTTTCCTGGAAACTGAGTGCCAAATCTGAAAACAATACCCTCATTCTGCTGCACGACACCTTCGGCAAACTAATGTAACTCCAGGAGTTAACAAGCCAAACAGACGCTCTTCTAAGACAAGCAGTTCTGTTGGTCAATGGCTGACACTAGAGTATCGTCGGTGTAGGCAGAGGCAACATAAAACCCAGTGGTTTGACAGTCAGCAAGCGTCGTAGTGTTCATAGTCAGCTCTCTCTCTCTCTCTCTCTCTCTCTCTCTCTCTCTCTCTCTCTCTCTCGCTCTTAGCCAACCCGTCTGCCTGTTTGTCTCTGCCAACCTGCCTGTCTGTTTGTCTGTGTGTCTGCATCTCTCTCTCTCTCTCTCTCTCTCTCTCTCTCTCTCTCTCTGTGTGTCTCTCTCTCCGCCCGGCAGCCCATCTGTCTGTCTGTTTGCCTCTCTGTATCTCTCTCTCTCTCTCTCTCTCTCTCTCTCTCTCTCTCTCTCCTCTCTCTCTCTCTCAGTTACACTCTTGTTACGAGATATAATCTTTTGATTTAAAAAAAATGTCAAATTAACCCTCATGGAAAGACTGGCTGAGATGTTTTTGCCGAAGAACCATTGCTTTCTAATTGTATCACGCGTTCCCCTGATCACATGGATAGTGATATCTTCTGAGATCTAGCCTTCCCAGATTTTTTTTTTTTTTTTAAATTCGCATATCCTTTACAGGACATTGCTGTCAACAGCAGCATCTTTCAGTTGTCTGTTGATTTCTTGGCAAGATTACGCTCAGTAGTTTGCCATTGCTTTCTGAGCGGCCGGCTCAGTTATCCCGCAAGTCACCAGCGGGGGTAGAACCGCTTCCAGTTCTCGCCCGCTACGAGACTCTGCGTGATAAACGGAATTACGGAGAAAGTGGTGTAACCCCTCAGCCAGAGAGACCGGCCTTCCCTAGATTAGGGAGAAGAAAAAAAAGAAAACAAGATATACAGTGTGCACGTTAAAAATCCGACGGCAGTTAAAAATCATAAAGAGTAGGCCGTAAATCACCGCTATGGCAAATTTATTAGGAAAGATGGAAGGTAAATATGTTAAAAACAGGTCCAGACATCCACATAATACGTGATTTGTGCGTCTACTTACTTTATAAAATGAATTTTAGAAGGATGAGACGTGCATAACTGTAAAGTATGAAGGGAAAAGCAATATCAAGTAATCGGTTCTTGTATTAACGCGATCTTGAAATGATTTTCATCCCCCCCCCCCCTTCCTTGGAAACCCTAAAATTCCCCCCGGAGGGGGGGGGGAATTCCCCACCAGTTGAGAACCACTAGTCTAGAGGAAGCAAGCTTTACACAAATGCATGCAGAGGACGGACACACGGCGTATTGAGTTACATAACTAGGCGTGCACACTCTCCTTGAAAGAGAAACCAAGAAGAACTGGAAGACCCTTTGAGATAGTCCACCTACAATCCTAGGAGTGGCTAAGTAGACACGGCGCCCATAGCAAGCCCGAGATGTACCGATTTTATTCATATAATGGAAAGATTTCCGAAAGAATATCCAAGGATGCACATGACCCAATGCCTAGTCTTCTCGGCTAAGGGCGAAATAAATCAGAGAACCTACGTGCACCTTGCACGCGGTTAAAATCCCTCGGCACGTGGGAATGTCCAAGTGAAAGCCCAACAAGCATGACTTTTGCTCATGTGTCTTCGGTCCGAAAAATAATGAGCAATTCTACACACAACAAGAATATTTCTAGTATAGTTTGAGAGGAAATGGGCACTCCGAGGTAGATCTTTTCTTCTTCTTATTTTTTTTTGTCTTCTTGTTCTTGTTCCTCCTCCTCCTCCTCCTCCTCCTCTTCTTCTTCTTCTTCTTCTTCTTCTTCTTCTTCTTCTTCTTCTTCTTCTTCTTCTTCTTCTTCTTCTTCTTCTTCTTCTTCTTCTTCTTCTTCTTCTTCTTCTTCTCCTCCTTCTTCTTCTTCTTCTTCTTCTTCTTCTTCTTCTTCTTCTTCTTCTTCTTCTTCTTCTTCTTCTTCTTCTTCTTCTTCTTCTTCTCCTCCTCCTCTTCCTCACCCTCCTCTTCTTCTTCTTCTTCTTCTTCTTCTTCTTCTTCTTCTTCTTCTTCTTCTTCTTCTTCTTCTTCTTCTCCTCCTCCTCTTCCTCACCCTCCTCCTCCTTCTTCTTCTTCTTCTTCTTCTTCTTCTTCTTCTTCTTCTTCTTCTTCTTCTTCTCCTCCTCTTCCTCACCCTCCTCCTCCTCCTTCTTCTTCTTCTTCTTCTTCTTCTTCTTCTTCTTCTTCTTCTTCTTCTTCTTCTTCTTCTTCTTCTTCTTCTTCTTCTTCTTCTTCTTCTTCTTCTTCTTCTCCTCCTCCTCTTCCTCACCCTCCTCCTCCTCCTTCTTCTTCTTCTTCTTCTTCTTCTTCTTCTTCTTCTTCTTCTTCTTCTTCTTCTTCTTCTTCTTCTTCTTCTTCTTCTTCTTCTCCTCCTCCTCTTCCTCACCCTCCTCCTCCTTCTTCTTCTTCTTCTTCTTCTTGTTCTTCTTCTTCTTCTTCTTCTTCTTCTTCTTCTTCTTCTTCTTCTTCTTCTTCTTCGTCTTCTTCTTCTTCTTCTTCTTCTTCTTCTTCTTCTTCTTCTTCTTCTTCTTCTTCTTCTTCTTCTTCTTCTTCTTCTTCTTCTTCTTCTTCTTCTTCTCCTCCTCCTCTTCCTCACCCTCCTCCTCCTTCTTCTTCTTCTTCTTCTTCTTCGTCTTCTCTTCTTCTTCTTCTTCTTCTTCTTCTTCTTCTTCTTCTTCTTCTTCTTCTTCTTCTTCTTCTTCTTCTTCTTCTTCTTCTTCTTCTTCTTCTTCTTCTTCTTCTTCTTCTCCTCCTCTTCCTCACCCTCCTCCTCCTTCTTCTTCTTCTTCTTCTTCTTCTTCTTCTTCTTCTTCTTCTTCTTCTTCTTCTTCTTCTTCTTCTTCTTCTTCTTCTTCTTCTTCTTCGTCTTCTTCTTCTTCTTCTTCTTCTTCTTCTTCTTCTTCTTCTTCTTCTTCTTCTTCTTCTTCTTCTTCTTCTTCTTCTTCTTCTTCTTCTTCTTCTTCTTCTTCTTCTTCTTCTTCTCCTCCTCTTCCTCACCCTCCTCCTCCTTCTTCTTCTTCTTCTTCTTCTTCTTCTTCTTCTTCGTCTTCTTCTTCTTCTTCTTCTTCTTCTTCTTCTTCTTCTTCTTCTTCTTCTTCTTCTTCTTCTTCTTCTTCTTCTTCTTCTTCTTCTTCTTCTTCTCCTCCTCCTCTTCCTCACCCTCCTCCTCCTTCTTCTTCTTCTTCTTCTTCGTCTTCTTCTTCTTCTTCTTCTTCTTCTTCTTCTTTCTTCTTCTTCTTCTTCTTCTTCTTCTTCTTCTTCTTCTTCTTCTTCTTCTTCTTCTTCTTCTTCTTCTTCTTCTTCTTCTTCTCCTTCTCCTCCTCTTCCTCACCCTCCTCCTCCTTCGTCTTCTTCTTCTTCTTCTTCTTCTTCTTCTTCTTCTTCTTCTTCTTCTTCTTCTTCTTCTTCTTCTTCTTCTTCTTCTTCTCTTCTTCTTCTTCTTCTTCTTCTTCTTCTTCTCCTCCTCTTCCTCACCCTCCTCCTCCTTCTTCTTCTTCTTCTTCTTCTTCTTCTTCTTCTTCTTCTTCTTCTTCTTCTTCTTCTTCTTCTTCTTCTTCTTCTTCTTCATTCTTCTTCTTCTTCTTCTTCTTCTTCTTCTCCTCCTCCTCTTCCTCACCCTCCTCCTCCTTCTTCTTCTTCTTCTTCTTCTTCTTCTTCTCCTCCTCCTCTTCCTCACCCTCCTCCTCCTCCTTCTTCTTCTTCTTCTTCTTCTTCTTCTTCTTCTTCTTCTTCTTCTTCTTCTTCTTCTTCTTCTTCTTCTTCTTCTTCTTCTCCTCCTCCTCCTCTTCCTCACCCTCCTCCTCCTTCTTCTTCTTCTTCTTCTTCTTGTTCTTCTTCTTCTTCTTCTTCTTCTTCTTCTTCTTCTTCTTCTTCTTCTTCGTCTTCTTCTTCTTCTTCTTCTTCTTCTTCTTCTTCTTCTTCTTCTTCTTCTTCTTCTTCTTCTTCTTCTTCTTCTTCTTCTTCTTCTTCTTCTTCTTCTTCTTCTTCTTCTCCTCCTCCTCTTCCTCACCCTCCTCCTCCTTCTTCTTCTTCTTCTTCTTCTTCGTCTTCTTCTTCTTCTTCTTCTTCTTCTTCTTCTTCTTCTTCTTCTTCTTCTTCTTCTTCTTCTTCTTCTTCTTCTTCTTCTTCTTCTTCTTCTTCTTCTTCTTCTTCTTCTTCTTCTCCTCCTCTTCCTCACCCTCCTCCTCCTCCTTCTTCTTCTTCTTCTTCTTCTTCTTCTTCTTCTTCTTCTTCTTCTTCTTCTTCTTCTTCTTCTTCTTCTTCTTCTTCTTCTTCTTCTTCTTCTTCTTCTTCTTCGTCTTCTTCTTCTTCTTCTTCTTCTTCTTCTTCTTCTTCTTCTTCTTCTTCTTCTTCTTCTTCTTCTTCTTCTTCTTCTTCTTCTTCTTCTTCTTCTTCTTCTTCTTCTTCTTCTTCTTCTTCTCCTCCTCTTCCTCACCCTCCTCCTCCTTCTTCTTCTTCTTCTTCTTCTTCTTCTTCTTCGTCTTCTTCTTCTTCTTCTTCTTCTTCTTCTTCTTCTTCTTCTTCTTCTTCTTCTTCTTCTTCTTCTTCTTCTTCTTCTTCTTCTTCTTCTTCTTCTTCTTCTTCTTCTTCTCCTCCTCCTCTTCCTCACCCTCCTCCTCCTTCTTCTTCTTCTTCTTCTTCGTCTTCTTCTTCTTCTTCTTCTTCTTCTTCTTCTTCTTCTTCTTCTTCTTCTTCTTCTTCTTCTTCTTCTTCTTCTTCTTCTTCTTCTTCTTCTTCTTCTTCTTCTTCTTCTCCTCCTCTTCCTCACCCTCCTCCTCCTTCGTCTTCTTCTTCTTCTTCTTCTTCTTCTTCTTCTTCTTCTTCTTCTTCTTCTTCTTCTTCTTCTTCTTCTTCTTCTTCTTCTTCTTCTTCTTCTTCTTCTTCTTCTTCTTCTTCTTCTTCTCCTCCTCTTCCTCACCCTCCTCCTCCTTCTTCTTCTTCTTCTTCTTCTTCTTCTTCTTCTTCTTCTTCTTCTTCTTCTTCTTCTTCTTCTTCTTCTTCTTCTTCTTCTTCTTCTTCTTCTTCTTCTTCTTCTTCTCCTCCTCCTCTTCCTCACCCTCCTCCTCCTTCTTCTTCTTCTTCTTCTTCGTCTTCTTCTTCTTCTTCTTCTTCTTCTTCTTCTTCTTCTTCTTCTTCTTCTTCTTCTTCTTCTTCTTCTTCTTCTTCTTCTTCTTCTTCTTCTTCTTCTTCTTCTTCTTCTTCTCCTCCTCTTCCTCACCCTCCTCCTCCTTCGTCTTCTTCTTCTTCTTCTTCTTCTTCTTCTTCTTCTTCTTCTTCTTCTTCTTCTTCTTCTTCTTCTTCTTCTTCTTCTTCTTCTTCTTCTTCTTCTTCTTCTTCTTCTTCTTCTTCTCCTCCTCTTCCTCACCCTCCTCCTCCTTCTTCTTCTTCTTCTTCTTCTTCTTCTTCTTCTTCTTCTTCTTCTTCTTCTTCTTCTTCTTCTTCTTCTTCTTCTTCTTCTTCTTCTTCCTCTGCTGCAGCTGCTGCATTTGATCCCAAACTCCGCCCTGCGAGCATCGGTCCACAAACATCTCGCACTGAGCCTTTCTAGCTGTTCTATCTGTTGCATTGTCTTGAATGTCTTCCTTATAAATAGGCTACCACCTCTGTGTCTCCAACTCTCTTCTATTTCTATATTTATGTTGCCCTGCACCGTCAGTTAGACTGAAATGTTGACATCGCGTCTTTGATCTGGGGATATAAATTACAAGTACCTCAAAAGTCGGAGTGGGTTCGCCTGATAACGGGGGTGGGGGTGGAGTGGTACTAGTAATAGGGTAAGCTAACCCACACGACTCTGGTGATCGAGTGAAATGGTGAATCATGACCGCCCACGTTTACCGGCATGGCACATGATGATGGAAGCCAACATGCAAAAATCATTCCAATGTAGGACTAAGCTGGAGTGCAAACGAGCGAACTAAAAAATGTTACTCTGCGAATACCAGATGAATTACTTTCTTTGACCCCAATGTCTTTTCCTAATCTCTTGATTCACTGGCTTTGGTTTCGTTCTCTCCACGAGCGCCACTATTAGTGATTCTGTCAAGCCATTTAAATCTTATTTCCAGCATGAAGGACTAAAATAGCGTGACAGAAAAACTAACGTGGAGCTTAAATGACTCAGTGCCGAACAAAACGGAGGTTTGGACCAAACATAGTAAACAATCGAATGAAACAAGTATTATAATGTAAGTTTCCATTCACTGAGCATTGACATTGCAGAACACAATTCGAAACGAAACAAATAACACAATGATCCTAGTGTGGCGATATATCGTCCTTCTGTTCAAATGGGAGGTCTCATATGGCGATATATTATCCCCCGGTACTTAATCCATTAAGGAGGTAAGTAGACTGATTCCAGCAAGTCGAGGGATAGGGAAAGACGCTCTCGCCGGACACATTAAGACACTGACACTGAGAAAACGTGAGAATAATACAGCTAGAATGTCCTTCCACTGGAACCGACGGCACACACGAAATAGGGGGAGACCTGACATAAACAATGGAGAATAGGATTGGAGACAGAGATGAATATCGTTGGGAGGACATGAGACACGCTGAAGGAGACAGAGATGAATATCGTTGGGAGGACATGAGACACGCTGAAGGAGACAGAGATGAATATCGTTGGGGGGACATGAGACAATCTGAAGGAGACAAAGATGAATATCGTTGGGAAGACATGGAACAAGCTGAAGGAGACAGAGATGAATATCGTAGGGAGGACATGAGACACGCTGAAGGAGACAGAGATGAATATCGTTGGATGGACATGAGACACGCTGAAGGAGACAGAGATGAATATCGTTGGGAGGACATGAGACGCGCTGAAGGAGACAGAGATGAATATCGTTGGGAGGACATGAGACGCGCTGAAGGAGACAGAGATGAATATCGTTGGGAGGACATGAGACGCGCTGAAGGAGACAGAGATGAATATCGTTGGGAGGACATGAGACGCGCTGAAGGAGACAGAGATGAATATCGTTGGGAGGACATGAGACGCGCTGAAGGAGACAGAGATGAATATCGTTGGGAGGACATGAGACACGCTGAAGGAGACAGAGATGAATATCGTTGGGAGGACATGGAACAAGCTGAAGGAGACAGAGATGAATATCGTTGGGAGGACATGGAACAAGCTAAAGGAGACAGAGATGAATGTCGTTGGGAGGACATGGAACAAGCTGAAGGAGATAGAGATGAATATCGTTGGGAGGACATGGAACAAGCTAAAGGAGACAGAGATGAATGTCGTTGGGAGGACATGGAACAAGCTAAAGGAGACAGAGATGAATATCGTTGGGAGAACATGGAACAAGCTGAAGGAGACAGAGATGAATATCGTTGGGAGGACATGAGACACGCTGAAGGAGACAGAGATGAATATCGTTGGGAGGACATGGAACAAGCTGGAGGAGACATAGATGAATATCGTTGGGAGGACATGGAACAAGCTGAAGGAGACAGGGATGAATATCGTTGGGAGGACATGGAACAAGCTGGAGGAGACAGAGATGAATATCGTTGGGAGGACATGTGTCAGGGTCTTAAACTTGGCTCGCTAACCTAACACACGTGAGACAGTACAAGTACAACGTGATTTGACGTAAGACTCAACGACACACCGTTCAATGGATTTATTCACATATCAAATACAGAACGATGATCACAACAATATATATGTAATACTTCAATACACTTACATCTACCATACAGCTCACAAGTCTAACACTCAGGATGTTCAGACACTCGACTTTCAGCACAGAAAACCACACAACGCCTTTCTCTCATCATGCGTCCGTCCAAGTCCGCGTCCCAGAGCTGTCTGCCGCTAGTTCGCCACTTGCCTCCCACCTCAGGTGGCTTCACGAGGCATGCGTGCGTTTAGCGTCGTCCTGGCCTGACCGCTGGTCGTTCGTCAGCCAGCAATCTTGCAGGCCGGTAACTACCACTCGCCTGGCGGCGTAACGAAGTTGCTGCCTCCCTGCTGGGAGCTAAGTCGCCTGGCGGGCGTAACGATGTCACTGCATCACTGTACCCTTTCTGGACTCTGACACGCTCCCCCGGCAAATTCATGAAAGATGTCATCTTTCATGTATAATATATGTACATACTGGGTTAATATTCTAACCTTGTCAGAGTCTACCCTTCTGTTGTTATATACATTAGTATCAAAATACAAATAAATACACATATGCCATAGAAATATACAAGAAATGGAAGTTGCATTCAACGACATGTGGTGTTCAACCTTTAACACCTGTCAGGTTTCATCCTCTCGATGGCTGATTACCTCAATTGCATTAATGACCCAGTCAGATCGGTAGTACCAGCTTCACGCATCTACCTCGCAGCAAACCAAAAAAAAACGTAATAATATGGTTCTTGAAACAAAAACCATCTAGCTAGACCGAAATACGGCTTTTTATAAGTCGTATAAAACGCTCAAACCCTGACCTTATTTGGCCAGTAGCTCTTGTGTTGGTCTGCAATGTCGGCAACCCTCTGCCATGCCCAGTAGATGGCTACCTGTTGTGTCAACAATCTGGCAACAACATGGCTATTTACACGCAACACATTACTGAATACATTTCAAATTATGGCCCTTTGTGTAATGTTGTAATAACAAATAAATGACAGGGAAATAATTTTCACATTAATGAAATACAATAATTTACAATCATTATTCTATTTCTTAGCGTCATTGCTTGACGTTTCTTCATATTAACGAGAAAAAGTCGGTAATATGAATACATTAATCAAGATATGATTCTAAGATTACACTACAGAAATATATAAACACACAATTCGTGTATTTAACTTTGTTGATTCCTAAAGATTTTAGAATCGTCATAGATTTTTAAACTTTTATTTGTCGTCTGCTAATTTTGCTCTAAATTTCTAACTAATCCGGAAGTACACACGAACAATAAAATCAGCTGATGTTAAGCTTGCAGAACACACTTGTTCCGGTCTGATGTAGTTACGGAAAGTACAATGTTCTCACAGTTCATGTGTTGGATGTTTCACTACAAAACCTTCTGGATTACGATTGACTGTTCATGTGTTGGATGTTTCACTACCGAACATTATGGATTTCGGTTCACTGCAATGGTGTAGCTGTCACTGTTTAGTTTACACGTTCACACACGTCTTTAAAATATCCCTGGAATGTTCCACACGCAGATGTCACTGTCAAATTGGATAGTTCGCTTAAGGTAAGTTCTTGAGCGAATGTGACACTGTTTTTGTTCGTAATATATACAATTAATAAAGTTCGCTTTCTACCACATACTACACAATTATACACGACAATCACTACATGAATTAGTAAAATAAGAACACTATATATAATGGGAGTAACCCCTATCACATCACATTGTATTGTACTTTTTGCGTATTATGACCATTGGAGATGAGAAGTCTGATTGGGATCGTCTTATGATGTTGTTTTTCTCTAAGTTGATGATCTCCTGATGTAAATGTTCTTTGTAATGTAATGGAATGGAATATGGTCTGCATCTTATGGGTATGTTTGATGTGAGTGTGATATGATGCTGTACTAATTCTGTTTGTCCTGGGTTGTTGGAAAAGATGGTGTTGTACTGTTGTATAAGCTGTTTGCAACTGTTTGTCTCTGCTTGAGTCAACTTTGGGTTGATTTTGATCTCCTTCAAGCAGTTTGTCGTGTCTAATGCAGGTGTTGGAATTTCGTCACTAGCATCGTCGTCTTCGTGATCTATTATCACTGTACAAGCTGTCGTATCGTCTTATTCGTTGTCTCTGTTGTGGTATGGTCTTAGCATATTTATGTGGAATATTTTGTGTTTGTCTTTTATTTGGATTTCGTAGTCTACAGGTGAAATCTGTCTCGTCACTTTAAAAGGTCCCTGCCAAGAATCAGTCAATAAGTGTCTGTCACTAGGTAGTAGAAGAAGAACGTCCTGTCCAGGTGTCAACGTTATTGTCCTGTTACCTGTGTCAGCATACTGTCTATAAGTGGCACCAGATAATTTTAGTGCATTCTTTGCAATAACACAAGATTTGATGATTCTTTCACGCAATGATGTAACATATACGTATGATGATATGGGTTTAAGTACTGGAGTAGAGTCAGTTAACATTTGGTGATAAATGGTCAATGGGCCCCGTGGTTTGGCACCATAGATAAGTTCAAAAGGAGAGAAACCGGTACTAGAATGTGGTACCTCGCGATAAGCAAAAAGGATAGCTGGTAGATATAAATCCCAGTTATTGGGGTGCTCTTGCGTTACTTTTGCAAGCATGTGCTTTAGATCCCCGTTAAATTTTTCTATTACTCCACTACTGTGAGGATGGTACGGGGAATTGAAACATTGCTTCACTCCCAACGTTTTGGTGAAAGCTTGGGTAGATGCGGCAATAAACTGAGTGCCCCTATCAGATTGGATAGTATCTGGAAAACCTATCCGAGAAAAAATATGGAAGAACACTTCCATTATATCATTGGCAGTAATGTTCTTTAGCGGAATAGCTTCTGGCCAGCGACTACATTGATCAATGACAGTTAGAATATATTTATTCCCTCTAGTTGTTGTATGGTTAAGAGGGCCCACTATGTCGACAGATAGTTTTTCAAAAGGTCGACTGGCTAAGTCAGTAACTTGCAACTTTGCCTGTGGGGTGTTTACCTTTTTTTTACCAGTTTCTGGCAGGTGTCACAACTTCTGCAATATTCTTTAATGTCATTGCAAAATTTTGGCCAATGAAACTGTGTCAGTAACCTTGATCTGGTCTTAACGTATGCCATATGCCCTGCAAGAGGTATATCGTGGGCAAGATGTAAGGCTTGCTTGCGATAATTAGTTGGCAAAACAGTTTGCTCTGTTGTATTGTCACCTCTGGTATAATACCTGGTGAGTATATCATTTTTCACAGCAAAATGCCATTTTGCATTCTTGGTTACCTTTGGCTTTTGGCCGATCAGATTAAAGTATTTTGACAATGAAGGATCAGCTTTTTGAGCTGTTACAAACGTTTCCTTCATAGTGTTAGTAGGTAGTGATACTGGGTTAAGCATTTGTATAGCCTCAGTTTGATTCATTTCATCTTGCACTCTAGCAGTAGATCTAGTTACTGCGTTCACACATTCAATGATATCAGATGGTGATGGAACAATGTTATCAATGATGTCATGAGAACTTAGTGCTACATTAGCTACCATACATTCAATAGGTGGTGTGACATTTTCAATGATGACATTGGATGGTGATGTTATGTTATCATCAATACACATAGATGTTATGTCATGAGGTTTATCATTCACCTCTGGTAAATTTCCAATAATTACATCAAACACTGGGTTTGTTAATGCAGCGCACTTTACTTTCCCAGTGAGGAAAGGTGTTTCAATATATGCCCATGCTAATGGGTATTTCTCAATATTGCCTGAGAATGTTCTGCATGTTACGTGCCTGCCTGTATAGTCTGTAGGCATTATGAACGTTCTCTTCAGACCAATAAGTGAACTGCCCGTGTCGCGAAGGACTGTAGCTGACTTGCCATTCACATATCCGTGATGGACGATTATCTTGCCTTTTGAATCTACTACCAAATTAGCTTCTTCATTGGCAATAGGGATGGCGTGACCGCATGTTAAAATACCATCTTCATAAAAGGTGTTACAAACAGAGCATTTATTTGCGCTAAACATGTCAAAAGCCTGTGCTGAGTTCACATGATGTTTCTCTGGTTGTTCTTCATCTGACGACGAACTATCAAACAAGGCGGCATTTGCTTTGTTGGTCATTTGCCTGCCTTTACAATCTTTCCGATGGTGTCCGTACGCCTTACAGAGGAAACATTTACGCAAACTTCTGAAGGATTTACGCTCCTTATCTTGTCTGTTTACCATGTTTAGTAGGTAAGTATGGTATCCTGGGTGTTTATCGCACATTTCATTCTGATGATGTGAAAATGTACAATAAGTACAGTGATTAAATTTCTCAGAGGTAGGCCTATGAGGTTTCTGCCTACTGTAGGGTTTGTCATAGTTAGCCGCTGCTACAAAATTAATGTCAGTAGCTTCAGTGGCAAAACAATGTTTGTTGGCTGTGTAATACGCCGAACCACGTCTCTCAATCTCATCTACACTAGTGCATTCATTCTCTTGCAAAAATTTTGAAAATGCTGATGGAATGGATGAAATGATTTTATCTTTAATGATCAGATCTTCTAGTCTCTGATAATTTTTGTCAATTTTAGCTGCTGAAGTCCATTTGGTAAATATATCTCGGACTAAGCAGAGGTAATCAGAGAACGTTTGAGTCGGTTTTGGGCTCAACTTACTGAATTGTTCTCTGTAACCTGCCTCATCTAACATAAAATGTGCCATAATCTTAGATTTCAGATAATGGTAATCTTTTCTGAGGTCTTTGGGGATGGTTTCAATGACTTTAAGAGGTTCCCCTGATAAACTCCTCATATAAACAATATTCCATTCAGACAGTGGAACTTGGTAATGTTCCATTAACGTTTCAAAATTTTGGGTAAAGGCTGCGATGCAGTCACCCGAGGTATAATTACGTACAATACCTTGATATTTCTTGTACTGGTTTTCTTTCTCCAGTCTCTCAGATTTCTTAGACTCTTTGTTAATGGCAGTCTCAGTGTCAAGTTGTTTCATCTTTAACTGTAACTCCAGTTCTTCTCTCTTACTCTGAGCTGCTATTTCTGCCTTCTTTAGTTCACTATCTATCTCAGCTTGCTTTGTCTTTGCAGTCAGTTCTAATTCGGCTTGCTTTGTCTTTGCAGCCAGTTCTGCTTCTGCTTGCTTGGCAGCTCGTTCTGCTGCTCTTTCATCGCGTTCATTAGCTTTCTCCTGTACTAGTAGGTATTCAGAGTATTTCTTTTCACTCCATTTTGTTAATTCATCACCTGTCAACTGTAATTTTATCCCCATATCAATGAAATCAAATAATGAAGACATGATGAAAAATGTCAATGAAATACCAGCCACACAAAATATGTTATAAATGGTTAGTAAGGAACAATTTACAATTGATTTATATTGACAATACGTGCCTAAAATTGCATCCTTAAAGTAAATGAAAAGAAAAATATACTCAAGTGCCCTGGATGCGGTGAAGAAAGGTTGGAAATCGGGCTAGGAACTGTAGGGTCGCTACTTCAAAAACACAAATGACCTCTACGGCAAGGTTTCGGATGGTACGGAAAACCTGCTTTGTTTTTGGAGGAAAATAAGTTAGCGTCTATTTGTTGGTGTGTGCCTGCTTGTCACTAAGTGTTGATTAGGTTTGTATGGCGTTGAGTGTAGTTGTAGGTCGTAAGTTTGTCCGTCAGCAATTTTTTTTCAAAACAAGTTACTTTCTTTCCAAAACTTTTTGCGTTCCACAAACTCAATGCACAAAGACAATCTACATGTATCTCAACACTCTACAACATTGATGACACATCACTTACATCAAGATGACATTTAGTAAGGACATAGACATCAAGTTTACAAGATGGCGACAAGGTCAAAATGGCGACAAGATCACAATGTCGACAAGGTCAAAACGGTGACAAGTTTCACAAATCACAACTGTTTTACACGCTTACAAGATCAAACAATATGTATGCACTGTACGTTTACAAATAGTCTTACACATGTTTAAATAATGTAGTAATAAATCAAAATGAGCCTTCCACGATCACATTTACATGTACTACAAAGTTTGACAAAAATTCTAAGTTCACAAACTCTAGTTTTAAATCGTTAATCACATAAACACGTTCATTTCAAAGCCGGACGAATGCCACCACGTCCACACATGTCAGGGTCTTAAACTTGGCTCGCTAACCTAACACATGTGAGACAGTACAAGTACAACGTGATTTGACGTAAGACTCAACGACACACCGTTCAATGGATTTATTCACATATCAAATACAGAACGATGATCACAACAATATATATGTAATACTTCAATACACTTACATCTACCATACAGCTCACAAGTCTAACACTCAGGATGTTCAGACACTCGACTTTCAGCACAGAAAACCACACAACGCCTTTCTCTCATCATGCGTCCGTCCAAGTCCGCGTCCCAGAGCTGTCTGCCGCTAGTTCGCCACTTGCCTCCCACCTCAGGTGGCTTCACGAGGCATGCGTGCGTTTAGCGTCGTCCTGGCCTGACCGCTGGTCGTTCGTCAGCCAGCAATCTTGCAGGCCGGTAACTACCACTCGCCTGGCGGCGTAACGAAGTTGCTGCCTCCCTGCTGGGAGCTAAGTCGCCTGGCGGGCGTAACGATGTCACTGCATCACTGTACCCTTTCTGGTCTCTGACACATGGAACAAGCTGGAGGAGACAGAGATGAATATCGTTGGGAGGACATGGAACAAGCTGAAGGAGACAGAGATGAATATCGTTGGGAGGACATGGAACAAGCTGGAGGAGACATAGATGAATATCGTTGGGAGGACATGGAACAAGCTGGAGGAGACAGGGATGAATATCGTTGGGAGGACATGGAACAAGCTGAAGGAGACAGAGATGAATATCGTTGGGAGGACATGGAACGAGCTGGAGGAGACAGGGATGAATATCGTTGGGAGGACATGGAACAAGCTGGAGGAGACAGGGATGAATATCGTTGGGAGGACATGGAACAAACTGAAGGAGACAGAGATGAATATCGTAGGGAGGACATGAGACACGCTGAAGGAGACAGGGATGAATATCGTTGGGAGGACATGGAACAAGCTGCAGGAGACAGAGATGAATATCGTTGGGAAGACATGGAACAAACTGAAGGAGACAGCAACAGACAGGACAACTTGGAGTGAGTTGAATAAGTGCCTGTGTTACAATAGGAGAGAAAGGACAGCAACAGAGGAAGCTTCCTGGCATGCATTAACTATCAATGTTTGTAATTTATCAGTACAGTACTTGATTTTTGCCGTGTTTAACACATCTGCATTTTCATAAAGGCAATGAACGAATCACTAAAAGCGAGAAGTAGACAGTGAGCTTTACTAGAAGACAATTACATGTGACAACATGAACGTTGCGGCTACAGTCTTCGTCAGTACAGAATTAGCAATCACAAACCGACACAACTAAATGAAAAACACTGCATGAAAATATAAATATAGAAGTTACTTATCTGATTTCTTGTTGTGGATTGGACACGTATTTCAAATGCTCGCGTATATGATTACAATCGTAATTATTCATGCAGCAGTACTCATTTTGGGAGCCGCGGTAGCGTAGTGGTTACACGTTCAGCCTGGGGTTGAGTACCATAACCTGTAGAGGACACGCAACTAACTTTGTATTACTTTAGGGTTACTAACATTCCGGACATAAACCACATCCCCGTGCTCACTTGTTTGTGTCTGGTCTTGGTATTAAGGGTTCATAATTCGCTGGCATAGAGGTAGAGTGACTAAGTGGTGTGTCGTCCATGGCTAGTCCGCGCAGACAGGGTTCAATTCACTGGTGGGCTGTTTACAAAATAAGAAAATGGTGATTTACGCTAGGGCCTCCGGTGATGCTGGGGTAGGAGCTCAGATGTATAACATTCTCGGATAAGTGCAAAAATTCAAAGGACGTGACGGTAAAAACCTCTTGGAATACTGGAAATAGAGTAAATCAGTTCGAATAGACGCTGCCCAGGTAAAATTTCACAGTGTTAAATCCTACCATCGAAAGAATATAGAAAGCATGTGTACGGAGTTAGCGTACAATGCTGAGATTCACTTTCTGGAGGAGACTGGAGCCCTTACAGAGATATCCAAATACAATGATAACGATCATTCACAACAAGTTCTGCAGCCAAACAATAGTATTTATTATTTACAGATAACGATGTTAGCAGAATTCCAATTACAACAATTTTCCCCAATAGCCGGCCCTACGTAATGGACTCCCACTTAGTAGTAATGAAATTTTAACTGCACGAGTAACCAGAATAATCATTACAATTAGGATTACCTTACAGCTGTTACAATAATGTACCTTCCGATCACATGAATCATATATAATACCACTCCGAAAGATGGAGTTATGTGAGCCAAAAGATCACTCTACCGTGCAGCGCAGACAACGCTCATAGCATATTATCATGTATCAATATGCAATCTCCATCAGATTCCTTTTATCCCATTTTTCACTCGGCGTGTAACGTGACGCCTATTATTCCCCCATCTTTGCAATGTGGATTGTGTCGCGTCGGCTGATTGTTATGTGATTGTATCTTCTCTCCGGCACTATACCGTACCGTATATGTACACTCTATTACATGAATGATGGGTATAGTTGTATCAGTCATTTCAATTATTATACTTTAGCAACCCCGTACCGTGCATGTATACGCTATTATATGAAATATGGTTCTAGTTGTATCAGTCATTTTAATTACTTTAACTAAAAAGCAAGAAACGAGTCGTGGCAGGTTAGATGCCAGCTCTCACCGTTCGCTATGGGAGGGAAAGATTAACCTCTTATGCCTCCGGGCACTCATTCGTTCCTTCATTCAGTAGCATGTCCTTTGCAGAATCTCGCTCCTATAACAACCTTCCGGAAAACCTCTCGATCATAAGCATGATGCCCCGCGTCCGATACACCCATCTACCGATCATCCGCTACATCTTGCACCCATCTTCTCTTTGGCCTTCCTCTTCCTCTCTTCCCAGGCATATACCCCTCCATTATTGTTCTCTCCAAACTTTCGTGACGTTTCAAGTGACCAAAATATTTCAATTTTCTTTGTTTTATCGTCTTTAATAGCCAACCTTCTTCAATATTCAGCTCGTGAAGTATGGATGCATTTGTTCGTTTCTGTATCCAAGATATTCTTAGAACTCGTCTATAACATTTATATTCAAAGGTATTTATGCGCTGCTCAGCTTGTTTAATAAGTATTCAGGTCTCACGTGCGTATGTTGCAACGGGAAAGATGCATGCTCTGAAAAATTTGATTTGTGTAGTTCTGTCTGTTTCTATCCATTATTTATTCAGTTGTTTTAGTCTTTGAAGAGTTAAGGTTTCTCGGCAAGTTTTGCAGAAGGTAGTTTGCCATTGCTTTACTTCTGGGCAGTGACTGCACTAGCCGGTGGCCATAGCCATTGTCTCTACTGATGAGATCATCTGCCTATCGCCGCAGAGTGCAAAACCATAACTAACAACAATCTGTCGGCTGCTCTCACACTCCATCCACCACCTGCTTCCATGGCTTCACGTAACCCTGATGGGGGTGGGAGGGATCTTCACCTTGCCCAAGGTAACACAGTAGACTAACGGGCACTCAGGCCTACAAAATATATTGGCCCAAACGCTTCATATGCCCACAGCGGGGTCCTGCTCCTAGACCTGCCTTATTTATTTGTTTATTTATTTTCAAAGAGGGCCTCTTGGTGTAATGGTTATGACGTTACTTTGGCAATGGCATGAATGTGGTCGGACACGGGTTCGATGGCCACCTATTCCCCCCGTGCACTCTGGCGTATAACCTGTGATGGTCCTAACACGTCACATGTCGCCGTTATTTCTTCTGTTTAAATCCAGTCTAATAAATGTGTGTGTGAGGGGGGCAGGGGGGGGGGGGTGAAGCATGAGCAGTACTCAGAAGATAGTGTTCTACACCCACTTCAAGCTTCTGTATCAAAGTAAATCGCAGCGGCTGGTCAGTCACTCATCTTATCTCATCTTGTTCCTCTTGTACCTTGCGGTGTCGAGGTGAAGCATAAACAATGGGAGAGTGCCTTTTTTGGGGGCTACATATATCACGATTCCGTTGGATTCTGTTATTTCCTCTGTCCATCGTTTACAAGTTCGGCCTCTTCTTCTGGTTCCGTTTTGTCTATCAGTATCTTACTATATTGTGATCGATTACAAACTTTAGGTCATTGCCTGTTATTTAGGGGTTAGTGAAACACAGTTTTACAATATCCGAACATACCGAAATGAGAGTTAGAAATCCCAAGTGTCATGGGACTAGAACACGAACATCTACGCACTGCAATGGATACTATGCATCATGCATAGCAAAAGCTGATCGCAGACGAAGAAACAGAAGAATCCGCAAGCTATTGGCAGTATATCGCTTTGCATTGATCTCGGTGATAGAAGCGTCGACCACCCAGAAAGCAATGGAAAGCTCCTGAACTAAACTTGTCTAATAAATCACACACAGCTAAGGTTGATTACAACGTCTTGTGAACGACATGCAACTAACTTGAACTAACTGTAACCATTGTGCGCGATCAAACCCCTACCCCGTTCGCAAACGTGAACCCTAACCCTAACTTTAGCCATTGTGCGCGATCAATCCCCTATCCCGTGCGCAAAAGTGAACCCTAACCCTAACCTTAACCTTAACCCTATGTTTAGCTATTGTGGGCTATCAAACCCCTACCCCGTTCGCAAAAGTACAAACATGAAAAAGACTTTTACACTTTTGAAGGCGTATTGGGTATATGGTGCTCGCCCCGTATTTGTATAGACCAACCAACACTCGAAGGGTCATGCGGTCAGGGTTACGCCGGCACCGTCACCGTCCCATATCATTTCCTGGTGCCCATTTCAAGCTGGGTCGATCAAGGAGCCCAGGTCAATGTTTACAATCTGCTTCGATGACGAGTCGACCCCATGACCTCCATGCCAGTAGAGGAGCATCTAGCTAAAACTCTACTGCAGCACCCACTGTCTCTGTGACAATTAGAACCTGGCTGTTTAATGACATATTTTTGGGAACACTTGAAGCTAACTAGTCAAAGAAATGTACGTGGGGGATTCAAATGAAAACCTTAAATGTTCTGTGTTCTTTTTCGTTGCGAGTTAATATATTCTGAAGAACAAAAAAAGTAAAGAAACAATATATCATGTTTCGATGTAATCACCACTGCGATCAATGCAAGTCCTCCAGTGCCGATAAAGTGCTTGGATTCCGGTAGAAAAAATTCTCTGGGGTCATTATTCGGTGTGCCTAACCAGGTCGTCAAAAGTCTGTCACAGAAGTCACGCCGGTTTGAACGTCCTACTCCACAAATTCACATTCTGGACTGACAGACATGCATCACTATACTGGACCTTCATTCACCGATGAACTTTAATAGGTTTTATTCCTTCATTGATTAACAAAATAAAGAGCGCTGCTCCTCTATGGTGCATATCAAAAGTGGGGCGACCATCTTTAAACTGTCATTATGACGTCACCGTGTTCATCTGCACCGTGATATCACGTGCTTAACAATCTTGACACCCTTAACAACAGTATTGACAGGTTACAAGACTATGGCATGGTTATTGTAATTTCTATCACGCTTTTTTAGGTTTTCATTTGAAGCTCCATCGTGTTTGGGGAAACTCCATGTATTTCCCAACTAGAGGGAGATTTCAGCGGCGACGTTGTTTTTCCGCCTGGCTCGCGCTTCTAATGTTGTGGGTTTGTTTCTGGACTCTGTCACTCGTTTCACGAGTGCAATTTTCTTGGCTCCGTATCGGAAGAAAGGTTTCTAAACCAACCTCACTCCGATGGATGTCATATCATTTCAGAACCAAGGCGACCTATCAACAATGAATCGAGTTAGGAATTAAAACCCACCATCTTCCAACCAGTCATCAACAAACCAAGCAACCATCTAAGCAATCATCCAACAAAAACAACCACAAAAAAGGCAATCAAACAAAGCAATGTCGCATTTTGTTCAGTCAAATTCTAAAAACTGCTTTAAAAATTGAGGGCAATATTTGATTTGAAAACCAGTTATAATATTCACCTCTAATAGAGGAGTGTAACAAAGTCAATGATCGGATAACCCAGACAGTATTATGTGACAATAAAAGAGAAATATGAACTTGAAAACCAACCATGTGTCAATATTGCAAGATGAGATTACAATGCTATATCATGTTGCCGTCAATCTTGTATTGTGCCAATGTGCACCGGAAAATAGCTGTCAAATTTGTTAACATTTGCGAGAAAAATGTTAGCTATGTTGCAGCGTACATAAAGAACTAAAGAATATTGCAATGCCTCCGTGGACTATTATATTTTAGAATAAATGAATCAATATATATATGAAGACATAACACAGACTAGGGATTCATAATAATTTGCAGACATGTGAAAATGATTTTATCACGGCGCCGTCGTGGTTATCAGATAACACTTCTGATAGAATAAGAATGATACAATTTGTGAAAAGAATGTACAGACTGTGCCAATAGTGAATGTGTACATTCGAACTCCAGACTCCCAGAGTCAGACCAGATTACAGAATTATGATGACACAGCGACGTTGTGGACCAACCACAGGCGCTGTTTGTGCATCTGGGAGAAAACAGGAAATGGATTTGTAAACCGTTAACGAATATCCTCACAGTTGTGGGGAAATGGTATCTGCCAGATGAAAAGCTCAATTTCAACAGTTCAAGACGTCCATTACAGAATATGAAAGATGAAAATGAATGCACGCCGGAGGTATGGCTGAGAGGTGTCGATGTCTGCATCCGGGTCACAAGTTTTCGGGTTACCATTGCGTAATTTGACATATGAAAATGAATGCGCGTCGAAGGCGTGTCTCGGAGGTGTCGATGATTACATCCGGGTCAAAAGTTAATTGATACCAATGCAGAATATGAAAGATGAAAATGAATGCACGTCAGAGGCGTGGCTAAGAGGTGTTGGTATCTGCATCCGGGTCAAAAGTTATCAGGTTACAGAATATGGCTACCATTTTATAAGAACAATTAGCTTCTTACGATATAACACCACCCCAAGGTTGTATATAAAGAATTGATCTCACGTGATATTAAACTTTTCAAGGTTTGTAAGAAATATTGGTTTCTACTTACTACTTACGAAGATTTTATAGGAACTATTGGTTCCTAATTATATAAGACTTATCCAACATTATACAAGAACTTGACTGACCGACTGACTGACTAACTGACTTGACAGACACTATGTAACAGAGCGGTCTAGTACAAGAGATTAGTGTACCAGGGGTCAGCATGCTCTATAGTTCCTCAAAAACAACAGACCAATGCTTTCGGGTTAGGTCGAAGAACTAATAACAAATGCGCAATTGAGTAGAAGAGTAGAAGATGTCAACTAAGTTTATTACGATTGGTCGGTAGAAATAATCAAATTAGTACGTAGAGAACACAGCAGTATGTGAGTCTCGATCATTCTCCTAATCAATCTTGTCCACACAAAAAAAAAACATGTCAGGTTCCAGAAGAGCATTTCGAAACTAGAATATTCGAATTGCATACCAAAAGTAAGTGTATTTAAGACACGAGAATTATTATTGACAATATAGATAAAAATTGTTTGCATATCCTTTAAACGACATTGCTGTCAACATCAGCATCGTTCAGCTGATTATTGATTTCTTGGCAAGATTACGCTCAGTAGTTTGCCATTGCTTTCTGAGCGGCCGGCTCACATACCCCGTAAGTTACCGACGCGATTCGAACCACTGCTGATTCTCACCGTCGTCACGTTACTTACGAGAGTATACGAGATAACGGAGAAAAGTCTAGAATATAGATAGAAGATGATTACTGAGATAGAGAATGATGATAATTCAGCGGGGTTGTTGTTGTTGTTGACGAGAGAATACTACGGGAGATAGGTAATAGTGAGCAGATTGGCTGGTGTAACGTGCGCGTGTTTATGCAAAAGTGGGGTGAATGGACGAATTAAGAATTTTACAATACTATCAAGGCGAACTGGGTCAGAGAAGAATATGCGGATGTTAGGTCAGAAAGGTGGAGGAAGGAATTCCAAAACAAAGGTGGGCCCTAAACACAATGGAGGGTATAAAACGGAGATGTCAGTCTAAGTCACGAAGGCACAGAGAAAACGTGATAGTAGACTAAGGGACAAAGGAAAACTCAGAAATGTTATGTTGGAGCAATTTAGATTGGGGTTAAAGGGGTTAAATGATGTTTCTTAGGAGGTCCCGGGAAGAGTGAATAAAAGAGAAGTCTGGGCAAATTGGTGAGAGTTGAGTTGTGGCGGAGTTAGGGACAACTCCGACTGGTGGTTTTGAATCAGTGGAATTCTGGGGCTAAGGGAGGAAGCATAGCCCGATCGTGGAGTTTGAGTCAAGTCAGGAAGACTTAACGGGGACAGCTGATTCTGAGGCTAAGTATTGAAGACTTAGTCAGGCTTTCAGCGGCAGTTGATTTTGGGCTGGATGAGGGACACCAGCCAAGATAGTGACATTCAAAGTTGAGTAGTGGCGGAGTTAAGGACAACTCTGACTGGTAGTTTTTAGAGAAGGGAGTTCTGAGCTCTAGACCAGTGAGGGGAGCTGAGTCCAGAGAGAGGAGACTCGGGGGAGGTGGTTAGATTCACAGACGGAGAAGAGTCCGTAACAGTGTATTGTGCGAAGCCAATAGACGGCAATAGTGTGGTCGCAGAAGCTTACTGTGTTATATGATAATCTGAGTGTGCTGGACGTGTGCAGATGCAATCTAGATATATCTCACTATTGAGTGTTCCTGGAAAGTGTTATAGCATCACGTTTGTTTCGAATTAAAATATTGTGTGCGCAGGATGGTGTTATATATTGATTCATCGTTGTTGATCAGTCGTCTGACACAATATTCACACTGACATCCTCTAGACACAACCACAGCCACTTCTATATGTCCATAACTTTGTGACAGCTGGAACTGCCAGGATAGGAGCCACAAACCAGCTGTAGGACGTACTAAAATATTATTCGCTATAAGATCACGGAACTGACGCTCATAGTTCAATTGATCACAAATGCCACATTAGCTGTAATTGTTGTGTTAATTCAGCAGAGCAATGCCGACTTTTCTATTACGTTAATAAACATAGAACAAACACATCTTGTGGTGTACACATTTTGTTTAACTGTGGGCAACCATTTGTCATTCATTTGAGTTGATTTTACTTACATCCGCACACTGTGATTGTCCCACAAATAGTGGCTAATTGTGACTGTGCACAAATAGCAATTAAGTTTATTGACTGTGCAACAACTAGTTTGATAAGAACTTAAGGTTTGTAGTGGTATCAAACTTCTATAAAATTATACACGAAATATTGACTTCTGACGAAATGAAGCGCCCCTAACATTTAAATATAAGATAGATACATTGGTTTCAAATAATTTCACACTTCACTTTTTTTTTAAACGAGAAATATGTGTTTATAATTATATCACTATTTAGCAACATGTTAGAAACAAATTAGTTCATAAGGATATCAAACATCCCGAACATTGAACATAAAATATGGGCTTCTACTGATGTCAAACTTCCCCATGATTTTACAAGAACTATTCAAGTCCAGCATACAAACGGTCATTTGAAGTACGCTTCAGCTCAGTCTAAATATAACAGAAGTGACTTCAAGATAGTTGTATAATCTTCATCGTGGATAAACACAAATAGAGGTTCCCTATGGTCTAAAGTGTTCCCGCTTCCCAGAACGTTTTGGCTACTGTACCTTCCTTACATACTCATAAGGCGAGCTAACATGGGTCACAGCTCTCAAGTGTCTTTCTCCTAATGTATATATGTATATATATGCTATGAGGCATCTTAAATACATGTACTAGCACTTTGCCGTCTTGACAGGCGACAGCT
This sequence comes from Cepaea nemoralis, assembly GCA_014155875.1. Classification (NCBI taxonomy): domain Eukaryota; kingdom Metazoa; phylum Mollusca; class Gastropoda; order Stylommatophora; family Helicidae; genus Cepaea; species Cepaea nemoralis. Next base: position 153,550 of record JACEFZ010012465.1, read on the forward strand.
ATTGTGCTTTAAAAATAGGTATAATAAGCTATTAATAGCACATAGCCTGGGCTGAATTGTAAAGGCCACGTATTGCCCATGCAGCATGATCCCTCTCTCGGCCTGCCTAGTTTACTACAGTTTAAAGGTAACACCACTACATCTGGAACAAAATAAGCTACAGACGTTGCCGGATTAGCAAACCAATGCTCTGGCAATTTTTTAGGCATGTTATGAGAAGAAATGGCTTGGAGAACTTGGTAACAACTGGCAAGATCGAAGAGAAGAGACCAAGGGGAAGACAGAGAACTAAATACCTGGATGGATTGGCCACATGGCATGGTCGAGACAGGAACACAAAGCTGATCCACGACTCTGGTGATCGAATGAGATGGCAGAACATGACCGCCCACGCTTACCGGCATGGCGCATGATGGATGGATGGCTCTGACTGTCCGGCTGTTGGAGCTTCGATCCTAGACCAGTTACCGATCAATCACTCAGGACATTCCCATACGTGTTCCGCCCTCATTTTGAACAGCCAGTCCTAAGAAACCCCTGGGAAGATTAACCAGGTCAAAAAATGCCCGCAGAAGTCGGATGTGTCGGCCTAATAAACAGGCACATCATAATCACGTCCGAAAAAGAAAAAAAAAACTCCGGATGAACGCAGAAGAAGAAGAAGAAGAAGAAGAAGAAGAAGAAGAAGAAGAAGAAGAAGAAGAAGAAGAAGAAGAAGAAGAAGAAGAAGAAGAAGAAGAAGAAGAAGAAGAAGAAGAAGAAGAAGAAGAAGAGCCAGCGAAAAATCTCAGTACTAATGGTACCAGTCTTAGTATTGTCTGTTAACAATACTTCTGTAAATCATACATATAATATACACTAAATATGTAGAGTCAACTTCATCTTCATCCCGGGAAATGAGAGAGTTAAAGGAAATGATCGAGTTGATAAATTTGCTGGCTCTGCATACATTGCAGATAGTCAGCTAGCTCATGGATCGCGCCTTAATTATTAATGCGCCGTCGTGAGATGTAAAGAGCGCGAGACTTTTGACGCCAATGAATCCATATCGTTATCTAGAAAGAGAGACTTGGCAGTCAGGATTTGGTATGGAAAATGAGGGGTCTTGTGTCAACCAACACGGAACTGGCACTATTAATTGCCGGACGCTGATGCATATGTTAAGAGGGGGAGGGGGAGGATCTGAGCACCTCTGAACATATCTGGAGTACAAGGATGAAACTCCAACAGATAAAGAACTAACTAGCTAACTAACTAACCAACCAACCAACCAACCAACCAACCAACCAACCAACCAACCAACCAACCAACTAACTAACTAACTAACTAACTAACTAATTCCGTGATGTCTTCATTCTTTTTCCTAGGCATAAACAGTAACCACGTTTAACAGCCGGAACATATAATATCAGAACTATATTGTTGATGACGGACTGGGTAATGTAGTCATC